>CM077091.1:120009918-120589119 GCA_039513925.1 Platanthera zijinensis
TCAGCATTAACCACGAGTTAAAATTCTTAGTCGTTAATTCATCAAGTACTTTTAAGAACTTAGTTAATTGAATCTAGACGGGAGTAAAAAGACAAAATAACTAAACCTTTGAATTTACGACTAAAAAACGATTCAATAAAAACCAAGAGCTTTACCGTGGAGAGAAGATTATACGTACAACAACACTCAAGCTTTTACCCCACAATAGTGGGGTCAACTATATGGATCATTTGTCACCATTGCGCCCTATCTTTAGTCATAATCTCACTAATGCCTAAGTACATCATGTCTTTCCTTATAGTTACATTCCAAGTCTTTCTTTATAGTTACATTCCAAGTCTTTCGTTATAGTTACATTCCAAGTCTTTCCTTATAGTTACATTTCATAAGGCAATGATAATATATAAAGCATACATTTAAACAAATATTAAACAAAATAATATAAGTATGTCGAAGTGGTTGTCAGGGTGGGCGTCGTCAAGGGCCGGGTACTGTCGTGTTTGGCCATAGGGGCGGAGCCCTGTGTCGGGCACTCCAAAAATTGAATATGTCTCAACTTATACATGTAACCTCATTGTACGCAGCCCGCCGGGGGGCGGGCGTAGCCCCATGTTGGGCACTCGCATTGAAGAGGGCACAACCCGCAATGACCCTTAGTGGGCTGGCGAAGCCAGCCAGGTGCAGGCGAAGCCCGCCGTCACGGGCCGGGTATTGTGGCGCATAGCCATAGGGGCGGAGCCCCGTGTCGGGCACTCGTATATATATATATACACACACACACACACACACACACACACACACACACACACACACACACACACACACACACACACACACACACACACACACACACACACACACACACACACACACACACACACACACACACGAGGCATATGTTGTGCAGGCGTACGGGCAAGGCGCAAGGAAGCTTCAAATCAAAAAGTGATTAACATGAAAGTTTTAGATCTCGGCAAGACAAACAACTTTAATGTTGATCACTTTTTTATTTGGATGAGTCTTGGCCTTTGATTTGGGCCTCAAAATTTGGGGCGGCGAGAGTGCTACAATAAAGCCTCCGAATTTTCGATTTTCGGGTCCCAAATCGAAGGTCAAGACGGCTCCAAATTATAAAATGATCAACATGAAAGTTGTTCGTCTCACCGAGATCTACAATTTTAATGTTAATCACTTTTCGTTTTGAGACCATCTTGACTCCCAAATTTCCTTGTCCGTACGCCCGCACAGTAGCCTTGCCCGCATATTATATATACCCTATATCTTTATACTATAAGAAAGGACCTAATCAGCCCATGATGTAACATTTTAATCCCGGAATGCCGTCATAAAACCAGTTTTTGTGAGTTAATTGGGGGATATTTTGGTCATTTGGCCGGATTAGGACTTAATTCTTTTAAAATTTCCATCTCCGTCCACCTCAAGATCGCGATATTCGCGATTTCGTCCCCATTTCTTCAGCACAGGTTTAGGCCATCATCGCAATTTCTCCTCTCTCAATCGAAAAGAAGCCCTTACCAATGAGCATTGCATGCCTCTTCTCCAAGCCTCTCTGTTAGGGCATCGCCTGCCTGCCTCTTCTCCGGCGAAGGTTTCTCCCTCAGCCACCAACCGACCCCTGCCACCGACGCCTGCAGCACGCCGACGGCTGCAACCTGCTTCCATGATCACTGCCAACAGTCAAGCCTCATCTCCCTCCCTCTCTCTCACCGATGTCTCTCTCTCTCTCTACAGCCATGACAGAGATCTCCCCTCTCCGGCAACTCCCACAGCAAACCAAGGTCGGCAACCTTCTTCACCTCCAAGATACAACCACCATCAAGCTCTCTCTACTTTATCCTTTGCCGAAACTCGGTTTTCCCGGCGAGATGTAGATCCAAGGACGAGATCTCCAGAGCTTCTTCTTTCAAGTCGCATCACGACGGGCACCGGGATACTGAAGCAGCAAGCGGTGACTAATCTAAGTAAGTGGAGCTGTTTGGTGGTGACGCTGGCGTGGGTGTTCTTTTTCATGGCTCTGTTTTACCTGACATTGCTGGTTGGGAGCAAGAACAAGCGCAGGTAAGTAGAAGACAGGGATGGAGAAAGAGCTAATTAGAAGTTGTGGGCTGAATCAAATTTCATCTTTTGCTTTCTGGGGGAAATTTTAGCAGAATTTGTTTATAGTTCATGATATTTGTATCTTTAATGGTACAATGATGGGGTTTGAATTGTTTGAAATAGGTAAGTTGATTGAGGGCTCTGCCAGAGATCATTTAAGATTTGGATATAGGGTTCTTATTATGATTTGACATAGATGGAGATGTTGTCATGAGGGCTTACTTGGTTGCTTTAGATAGAAAAAATGTTGAGTGCGAATTCAGTATTTGTGTTTAAAGGCATCCAATCAAAAAGTCTTTTCTTCAGTGATTTTGTTCTGGATACATTTGGGGCAGGTATTCATGAAAATTTCTTCAGCGATTTCGTGATTCTTATAACCATTCTTCATCGATTTCGTTCTTGATACTCAGCAAACAATTTAAGAGGGTTTACTTAACTTTTTGGCTTTTCATTTGCATGTCAAAGTGTTATAGTTGTAAATTTGAAAATATTTCTGAAGTTACTCATGGATAATTACCTAAAGAAATGCTCCTTCAAAAAGAACCAAAGTACTATGAGAAAAGAGCAGAATTGTGTAGGTAATTTGTTAATTTCTCCGCTCTTTGCTTTCAAAAAACTTTTTACTAAATTTATTCATGAAAATTTCTTCAGCGATTTTGTGATTCTTATAACCATGCTTCAGCGATTTCGTTCTGGATACTCAGCAAGCAATTTAAGAGGGTTTACTTAATTTTTTGGCTTTTCATATCCATGTCAAAGTGCTTACAGTTGTAGATTTGAAAGTATTTTTGGAGTTACTCATGGATAATTACCTAAAGCAATGCTCCTTCAAAAAGAACCAAAGTACTATGAGAAAAAATCAGAACTTTGTAGGTAATTTGTTGATTTCTCCGCTTTTTTGCTTTCAAAAAACTTTTTACTAAATTATTTATAGCTGCAAACTTGAAGTATAAAAACAACTTAACATTGTGTTAAAAATGAGATTTAATGCCAAAATGTTTAATCAATTAGTGCTTAGTGCTTCGTGCTTAGTACCCTAAAAACAATATACCCTACTGCAATGGATTTAATGCCAAAATGTTTAATCAATTAGTGCTAGCTACCTATTTTTTTAATCAAATGCCTCTTTGAAAAAGTATGCATACTATGATTTCCTAACAATGTAAATTAATAGCACAAAACTGATTTCCTAACAATGTAAATGAATACCACCAAACTAACCTCACATTCTATATGAACTTACATTCAAACGTTTGAGAGTGGGATCCTGCATGGATTCGAGCTGAGAGGAGCTTCGGTTGGGAGTTCTCGCAAAATGTGTTTTGTAAAAAATTCTTATTATATGTCAATTTTATATTTTCTCGATTTTCATACCTACCATTCTATTTATTTGGACAAACAATTGTTTGTCATAACTTCACCTGTTCTGCTTGCACAAGTTCTAATGATGTGAAAAACGTAATGTGTTATTATAGCTCAATTTATATGTGTTCATGGGCATATAAATTCTTTCGTCTACTTCTTTTAAGTGCATGATACTTTATGAGGTTCATGGGCATATTTTACTTTTTTTGATTCATGAGTAAAACAGTGAAAACAACCAAATAGCTGTTGGGAATCACATGCCTCGGTTTGGTTAAGATGCCACAGGTCATCTGGTGTGAGCCAAATGGACAAAAATAGGCAAAAATAAGAAAAGGTCCCCATAACATCAATTGATTTGTGACCCACTTCCATATTCGCAGTCCTCAAAAATTGGTATTTTTCTGTGATTGACAGAGAAAGACGCAACATGCAGGAATTGACACTCAAATAATTAATACATTACTTTTGATTTTGGTTGTTGTATAAATAAGAGATAAATAAAACTGTAGTCATAAGCTGAACAATTAATAAACATCCCTAAATAGCATTATAAAGATCCCTTGAATAAGAGTCTAACATATCCTAATAGACATCAAGTTCTTTGTGGGTTCAATTGTCAGTCTTAATTAAGATTATAAAAATACCTTCAAAAATAGTACAGTTTAGTTCTGTTGTGGTCAACAATATGAGTTTTTTTTTATTATGAGTTCATGGAGTCATGTTTAGATTTGTCATCACATGCAGTTTTTATTATTATGAGTTTTTTTATTTTGTGTTATTGATTGTTTAGCTTATTGAGATTCATTTTCTCAGATTTTATGAAATTTCATCTCAACTAATGTGCTCCAATCTAAAATTGTTCATATAGTTAATGAACAACTGATACTGATCAATTGCTTTGAATTATATTGATACAATTGCATGCCCGCCAATTATAGATGCCAACGAGGGCCCAAGTACAACCACGCGCTCAAAGAACATGCGAGCTTCGTCATCTACATGCAACACATTGAACATGACCGCCCTACTATGGATCAAGATGAACGTGAAGAGACAGACACCACCAGTTTGCCACCTCGAACATGTCGTAGCCCATGACTATTGTCGCCGCCCACGACCATTGTCGCCGCCCACGACCATTGTCGCCGCCCACGACCATTGTCGACGCCCACGACCATTGTCGTCGCCCACGACCATTGTCCATGCCCACGACCATTGTCGCCGCCCACGACCATTGTCGCCATCCATAACAATTGTTGTTGTCCACAACCAATGTCGTAACCCACGACCAATGACGCAACCTACGACCAATGACACCGCCCATGACCAATAGTGCCGCCCACGACCAATGATGCTGCCCACGACCAATGTCGCCGCCCACGATCAATGTCGCCGCTTAGGACACATGTCGCCGCCCACGACAAATGTCGTCGCCCGCGACAAATGTCGTCGCCGCCCACGACAAATGTCACGCCCACGACAAATGTCGCATCCACGACAAATGTCGCTCCCACGACAAATGTTGCCCGCACGGGGTCCCCTGTGCACGACTGCTTGTATATATATATATATATATATATATATATATATATATATATAGGGGAGATATCATGTGCGGGCAAACGGGCGTACGGGCAAGGGTTAAAACGACTTCAAATCGAAAAGTGATCAACATTAAAGTTGTAGATCTCGACGATCCGAACAACTTTCATGTTGAACACTTTTTGATTTGGAGCCTCCGTGACCTTCTATTTGGGACCCGAAAAATCTGGGCGGCGAAACTGCTACAGTAAACCTAAAATTTTCCAATTTTCGGGTCCCAAATCGGGGGTCAAAGAGGCTCCAAATCAAAAAGTGATCAACATGAAAGTTGTAGATCTCGGCGATCCGAACAACTTTCATGTTGATCACTTTTTGATTTGGAGCCTCCTTGACCCCCACATTCTCATGCCCGTACGCCCGCACCTAAGCTAGCCCGCATATAATATGTATTCATATATATATATATATATATATATATATATATATATATATATATATATATATATATATATATATATATATATATACACGAGCATCTTTGTACGGGCTATGTCCGTGCTCGATGCTCTTTGTATCGACAGTACCCCAACTGCGACGGTACCCACGCCCAAACTCTGCCCCTCTACGACACTCGATCATTTAATAGCACACATGGAGCCCCCGTGCCCTACGCGAGACTACCCCCGCCACGACGGTGCTTCTGCAGCTCGCAAACCCCCGTGCAACCGACCCTTATGTCCGGTGTTCTCCCATGTACCTATTTTATCATGTGCACCAGACACGGGTCCTGTGCACGGGATTTGCGAGCTGCAAAAGCGCCGTCGTGCGGGGGCACTGACGTGGCAGGGGTAGTCTCGCGTAGGGCACGGGGGCTCCATGTGTGCTATTAAATGATCGAGTGTCGTAGAGGGGCATAGTTTGGGCGTGGGTACCGTCGCAACTAGGGTACTGTCGATACGAAGAGTATCGAGCACGGGCGTAGCCCGTGCGAAGATGCTCGTATATATATATATACTTTTCAAATTGAGAAAATGTGTATGTAAAACATTTTTTTACTATATCTCAACGGCTTTGCGTGCACTCAAAGCCGTGCTGACGGCTTTGAGTGCACTCAAAGCCGTGCACTCAAAGTCGTGCACTCAAAGCCGTCCTCACTCAAAGCCGTGCTGACGGCTTTGAGTGCACTCAAAGCCGTGCTGACGGCTTTGAGTGCACTCAAAGCCGTCCTCTCGACGGCTTTGAGTGCACTCAAAGCCATCCTCTCGACGGCGTTGAGTGCACTCAAAGCCGTCCTCACTCAAAGCCGTGCTGACGGCTTTGAGTGCACTCAAAGCCGTGCTGACGGCTTTGAGTACACCCAAAGCCGTCCTCTCAACGGCGTTGAGTGCACTCAAAGAACAGTAATATGCATATAATAACTCCATTACCAACTTGAGAGCGAGGAGAAATTAATTTTAGAGTGGGCCTGAACATTAAGCATAACTCTAAAATAATATATTAGACTCACATGGATTGTTAGGTAAAAAGACATGCTGTAGATTTAGATAATCTTGCATGTGCATATGTAGAGATCTGAATTTTAACATTTGAACATTTAAAAATGAAAGTGTTTCCATTTTTTTAGAAGTATGATCAGTGTTGCTCAAGCCAACCCAAGCGATAATATTTCAGCCTTCAAGAAAATGTGAAGTAGTTATATGGTAGCTTTGTCGATAACAATGCACTAAACATCAATGTGTTCATGCTAACAATTCATATGTTTATAGTAAACATATGATGTGTATCAACTATAACAGAGCCTCATTTGCCTATAAAATTTTACAACTTAAAACATGATCAAAATAATGGCCTGACAAAAACAATATATCAGGGTACTGGGCTACTGTTTCATCAAGAGAATCGGGAAACGTGAGGAAATCCTTGGAATCCTTCTGTTGTAGGATAATGAACTGTAAAGCAATCACAATGTCGCATTGAGGTTGTATGAAGTATAAAACGGACCTTTGGGGTATTTTTGTGTTGATGGTGCGAACGGAATGAAATTTGGGAGATGAGTCTCTCGATGATTGATCAAAGCAATGAGTCCGCCAAACAGTTTGTGCAGTAGAAGGAGAAGGTTAGCACAGAAAGCAATCATTCAAATGCATCTTGAAATCTTTCAAATATACAATTCTAAAGTTTGGCTCACACAGGCAGAAGAACAAACAGTTCATGTGGAAATACTTGCACAGCAAAATGACAAACATCTATGTTTGCAAATCACCAATGTTTATTTCCTGAATTCCTATGTGAATGACTGGCAGCAAGAATCGAATTACAATGCTTAGTTTGAAAAAACTATTGAAAGGACAATCAATCCCTACGGTTAGAGTGCTTGGAAAGCAAATGATCAGCGGAAAATCTCAATTGAGGATGATGATAGTGGATGAAGCTTTCAGCAGAACTATGACATTCCATACACACTCTGATTGTCCAGAAGTAAATCTGACAGTATAGAGATGAAGTTGTGAAAGGAGATTTGACATTATACAAAATTTTTAAGCAGCAATCAGTTTAAGTATTTTTCAATTAATATACATAATAACAACCCACAATCGATCAAAAAACAGTTTATAGATTGAAAACGATTATTTCAATAGAGTTTTTCAAAGGAAATCACAGACGCAGAACAATATATTTACAGCACAACATATAATATAGAAAATTGTACAACTTTTTGTAGTGTAGCAGTACTACAGTGCTGAATGGTAGTAGGCAATGATACAGTAAGACGTTCTATTTAGTGGCCTTGGGAGATCCTGCATTGATGAACGGTATAAAGTTGTCAGAGTTATTAATAACTATTGAATGAGTTATAACAACAGTATCAAAACATAGTTGTGCAGATACTGTAAACTAATCATCAAAGACTTATTACGTGGCTAACATAATGAAGCAGATGACTTATAGCATGAATGGTTGGCAGTGGAACAATGATGAAGTGCTTGAAAATGGGAGAAGTAACAGACAGAATTTCCAGAAGCACGAAAAGATTGTAGAACTACTAATTCTGGAGATGTACAGAAAGTATATCTGCAAAATTCCACAAAAATATCACTGTCCACAGCCCAAAATTACAGGAAATGGATTTCTTTTTGAAGCTCAGATCTGCAAGGGGAAGTTAAGAAACACTTTAGATGAGCAGATGAGAAGCAGATAATAATTTTGTTTATTTTGTAATGGAAACTGTACGGATACGCATGTAGAGATGGATTAAGCTGTACGGATACTTATCTATGTACTTGAAGGATGAGCCAACAACAACGTAGTTTGATTTGAAATTAATGGATTTCTTCTATATGCTTGAACGTGCTAGCCGATTCGCAACAGACGGGTCCGGCGCAGGAAACCGGAGCCGATAAAGACGAAGATGGCCAGGCGATGAACGGAGAAAGGCACTGACACCAATGTGCATTGTGATATGTAGATGAAACACCGATAAATATTTATAGGAAAAAAAAATCATTCAACAGCAAGCCCCTGTCTAAAAGTTTAGGAATGGCGGTTCACAGTCACCGCGTTCATGAACAACTTTCCCTTTCACTGAATCATTTCCCCCAGCCGCTTCGGACCTCTTCCCGCAGACGCCTACGACATAACCACTGTTGAACCTTAGTCCGTCGGACGGTGCCATAGACTTCAGTTTTATCACGGTCAGTTCTATCACTTAGGCTCCAGTTTTGAATGTACAGAACTAATCAAACTGTTTTAAACAGATCAGTTCTTTCACTTAGGCTCCAGTTTTTATTAGTTTTCAAATGTTAGTTTTCTGTTGTACAGAACTAATCAAAATGTTTTAATGATTGAAAAGAGCTCTTTTTCCTGTTAGTTCTTTCCTTGATAGTCTATGCAATCTGTTCTAGGAACGACATGTTTTTATTCTAATTTGGATCCCTATTTCGTTTCAAACGAGTGCATATGGCAAACCAAAATTAATCTGAGGCGTCGACATCATTGCAAAACAGGGGTGTCCCAGTCCAACGTAAGAGCTTCATACTTCACGAAGACTAATTTTGTGCATTTTACATGACCTAAATATGTATTACATGTTAAATACTATCGTTTGTTTTCATCTCTGCCAGCCTCAATAGATAAAAATTGCAATAACACTGCTATCACCGACAATGATTATGAATACTACGATGAAGTTTGCAGAGAGGGTACAACCAGATGGTCTGATGGTCCGCATGCTAGGGTTGAAGGCTTTAGGCTAATTATCCCAGCAGTGCCACGTGGCTTGGATGCAAGAGAAGAGTGGAATTTTGTTATCGATATGATAAGAAGGTAACACATAACAAGAAATATATGTTATGGTTGAAATTTTGTTTTTTTAACACATTTCAAAACTATTAACTACTGGTTTATCCTTAAATCTTTGATTGAAACAGGGTCTCTCGAGACAACTGAATGAAATCTATTGTTGCATAAGGAGCTGTTAATATTTTGAAATGGGTTCAACTGTGAGATTCTGACGGGTTTTGGGGGGTTTTTGCAGTTTTAATTTTTTGAATACATATTTGTAATCAATGATGCTGTTATATACATCTCGCGTGCTCATGGATTTTTTCATTGCGAAATGCTCTTCTGATATTTTGGTTATGGATTTGTAATCAATGCTGCGAAATGTATTGTCTTTTCAGCTATTTTGCGTTGCAAGCAGGGACTTTGTTCTGAGATTTTTTCAATGCAAATGCAACTATGAACTTTGCATGTTACAATCATATTTCTTTGTTGTTACTTCTTAAAATTAATGTTCTCAATCAAAAATCTATGACAGTGAGGTTGAAGTGTTGCGTATAGAAAAAGACGTCACCACTCCCGAACCATTGTTGCCCCCCGAAAAATGTCGCCGCCCCGACACAATGTCGCCGCCCCTGACACATTGTCACCGCCCCCAACCATTATTGCCGCCCATGAACAATGTCTCCGCCCACGAACAATATCGTCGCAACGCCGTGTCGAGAACAGGCACTCCCAACGAATGTCGTCACCCCTGAACATTGTCGTCGCCCCCGAAAATTGTTGTCGCCTCCGAACAATATCGCTTGGTTGTGGGCGAAGCCCGCTTGGTTGCGGGCGAAGCCCGCGCCGCAGCGACGCATCGAGAACGGGCGAAGCCCGTTCGAAGATGCTAGTATATATATATTATATATATATACACACACATATATGTATACATATATATATATGTAC
Organism: Platanthera zijinensis; assembly: GCA_039513925.1. Lineage (NCBI taxonomy): Eukaryota > Viridiplantae > Streptophyta > Magnoliopsida > Asparagales > Orchidaceae > Platanthera > Platanthera zijinensis. The sequence goes on from CM077091.1 coordinate 120,020,176, forward strand.
ATATATATATACACACATATATATACACACATATATATATATATACACATATATATATATACATATATATATATATATATATACATATATATATATATATATATATATATATATATATGTGTGTGTGTGTGTGTGTGTGTGTATGTGTATATATATACACATGTGTATATATGTGTATATACACATATATATTGTTGAAGTCGAGAAAATCCCGACCTCAGAATCGGACTAGGTGGCCTAAGGTTACTGGTCTCGCAGTGAAATTGGATGGCCCTAGATGCGAAAGGGACGAGCAAAAGAAACAAGACCCCAAACGCTGCGGCAGGAAGGTCCCACCACGTACCCGGTTGCTTAGGTGAAGCAACCCCTTCTCAACCAGAATGGCCGAGCTAGATACGAAGGAGATGCGCGAGCTGGAATTCGCGAGTAACTATCCGAGAGTTTCCGGTCCTCTCCTTCGTACCCCTAGGGTCCTATTTATAGGGAAATCCAAAGAGAGGGGGGGGGGGGTCTTACTTATACCCCCACCCTTGCGATCGAGCGACTTTCTGGAAAGCTCGCACGGGACAGGCGAGTATCTCGCCTTAGTCGCCACCTGGCGAGTAAGCGTGGTGAGCTCGCCATACTCGCCCATACCTTCTACTGGCTCGCGGCTTGATATTGACTTCGGTCTTGAATCGTTGACTTTGACTTCTGATGACCTGGCGGTGGTGGGGTCTCCCCTCGTCGAATACGGGTTGTACACAATCCCCGCTCTTTTTGGGTAACGTAGGAGCCCTGAAAGAAACATCCAACACTTATTCGGCGAGTACACCTGCCGAGTATCCGGGTTGCTCGCCTTGTCGGGGGATTGGTGAAGTCTATAAATAGGGGGGTGGTTGATTTCCGAGACGGACTTTGAAGCTCGCCGAAAATGTCGGAGGCTAACGCGAAGATGCTTCAGGACATCCTCGCCGCCTTGTCGGGTCTCCTCGCTATCGCAAGACCAAAAAGGCCACGCGAAGAGGATGCTGCCTCCAAGGTTCCGCCGTCAAAAAGGAAAAAGGCTAAGAAGCCCAAACAGCCCGCCACCACAGTGGTTGACTTGCCTCCACCTTCTGAGCCGGTCGCGACGACGGCTGGGAATCCAACGCCTCCTGCCAGCACCCAGAAACTTCTGAGCGACCTCGGGCTCGACGACATTCCCGAGTCGGTCGTGAACAGTCCGCCGGAGAATCCTGAAGCGGCCAAGGAGCCTGCGCCATCCCAGATCGAAGTCGTCACCGTGGTAGGTCGCCATTCTTTAGAGTTCCATTTCTGCTAGCTCGTCATCGCATGCTTCTCGCTAATTTTCCTTACTGTGCAGATTCTCCTCCGAATGTTGCGGATGCGGCTCTCGACATCGCCCCCTTGAGCTCGGCCCCTTTGCTCGCGTTGGCAGCTGACAGGCCGCTCCGGACCGCTCACACGGTTCGGCTGAATTTAGGCTCGAGGAGGTCCTCGGGAGCTCCCCTAGCGAAAGACATTCCACCGACGAGCAAAGAGCTGCTGACGAAGGTCCTCCCCGTCAGGGAAGTCGCTCGAGTAAGCAAGGATCCCCCGGCGAGTAAATTTGCTTCTGCTGCCGTGGGCGACGTGTCGCTGCCAGCGACCAGCATCCCTTTGCCGCCACCGCCGCCCTTGGTCGCTGCTCCTAGCTAGGCGTCGGGTATCATCTTGCCTCCGCCACCTCCTTTGTCTACTCAGCAGAGAGCGGAACTTCCGCGACATCCTCCTCCTCCTGCCGCGAAGGCCCCGCATCAACCGGCGAGTTCGTCTCAGGCTCCGCCACCTCTGAAGAAGTTGGATAGGCCGCGACCGGCTTACTTTCCCCCGCGAGTTGGGGATTCCGACTATGGAGGTCGCGGATTGGGACGACGCGGGAAGGGCAGTCCTTCTGTCAACCTCGACGGCTCGTCTTCGGGGAGGCGAGATGCTTCTGGTCGCGCCCTTTCGCCGTGTCGGTCCCGATCTCCTCGTCGCGTTGAGTTTTTTCCTCTCTGACCGTGTCGTCAGCCGTTGTCCTGACGACTTGTCTTCCTGTTCCAGATCGCCCGGCGACCCCCGGGGCAGCTTTTATAGATTCTATCGGCCTGTCAGGGAGCGAGTATCGCCATGCAGCAGCCCGCGCCTACATGGAGCTGGAGAGCAAGTTCGATCAGCTCGCCATCTACGACCCTCATCGACGAATCTTGGCTCTGGAGGCGAGGATGGTCAAGATGGAAGGGCTTCAGGCGACCTTGGAGAGCTATGAGGATCATTTTCACATGGTGAAAGAGAATGATCGCCAGCTAGAGATGAACAACCATCGCCTGCAACTGGTCCTTGATGAGCTAGCCGGCATCCGGGTGAGTATGGGTTCCGCGGGGCGACTGTCGAGGATGGAGGAGTAGCTGCGGCATAGTGATGACGAAATGGCGCTGGCAACGGAGCACTACTGGCAGGCGCGCGAGATGGGCTGGGCCGGGCGACATCCTCATTCTCCGGAGCGGCCTTCTAGGACGTAGTTTTGTTTTCGTTTTTCTTTTCTGAGTTGGACTCGCCATCGGCAACTTTGTAGTTATTCGGATATTGGCGACCATTCTCCTCCTTTGTATTTATTAGCGACCATGCTTCTTGTTTTTCCCATGGGCGATTTTCGTTTCTTCGATGTGTCGATTCAGCTTTATGCAGGTTTTGGCGAATATCGCGGTGCTTTTACCACATTGCGCGACTTTCGTTGCTGCTCGCCGAGACAGGCAGACCCCCCCTTCTCTTTGCCTTTGTCTATAAATAGGAGGGGTTGGTGGGTCATAAGTGTTCTGTGAATAGCTCTTCCCCCCGACGAGTAGCCTATCTTCTCGCACCTCTCTCTCTTTTCTTTGCGTGCAGTTCGCGGACATTGTTGGTGACGACGCTAGCGCTCGCCGACAGGCTCACGCCATCAACTTCGCCGACGCGGCGTTTAAGAAGTCGATCACCACAGAAAGGGATCTGGCGGCTTTCAAAGAGCGCCTATTGCCGTAGGGATACTCGGCGAGACTCCCTGCTCGCGGCGAGCGACTCAACACGAATGTTGAGGGCGCGCTCGTCTTGTCGCTGCATCATTTTGACGCCGGCTTACGACTTCCCTTCTGTCCTGAGTTTTGCGAGATCCTAGGGTATTTTGGGATCGTCCCAACGCAAATTAATCCCAACGGCATGACGATAATCATGGGATTCCTCTGCTTTGTTCGGGAGGAGAGGATTGCCTTTGACCTCTCCGTGTTTCGCCGAGTATTCGCCTTTGCCGCAACTTCGGAGGGGGTCATCTTTTTCAGCAGCCACGTCTGCACTTTGGTGGGGACCGCTAAAAAAGTCCATCACTGGAGTGAGCAGCTGGTGATTGTCCACAGCGACTTCGGAGATGCCCTTGGGAGGCCGCACCAACCCGCCGATGTCGCCTTCCTCCCGCAATCCTAGAGGGTGCTCGCGAGCAGCTCTTTTAATCCTTCCGGGGTCGTCGGTTCGACGTGATCTTATGGCAACTCAACGTCAACTCGCTGGAGGCGCTCCATCCCCACGAGGGTAAGGCGAGAACGAGTTGTGACCTTCTTACTTGCTCGCGCACTTTAGTGAAGCTCGCGCTAAATTTTTTGGTGTACCTCTCGCAGTTCCCAACGAGCTTCCGAAGAAGCCTCTCCCTTTGGCGAAGGAAGTCGCCACCTCGCACCTCGAAGCTCTCCCTCCGGCCGACGTTGGGGAGAAGAAGAGAACGACAAAGGGAAAGGCGAGGGTCGGGTCGTCGGGGCCTGCGATTAAGAAAGCGAAGGTATCGTCGCCTCAGTCCGACGATCGCGAGTCGCCGATGGACGCTCGGGTGCCTCGCTTCCACCCCAATTACAATCTTGGGCACGGGGTGGTGGACTCCCATGGTCGCCCGCTGGTGACCCGGTCGGCGGAGGAGAATGTGGTGTCACTAAGAACCAACCTACCGTCCTGGTCGACGGACTGGGAGGACAAGGGGGAGGCCTTCGCCGTTCTCCACGCTCTGTATGGGCGAGTGGACGCGGAGTCGATGCTGGAGCTGACTCCGTCTGAACTCGCCCACCAATCCGCCTGTGCGCTCGCGCGATCCGCCGAGCTAGGTCATTACTCGGCGAGAAAACTGCTGGAGATGACGGAGACTCTGAAGGTCGTCTCCAAGAAGGCCATAGAGCTTGGCATGCAGTCGGCCCGCTGGAGGGACTTCGAGGTGAGTAGTCTTTGGGTAGTGATGTTTAGTTTATCCAGTCGGTAAGGCCTGACGTCTGATATCTCGCAGGCTGCTAAGATCGAGGCCGCGAAGAAGTTGTCCGAGTGTGAGAAGTGTAACACCCCGAAACTCAAAAGAGGGACGGGTGATGTTTTAAGCCCAGTCTGAATTTTGGAGCAGGTGTCACGGGCGTGACACGGGCGTGTCACGGGAATGACACGGGCGTGTCACGGGTGTGACACAGGCGTGTTCGGCCACGGGTCATGTGGTCGACGTTTTGGCGATCGGTGATCGTCGAGAAGCTGAACACGGCCTGGGACACGGGCGTGTCCCAGGGCGTGTCAGTCACTCGTCAAGTTTGGTGCACATGGGCCATGACACGGGCACAGACACGGGCGTGTCACATGCAACACAGGCGTGTCTGGTGGCGTGTCACATGTCGTGTCCTTCTCGGGTTAAGATTGGTGGTCGTTGCACACGGGGCGTGACACGGGGCGTGACACGGGGCGTGGCACGGGGCGCGACACGGCCGTGTCGCATGTAAAACGGGCGTGTTGGAGGCCGAGTCTAAGGCCGTGTGCTGGTTATCGAGTCGGTCGAGATGGCGAATGGGTGACACGGCCGTGCACACGGCCGTATTGCAACCCGTGTTCGGCCCAGTTTTTGTAATTTCAGGCCTAATCGTGGCCGTTCGTTTCCTTGGCTTTTGTTGGTACCCTAGTTTGGATTTGAGTTTAGTCTGCTCCTTTAGTTTCTTGACCCAAGATTTATCTATGGTCAAAGGTTAGCTAATAGGTTAGATTCCCTTAGTTGTAGAATTGCTTATCCAGATGAAAAATTTGGTTAAGTCGTTTTTGGTTCGACTATAGTCGAACGCCGCTCGACCATCGTCTATCGACTGTTCGACGATCGTCTATCAGTTGGTCGACTATCGTCTGTCAGCAGATCGTCTATCTCTGAGTTAGTTCAACACTTGTTAGCTCGACGTTCTGTGGAATCTGCCTCATCGATCGTCGAACCCCGCTCGACTTCTTTTGACCAGACAGATCTCTTGATAGTTCAACTATCTGCTTGGATAGTTCAACTATCTGATAGCTCGACTATCTGTTTGATAGGTCGACTATCTGTTGTGTTTGATAGCTCGACTATCTGTTTGATAGGTCGACTATCTGCTCTTCTTGATAGTTCAACTATCTGCTTGGATAGTTCAACTATCTGATAGCTCGACTATCTGTTTGATAGGTCGACTATCTGTCTTCTTTGATAGTTCGACTATCTGTTTGATAGGTTGACTATCTGCTCTTCTTGATAGTTCAACTATCTGCTTGGATAGTTCAACTATCTGATAGCTCGACTATCTGTTTGATAGGTCGACTATATGTCTTCTTTGATAGTTCGACTATCTGTTTCATAGGTCGACTATCTGTTTGTCTTTGATAGTTCGACTATCTGATTGATAGGTCAACTATCTGTTTTGTTTGATAGCTCGACTATCTATCTTGATAGGTCGACTATCTGATAGCTCGACTATCTGTTCTGATAGGTCGACTATCTGCTGTGGTAGTTCGACTATCTTCTTTGATAGTTCGAATACCTGTGTCGTTCGACTATCTGTCTGATAGGTCGACGATCTCCGTGCTTCGGTCGACGATCTCCGAGGGTCGTTCGACGTCTTTTTGTCTGCCTTTAGTAAAGTTATATTATTTATTTCTTATCTGCTTGGTATATTTTATTAAATCATATTTTATTTATGTTATGCTATTATTTTCAGGCAATCTTTGCTCCATTCTTTATGCATGAGTCCATCTTTACCTGACAAAGTGGTTTGTCCTATTAGTTGAAATATATTTTCTATTTTATCTATCAGACTGTCCTTTATAGCCGTTAGACTCAGAAAGTCTTCTCTGGCCGTAAAGAGCTCTTTCTGATGTGACTTTTTCTAGCACTCTTTTATCAGATTGGATATGTAGCTTCTTAGAAAGCTTTATCCCCTTATAGCATGTCTGCCTGCAGGATATATTTTTGCTTTATGCTTTTTGCAGCCCAGGTTGCAGATTCCAGAAGAAGACAAAGTTCAAACTCAGATTAGAGCCGTTGCAAAGGCTCATATATAAAGAGCTTCTTTTGAAAGAAGAAATATACATAGACAGAGATACAGATACACATATACATCACAAAAATACAAGAAGTTTTACTCTCAGCAGCATAGAGATCTACAGCTCTCAGAAATTCACATTCAACTGAGAAGATCAAATCTCTTCAACATTCTTCTTCATCCTGAGTTCATCCTGCTCACAGGAAGACATTCACTCAGAGGCTTTTAGAAGAAGAAGAAGAAGAAAGGAAGGTGATTGAAGAAGAACACCTTTTCCAAATCAAGAGTCTTCTTCAAGCTTCTCCTTCAGAACTCCAAGATAGTTCTTTGTCTTAGTTCAGAAGAGTTCCTGCACCCTGAAGCAAGACTTCTTCCTGGATATTCTCTAAGCCAGGGGGAGCCTTGATTCTTTAGAGCTTTCCAGCTCTGTGCAATCCACTAGCTTCTCTAATCTTTTTTAACAATAGAGAAGAAACTTTAACTCTCTCAACCTCCTGTATAAAGGGTTATTACTCCCTTCAAAAGTGAACCTTGGTGGCAGGGCACCTGATCAAAAACCTGTGTTGGATTTTGAGCTCTTGATCAAAAGCTCAAAGGGTCTACTTGATCTACCTAAAGCAGATCAGTTGGTGGCAGGGCACCTGAACAAAAACCTGTAGTGGATTCCTACCAGGGTGGTAGAAGAGTGGACGTACCTATTTAGAGGGAACCACTATAAAATTTCTTGTGTCGTCTGTGCTGCTTATTTAATTTATTGCACTATGGCTGTGAGTAGAAATAACTAGGATTGCTAGTTGTTGTGATAGGTCCAAAGCTTAACTGTAATTACAGTTAGCTTTCTCTAGTGCACTTCACTTTGTGTTAGGCTCTAGGGTTATCAATATCTATAAACTCATTCCGCAAATTAACTCTAAGGGAGTTGAGTAGGGTGTCATAATTTTTGAATACTCTATTCACCCCCCCCCCTCTAGAGTTGTATCTATCATCACTTTCAATTGGTATCAGAGGGAGGTTGACTGACTGTACAGGCTAACACCTGAGTCACAAGATCCTGATTGATACCAAGCTTATAAATATTCACTTCATGGCCCAGTCCAAGGATTACTCTAGCACCAGACCTCGAGCTTGCAACTTAGCTAAGTTTAGCATCTGGAAGGCAAGAATAAGATTATATATGAACTCTATTGATGAAGACATTTTCTCTTCTATTTTGACAGGACCTCCAACACCTCCTGCTGCAGCCACTGCTACAACATCTACAAATCTAAGTGCAGTGCCTCCTCCAGATTACAATGATGCCTACAAGAAGGCAAAGATAGCTGATGCCAAAGCTATGAACATTCTGGCTGAACCTATGTCTGATGAAATCTTCCAGAAAGTGGCTGACTGCACCTCTGCAAAAGCCATGTGGGACTCACTGAACCAGATTGTAGCTGGTTCAGCTGATGAAAGGAAGGACAGAAGGTCCAACCTTATATCCCAGTTTGAAAACTTCAAGAAAACTGAAGCTGAATCAGTTGAAGCCATGTACACCAGGCCCAGCTCAATCATCAATGAGCTGAGAACCCTTGATAAGGAGATTACATTGACAGAGGTCAATGATAAGATACTGATGTGCTTCCCCAGCACATGGGATCTTAGGATCTGGCCTATCAAGGAGGCCAGAAGTACAAATGAAATCTCAACTGAAGCTCTCCTTGGCAAGCTCAAGTCTTTTGAGCAAGTGCTGAAGACCAGAGAAGCTGAGGCTGAAGCCAAGACTCCAACTGCAACAAGGAAAGAGCAAACTCTTGCTCTCAAAGCTGTTGATGCTTCTAAAGGAAGCCAATCCAATGAGGAACTGATGACACTCTTTGCCAAAAGGTTTCTCAAGATGGGAAGAAAAGACTTCGGAAAGAAATCTTCAAGATATGAAGATAAACCGAGATATGATAGATCTCCTGCTAAAGAAATTGTTTGTTATGGTTGCAGAAAACCTGAACACATTCTACCAGAGTGTCCAGAGGAAAATAGCAAAGAAAAGAGAAAGGAAAAAGAACATCACAGGAAACACTCCAAGTCCTCCTCCTACAAAAACAAGAAAAAGGTGAAGGGATTTGTTGCTGAGACTTGGAGTGATTCAGATGAGGAATCTTCCTCCTCAAGCTCCAGTGAGGATGAGGAAGAGAAGAAGGCAAAGGAAATCTGCCTTATGGTTATTGATGCCTGCAGCAATCACTCAATTGCAGAGAGTTCTGATGATGATGAAGAAATGCCCACAGAAGATCAGGTATTATCTTCATATGACTTTTCTTCTTCTGAGTTTAAATCTGAATTTAAATCCCTTTGCTTAGATCTAATTAGTTCAGAAAAGAAAATTAAGGAACTTAGAAATAAGTTAGCTGAATCAGAATCTATTTCCATTGAAAATGCTAGGTTAGAAGCAGAACTCACTAAATCTAGTGAAGAAATAAAGTTTCTTAAAAATGAACTAGCTAAGTCCAAGAGATTAGAAGAATCCTTAAATGGTAGAAGCCTTAAGCTGCTAGAAATCACCAGCATGATAAACACTAGGTCAGGCAATAATAAGCTAGGCTTAGGAGCTTCATCATGTGAACCCCCAATTATTCTTAAAAATCATCTTTCAACTCCAGTGAACTTTATTTCAGCTGGTGGGATGAAGAATACTGAGCAAGTAAGACAAGTTAATCAAGCCTTAAATAAAGCTAAGAGAGAAAAGAGAAAACAAAAGTTTAAGGAAATACAAAAGTCGTCGAACGCTACTCGACGATCAGAGGCTCAATGGTCGAACGAAGCTCGACGATCTGAGCATCGATCGTCAAACGTAGATCGACGATCTCAATATGAATTTCAAAATTACCACCAGAACCTTAGAAACCTTAATATGAATAGAAACCCTAGGTTTGTGGACCCATTAACTGCATGGAGCATCCCACCTAGGAGATCTTACCCTTTAGGATATAAACCCCAACCTGCTTATTCTTTTATTTCTAGTTTTCATTATGTGAAGAATAATGGATCCATGATTACCTAGGTCCACAATGTCTAATTGTCTATTCTGCAGGTGAAGACCTATCCAATTACTAAAGACAAGTGGTATTTGGATAGTGGTTGATCCAAACATATGACAAGGAACAAAGAAAATCTGTCAAAGTTCAAGGCTAAGCTTGGACCAAAGGTGATCTTTGGGGATTCTAGCTATGGTCAAACCGAAGGATATGGTAGGATTACCATTGGAGCAGTAACTTTCAAAAGGGTTGCATATGTAACTGGACTGAAGCATAATCTTATCTCAGTAAGTCAGTTATGTGATGCAGGATATCAGGTATCTTTCACTAACACTCTTTGTAATATTACTTTAAATAGTAATGTTATGTTAGTAGGTATTAGACAAGGTAATATTTATTTAGTAGATTTTAATTCAACCTATTCTGAAATCTGCTTATTTAATGAAGTAACAAATAATAACAACACCTTATGGCATAGAAGGCTTAGCCATGTTAACCTCAAGAACATATCTAGGTTATCTAAATACAACCTTGTTAGATGTTTACCTTCTTGCCCCTATAAGAAGGAGAGCCTATGCAAGACTTGTCAACTAGGCAAGCAAACCAAAAACTCCTTTAAATTTGTAAATAAAAGTGATTCACCTAGAATCCTGTATTTATTACATTTGGACCTTTTTGACCCAATAAATGTACAGAGTCTAGGAGGGAAGTATTACACTTTAGTAATTGTAGACGACTTCTCTAGGTTCACTTGGGTGTTCTTCTTGAGAACTAAGGCTGATAACTTCAAAGTTCTTACAGACTTTCTACTTTGTGTGCAGACTGAGTATTCTACTCATGTGGCCTTGATCAGAAGTGATCATGGTACTGAGTTTGAGTCTCTTCTCATACAAGAATTCTGTGAGAAAGAAGGTATCAAACATAGCTTCTCTGCTCCTAGAACTCCCCAACAAAATGGGGTAGTGGAAAGGAAGAATAGAACCCTGATTGAAGCTATAGGAACACTATTGGCAGATGCTAATATGCCTCTCTCCTATTGGGCAGAAGTTGTTAGCACAGGATCCTTATGATCATCCTCAATCATCTGATGATGAAGATGACTCTGATGATTCAGAAGGAACCAAGAAGAAGAAATCTGCCAAAAGAAAAAGAAAAGATGCTGCTCCTCCTTTACCCAACCCTGATCATGATGTACCATACTATATTTTGAAAGGAATAGATCCCAAGTCAAAAGAATATCAGCACTGGATGGGATTCTCCAAAAATCAGCAAAAACAAAGAAAGAAATCTAAAAGATATGACAGTCCAGCTCCTAAATGGAATTCTAAAGAACCTCCTCCTCCTCCTCCCAGTGCAGGAGCATCTGGAAATGTTGCCAGTCCCTCTACTCCTCCTTCTAGATTCACTTCTTCCCAATCTTATCAGAAGAAAGGAAATCAAAGCTACCATGACAAGTCTTAATCTGGACATCAGAGACAGGAAGCTGAGTTACTAGAACAAGTGAAGGAGGTAGTTTACCTAAAGCCAACCTTTTCTCCTCCTCCTTCACCTAAGAAAAGGACATCACCAGATAAAGAAAGCAAGATCATATCTTCCAGAGAATCTGATCTAAAAAGGAAAATAGATGCAAAAGGCAAAAGAGTTATATACTCTGAGAAATCAAGTAAAAGATATGCTGAATTTGCTCCTCCAACATCTTTAGTTATTCGAGAAAAGAAAGAGCCAGCTGCAAGCTTGTTAGAACCTTCTACTAAATTCAGAATTGTAAATCCTCTAAATCCAGCTGATAAAAATGAGTATGAAAGCTTAGAGCTTAATCCTGACTTCAGGATGGCCAGATTCCTTGAATTGGTTGGATCAGCTCAGATTAGAAAAGCTAGAGTTGAAGGAAAAGATGTTAAAGGTTTAACTACCATGTCCAAATTCAGAAGGAAAGAACTTGATAGATTCCAGGTAAGACCTGAAGTTTTTGATGCTACCAAATATATGGAAAAATATCCAAAAGCAGTTGTTCCAAGAGCAGGAGAAACCAAAGTTATTGGAGAGCAAGATCTGAAGACATCAAAGAAGGAAGTTCTAGATCCTCTCAGAAAAATCTCTTTTATTCCTGACTCTTCTATCTCTAAAACAAATTCTGATGCTGCTTAAGTTTTATTGTCAATCTGTTTATGTTAACTGTTTGATTGATGCATTTGATGCTTAAATGTTTCTTTCCTGTATTATATTTATTTCCTGTAGTTTGTTTGTTTTGTTTTGTTTTGAGAGACTTAACTCAAATAGGGGGAGATTGTTGGTACCCTAGTTTGGATTTGAGTTTAGTCTGCTCCTTTAATTTCTTAACCCAAGATTTATCTATGGTCAAAGGTTGGCTAATAGGTTAGATTCCCTTAGTTGTAGAATTGCTTATCCAGATGAAAAATTTGGTTAAGTCGTTTTTGGTTCGACTATAGTCGAACGCCGCTCGACCATCGTCTATCGACTGTTCGACGATCGTCTATCAGTTGGTCGACTATCGTCTGTCAGCAGATCGTCTATCTCTGAGTTAGTTCAACTCTTGTCAGCTCGACGTTCTGTGGAATCTGCCTCGTCGATCGTCGAACCCCGCTCGACTTCTTTTGACCAGACAGATCTCTTGATAGTTCAACTATCTGCTTGGATAGTTCAACTATCTGATAGCTCGACTATCTGTTTGATATGTCGACTATCTGTTGTGTTTGATAGCTCGACTATCTGTTTGATAGGTCGACTATCTGCTCTTCTTGATAGTTCAACTATCTGCTTGGATAGTTCAACTATCTGATAGCTCGACTATCTGTTTGATAGGTCGACTATCTGTCTTCTTTGATAGTTCGAGTATCTGTTTGATAGGTCGACTATCTGCTCTTCTTGATAGTTCAACTATCTGCTTGGATAGTTCAACTATCTGATAGCTCGACTATCTGTTTGATAGGTCGATTATCTGTCTTCTTTGATAGTTCGACTATCTGTTTGATAGGTCGACTATCTGTTTGTCTTTGATAGTTCGACTATCTGATTGATAGGTCGACTATTTATCTTGATAGGTCGACTATCTGATAGCTCGACTATCTGTTCTGATAGGTCGACTATATGCTGTGGTAGTTCGACTATCTTCTTTGATAGTTCGACTATCTGTGTCGTTCGACTATCTGTCTGATAGGTCGACGATCTCCGTGCTTCGGTCGACGATCTCCGAGGGTCATTCGACGTCTTTTTGTCTGCCTTTAGTAAAGTTATATTATTTATTTCTTATCTGCTTGGCATATTTTATTAAAGCATATTTTATTTATGTTATGCTATTATCTCCAGGCAATCTTTGCTCCATTCTTTATGCATGAGTCAATCTTTATCTGACAAAGTGGTTTGTCTTATTAGTTGAAATATATTTTCTGTTTTATCTGCCAGGCTGTTCTTTATAGCCGTTAGACTCAGAAAGTCTTCTCTGGCCGTAAAGAGCTCTTTCTGATGTGACTTTTTCTAGCACTCTTTTATCAGATTGGATATGTAGCTTCTTAGAAAGCTTTATCCCCTTATAGCATGTCTGCCTGCAGGATATATTTTTGCTTTATGCTTTTTGCAGCCCAGGTTGCAGATTCCAGAAGAAGACAACGTTCAAACTCAGATTAGAGCCGTTGCAAAGGCTCATATATAAAGAGCTCCTTTTGAAAGAAGAAATATACATAGACAGAGATACAGATACACATATACATCACAAAAATACAAGAAGTTTTACTCTCAGCAGCATAGAGATCTACAGCTCTCAGAAATTCACATTTGTTGGAGTAATTTGCCAGCAGGACACGTGTGTGTGGGACCGACCCCGTGGCTTTCCCCCATCGCGTTCCTGGACACGTGTGTTTGAGATGCGATATGGGTTGGCGGGTTCTCACAACATTCAACTGAGAAGATCAAATCTATTCAACATTCTTCTTCATCTTAAGTTCATCCTGCTTACAGGAAGACATTCACTCAGAGGCTTTTAGAAGAAGAAGACAAAGAAGAAAGGAAGCTGATTGAAGAAGAACACCTTTTCCAAATCAAGAGTCTTCTTCAAGCTTCTCCTTCAGAACTCCAAGACAGTTCTTTGTCTTAGTTCAGAAGAGTTCCTGCACCCTGAAGCAAGACTTCTTCCTGGATATTCTCTAAGCCAGGGGGAGCCTTGATTCTTTAGAGCTTTCCAGCTCTATGCAATCCACTAGCTTCTCTAATCTGTTTTAACAATAGAGAAGAAACTTTAACTCTCTCAACCTCCTATATAAAGGGTTATTACTCCCTTCAAAAGTGAACCTTGGTGGCAGGGCACCTGATCAAAAACTTGTGTTGGATTTTGAGCTCCTGATCAAAAGCTCAAAGGGTCTACTTGATCTACCTGAAGCAGATCAGTTGGTGGCAGGGCACCTGAACAAAAACCTGTAGTGGATTACTGCCAGGGTGGTAGAAGAGTGGACGTACCTATTTAGAGAGAACCACTATAAAATTTCTTGTGTCATCTGTGCTGCTTATTTAATTTATTGCACTGTGGCTGTGAGTAGAAATAACTAGGATTGCTAGTTGTTGTGATAGGTCCAAAGCTTAACTGTAATTACAGTTAGCTTTCTCTAGTGCACTTCACTTTATGTTAGGCTCTAGGGTTATCAATATCTATAAACTCATTCCGCAAATTAACTCTAAGGGAGTTGAGTAGGGTGTCATAATTTTTGAATACTCTATTCACCCCCCTAGAGTTGTATCTATCATCACTTTCAATTGGTATCAGAGGGAGGTTGACTGACTGTACAGGCTTATAGATATTCACTTCATGGCCCAGTCCAAGGATTACTCTAACACCAGACTTCCAGCTTGCAACTTAGCTAAGTTTAGCATCTGGAAGGCAAGAATAAGATTATATATGAACTCTATTGATGAAGATATTTTCTCTTCTATTTTGACAGGACCACCAACACCTCCTGCTGCAGCCACTGCTACAACATCTACAAATCTAAGTGCAGTGCCTCCTCCAGATTATAATGATGCCTACAAGAAGGCAAAGATAGCTGATGCCAAAGCTATGAACATTCTGGCTCAGACTATGTCTGATGAAATCTTCCAGAAAGTGGTTGACTGCACCTCTGCAAAAGCCATGTGGGACTCACTGAACCAGATTATAGCTGGTTCAGCTGATGAAAGGAAGGACAGAAGGTCCAACCTTATATCCTAGTATGAAAACTTCAAGAAAACTGAAGCTGAATCAGTTGAAGCCATGTACACCAGGCTCAGCTCAATCATCAATGAGCTGAGAACCATTGATAAGGAGATTACATTGACAGAGGTCAATGATAAGATACTGATGTGCTTCCCCAGCACATGGGATCTTAAGATCTGGCCTATCAAGGAGGCCAGAAGTACAAATGAAATCTCAACTGAAGCTCTCCTTGGCAAGCTCAAGTCTTTTGAGCAAGTGCTGAAGACCAGAGAAGCTGAGGCTGAAGCCAAGACTCCAACTCCAACAAGGAAAGAGCAAACTCTTGCTCTCAAAGATGCTGATGCTTCTGAAGGAAGCCAATCCAATGAGGAACTGATGACACTCTTTGCCAAAAGGTTTCTCAAGATGGGAAGAAAAGACTTCAGAAAGAAATCTTCAAGATATGAAGATAAACCAAGGTATGATAGATCTCCTGCTAAAGAAATTGTTTGTTATGGTTACAGGAAACCTGGACACATTCTACTAGAGTGTCCAGAGGAAAAGAGCAAAGAAAAGAGAAAGGAAAAAGAACATCACAGGAAACACTCCAAGTCCTCCTCCTACAAAAACAAGAAAAAGGAGAAGGGATTTGTTGCTGAGACTGGAGTGATTCAGATGAGGAATCTTCCTCCTCAAGCTCCAGTGAGGATGAGGAAGAGAAGAAGGCAAAGGAAATCTGCCTTATGGCTATTGATGCCTGCAGCAATCACTCAGCTGCAGAGAGTTCTGATGATGATGAAGAAATGCCCACAGAAGATCAGGTATTATCTTCATATGACTTTTCTTCTTCTGAGTTTAAATCTGAATTTAAATCCCTTTGCTTAGATCTAATTAGTTCAGAAAAGGAAATTAAGGAACTTAGAAATAAGTTAGCTGAATCAGAATCTATTTCCATTGAAAATGCTAGGTTAGAAGCAGAACTCACTAAGTCTAGTGAAGAAATAAAGATTCTTAAAAATGAACTAGCTAAGTCCAAGAGATTAGAAGAATCCTTAAATGGTAGAAGCCTTAAGCTGCTAGAAATCACCAGCATGACAAACACTAGGTCAGGCAATAATAAGTTAGGCTTAGGAGCTTCATCATGTGAACCCCCAATTATTCTTAAAAATCATCTTTCAACTCCAGTGAACTTTATTTCAGCTGATGGGATAAAGAACACTGAGCAAGTAAGACAAGTTAATCAAGCCTTAAATAAAGCTAAGAGAGAAAAGAGAAACAAAAGTTTAAGGAAATACAAAAGTCGTCGAACGCTACTCGACGATCGGAGGCTCAATGGTCGAACGAAGCTCGACGATCTGAGCATCGATCGTCGAACGTAGATCGATGATCTCAATATGAATTTCAAAATTACCACCAGAACCTTAGAAACCTTAATATGAATAGAAACCCTAGGTTTGTGGACCCATTAACTGCATGGAGCATCCCACCTAGGAGATCTTACCCTTTAGGATATAAACCCCAACCTGCTTATTCTTTTATTTCTAGTTTTCATTATGTGAAGAATAATGGACCCAAGGTTACCTGGGTCCACAATGTCTAATTGTCTATTCTGTAGGTAAAGACCTATCCAATTACTAAAGACAAGTGGTATTTGGATATTGGTTGCTCCAAACATATGACAAGGAACAAAGAAAATCTGTCAAAGTTCAAGGCCAAGCTTGTACCAAAGGTGATCTTTGGGGATTCTAGCTGTGGTCAAACCGAAGGATATGGTAGGATTACCATTGGAGCAGTAACTTTCAAAAGGGTTGCATATGTAACTGGACTGAAGCATAATCTTATCTCAGTAAGTCAGTTATGTGATGCAGGATATCAGGTATCTTTCACTAACACTCTTTGTAATATTACTTTAAATAGTAATGTTGTGTTAGTAGGTATTATACAAGGTAATATTTATTTAGTAGATTTTAATTCAACACATTCTGAAATCTGCTTACTTAATGAAGTAACAAATAATAACAACACCTTATGACATAGAAGGCTTAGTCATGTTAACCTCAAGAACATATCTAGGTTATCTAAATACAACCTTGTTAGAGGTTTACCTTCTTGCCCCTACAAGAAGGAGAGCCTATGCAAGGCTTGTCAACTAGGCAAGCAAACCAAAAACTCCTTTAAATCTGTAAATAAAAGTGATTCACCTAGAATCCTGTATTTATTACATTTGGACCTTTTTGGCCCAATAAATGTACAGAGTCTAGGAGGGAAGTATTAAACTTTAGTAATTGTAGACGACTTCTCTAGGTTTACTTGGGTGTTCTTCTTGAGAACTAAGGCTGATAACTTCAAAGTTCTTACAGACTTTCTACTTTGTGTGCAGACTGAGTATTCTACTCATGTGGCCTTGATCAAAAGTGATCATGGTACTGTGTTTTGAGTCTCTTCTCATGCAAGAATTCTGTGAGAAAGAAGGTATCAAACATAGCTTCTCTGCTCCTAGAACTCTCCAACAAAATGGGGTAGTGGAAAGGAAGAATAGAACCCTGATTGAAGCTGCAGGAACACTGTTGGCAGATGCTAATATGCCTCTCTCCTATTGGGCAGAAGCTGTTAGCACAGCTAATTATGTTCTGAACAAGGCCACATAAATTTATATACACATTCCATTCTTCACTAGTCTGATACTGCTCGCTAGGATCATATGCTCGGGGAGGAGTGCTCGCTAGACGACTGCTTATCTTGCGTATATGCTGCTCCGAACACCGATAGCACGCTCGTCGTGACGCACTCGCCCGTACGCCTAAGGAACATTCACCCGCTTGCCCGGGAGAAACTCGCCTACCCGTGCGGGGCGTACTCGCCTACTCGCGCGTGACATACTCGCCCACTCGCTTACTCGCCCGAGGCAAAGTCTCTCCTTAAAACGAATCCGGGCTTAGCAGGCGTCGAGTAGAGGAGATCGGCCGATTCCTGAGGATAGGAGCTCATGGGGATACCGGTCTTACGACGCTGCTCAACTCGAAGTCTTGATCTCAATCGAGGAGATCGGCCGATTCCCGAGGAGAGGAGCTCGTGGGGATACCGGTCTTACGACGCTGCTCAACTCGAAGTCTTGATCTCAATCGAGGAGATCAGACGATTCCCGAGGAGAGGAGCTTGTGGGGATACCGGTCTTACGACGTTGTTCAACTCGAAGTCTTGATCTCAATCGAGGAGATCGATCGATTCCCGAGGAGAGGAGCTCGTGGGTATACCGGTCTTACGACGCTGCTCAGCTCGAAGTCTTGATCTCAATCGAGGAGATCGGCCGATTCCCGAGAGGAGCTCGTGGGGATACCGGTCTTACGACGCTGCTCAACTCGAAGTCTTGCTCTTAATCGAGGAGGTCGGACGATTCCCGAGGAGAGGAGCTCGTGGGGATACCGGTCTTACAACGCTGCTCAACTCGAAATCTTGATCTCAATCGAGGAGGTCGGCCGATTCCCAAAGAGAAGAGCTCGTGGGGATACCGGTCTTACGACGCTGCTCAACTCGAAGTCTTGATCTCAATCAAGGAGGTCGGCCGATTCCCGAGGAGAGGAGCTCGTGGGGATACCGGTCTTACGACGCTGCTCAACTCGAAGTCTTGATCTCAATCGAGGAGATCGGCCGATTCCCGAGGAGAGGAGCTCGTGGGGATACCGGTCTTACGACGCTGCTCAACTCGAAGTCTTGATCTCAATCGAGGAGATAGGTCAATTCCCGAGGAGAGGAGCTCGTGGGGATACCAGTCTTACGACGCTGCTCAACTCGAAGTCTTGATCTCAATCGAGGAGATCGGCCGATTCCCAAGGAGAGGAGCTCGTGGGGATACCGGTCTTACGACGCTGCTAAACTCGAAGTCTTGATCTCAATCGAGGAGATCTGCCGATTCCCGAGGAGAGGAGCTCGTGGGGATACCGGTATTACGACGCTGCTCAACTCGAAGTCTTGATCTCAATCGAGGAGATCGTCCGATTCCTGAGGAGAGGAGCTCGTGGGGATCTGGTCAACTCAAAGTCTTGATCTCAATCGAGAAGATCGGCCGATTCCCGAGGAGAGGAGCTCGTAGGGATACCGATCTTACGACGCTGCTCAACTCGAAGTCTTGATCTCAATCGAGGAGATCGGCCGATTCCCGAGGAGAGGAGCTCGTGGGGATACCGGTCTTACGACGCTGCTCAACTCAAAGTCTTAATCTCAATCGAGGAGATCGGCCGATTCCCGAGGAGAGGAGCTCGTGGGGATACCGGTCTTACGACGCTGCTCAACTCGAAGTCTTGATCTCAATCGAGGAGATCGGCCGATTACTGAGGAGAGGAGCTCGTGGGGATATCGGTCTTACGACGCTGCTCAACTCGAAGTCTTGATCTCAATGGAGGAGATCATGTCACTTGAGAGATGTTTGAGAATTAATAGCATGGACATCTCGGTAAGAATGCAATCTTCTCCTTTCGGAGATTGTCTTGAACCTACCAAATGGGGGGGGGGGCCTCCAGACCCGCTCCTAAGAACTCTTCCAGTCGGAAGAGAGATGCACTCGGGGAGACATAGGCCGACATGCAAGGGGGAGATGATCTCGGCCGATAGTGCAGAGGCTCGGTCTTACAAGAGCGCTTAAAGTCCCGAAGCATCGTCCTATCATCCATACTGGGTTATTTAGTAAGAACGGGTCGAAGGCACGTACCTCGATTCGGTAGTGACGATCGCTTCCCACCGCGCTTAATGGCCGCGAGTTCCAGCGCCCGGGCGGGGGTGATGTTCGTCGAGGGTCCTTTTTGAACGCACTCGGAGCCGTCACACCGCCCTTGGCTCGTCCCTACCCTTTCTTAGGCGGGTTACCCAGCCTTGCCGATCTCTTGAGATCCTCTTCTGGGTGCTTGACGAAGTCGGCCTCCCCTCGAGTCCAGGTGTTTTCGGGGCGCACATTTGTTCCTCGTAGTTCCTTCAGTTGGAAAAGAGATGCACTCGGGGAGACATAGGCCAACATGTAGGGGGGGAGCTGATCTCGGTCGACAATGCAGAGGCTCGGTCTTACAAGAGCGCTTAGAATCACGAAGCATCGTCCTATCATCCGTACTGGGCTACGTACAAGGAACAAACCGACCACTGGTTCCCGGAGTCGACGGCGAGGCGGATCCTGGAAGCACTCAGAAGCCTCGAGGCATTTTACACAAAAAGGAGAACAATCCAGCCACCACTGTATATTAAATAACATCTTTACAAAAATAGATACAAGTGTTACAACTAGGGATAGAATCTTTTCAGATCATCCCCACTCCAGGTTTCATTTAGCTGCTCCCCTGCTTGATCTTGTAGGTAATAGCCCCTCGCGGCCAGGGCTTCTTGGACAATGAAGGGTCCTTCCCAATTGGGATGCAGCTTGCCCATGGCGGCTCCCCGCCCAGCGGCGTCTACCTTCTTCATGACCAGATCTCCTGCGAGGAAGTTTTTTAGGCGAACATTTTTGTCGAAGTGCCTCGCCATGCGCCTCTTGACTTCCTCTTGGCGTATAGAGGCCAAGTCTTGAAGCTCTTCCACGTAATCCAGGGAGAGCCTCTGGGCATCCTCGTTCTCCAGTCGTCATTCCTCGCTCCCACCTTCGGCTGCAACCACTCTCGGACTTCGCACCTTGAACTCCACTAGGATGAGTGCCTCAGACCCGTGGGATAACTTGAAAGGCGTTTCCCCCGTGGCCGAGTTCAGGGTCGTTCTCAGAGCCCATAGGACCGATGGGAGCTGTTCGGCCCAGTTTCCATTTAGATTGGTGACCTTCTTCTTCAGTAGGTTAACGATGATCTTGTTGGCAGCTTCTACTTACCCGTTCCTCCGAGGATGGTGCACTGAAGCGAACCGAAGGTCTGTGCCCAATTGCTTGCAGAAGTCCTCCAGCTCCAAGCTGGCGAACTGCGGCCCATTGTTGGTGACAATGGCCAGCGGGATCCCAAACCTGGACGCGATTTCCCCCCAGATCAAATTCTTGACGATATGGGAGGTGGTCTTGGCCAAGGCTTTGGCCTCGATCCACTTGGATAAGTAGTCGATCATCACTAGTATGAACTTCCTCTGTCCACTAGCTTGAGGGAACGGGCCGACCAGGTCCATCCCCCAGATGGCGAAGGGCCACGGAGCGGTGATTGAGCGGAGGTGTTGAGCCGGTTTAAGCTGGAGGGGCGCGAAGAGCTGGCACTGGGAGCACTTTTTGGAGAAAGCCTCCGCGACCTTTCGGATGGTGGGCCAGAAGTAGCCATGCCTCAAGATTCTCTGCTCCAGAGTGCGAGTCCCGGAATGGCTGCCGTATTCCCCTGAGTGAATCTCCTCGAGAACTCGGGGGACCTCGATTTCCGAAAAGCATCTGGCCAAGGGGCCCGAGATGGTCTTGCGATAAAGTTCGGCGTCTTGCAGCAGGTAGTACGCGGCCTTGTATCGGAATTTCCTTCGGTCCTGCCCGTCCGAGGGCAGCTGACCCGTCGTTAAGAACGTAACGAACGGATCCTTCCACGAGAACCGCTGCTCGATCTCCATCATCTCTTCTTCTTCGATGGATGGTTGAAACAGCTCGGTGACCGTTCCCCCGGCCCGGGGATCGTACTTGGCAAGGTAGTCAGCCTCGGCATTGTCTTCTCGGGGCACATGCTTGACGAAGAAGGACTGGAACCCCCGATCAGACCCTTAACCTTGACCAGGTATTGCTGCAGGATGGGGTCATATACCTCGAACTCTCCCCGAATCTGGGAAGCGCATACCATTGAATCGGTGAAATCTCGGATGTCCTTGATTGACAGCTCCTTGGCGAGACGTAAGCCGGCCACCATGGCTTCATACTCCGCCTGATTATTCGTAACTGGGAAAAGGATCTCGACGGCTTGTTCGGTCCTGGTTCCCTGGGGGCTAACCAACACGACTCCGGCTCCCACGAAATACTTGCCGGATGCCCCATCAACAAACATCTTCCAAGAGACTGGGTGGGAAGCGCCCACGTCTACCTCTACCTCGGTCGAGAAGTCGGCCAGGAAATCTGCTACCGCCTGGGCCTTGATTGCTACCCTTGGAGAGTACGAGATGTCGAACTCGCTTAGCTCCACCGCCCACTTGGCCAACCTACCAGAATGCTCCACCCCATCCAAGATACTCCTTAAGGGATGATCGGAGACCACCTTGATGGAATGAGCTTGAAAATATGGGCGGAGCCGCCGAGCCGAAACTACCAAAGCGAAAACTAGCTTCTCCAGGATAGGGTACCTTGTCTCTGCCTGCCGCAACACCCGGCTCACGTAATAGATGGGGATCTGTCTCCTTCTTTCTTCTCGAACAAACACCGAACTGACCGCCTCAGCTCCCACTCCTAGATAAAGTAAGAGGTCCTCGCCGCCCTGTGGACCTTGGAAGAGAAGAGCTCGAGTAAGTTGTTATTTGAGCTTTTCGAAAGCCTCCTCGCACTCCGCGGTCCACTCAAATTTTTGGTTCCCCCGAAGGGCTTTTAAAAATGGGGAGCGATTTTCGAAAGCCTTTGAGAGAAAACGGCTAAGGCCCGCCAGCCTTCCAGTCAGCCTCTGGACCTCCTTGGAATCTCTTTGGGAGGCCATCTCCATGATGGCTTTCACCTTATCGGGGTTAGGCTCCACCCCCCCCCCCCCGAGGAGTAAGGAGGTGACCCAGGAACTTCCCCATTCCCACGCCGAAGACACATTTGGCCGGGTTAAGCCGCATCTTGTACTTCCTCAGGGTGGCGAAGGTCTCCGTCAAATCCGCTACGTGCTCCGTGATGCTCTTGCTTTTGACGAGAAGGTTGTCCACATAAACCTCCAAATTCCGCCCCTTTTTCTCTTTGAACACCTGGTCCATCATTCTTTGATACGTTGCGCCTGCGTTTTTGAGCCCGAAGGGCATCATCTTGTAGCTATAGCACCCGTCGCAGGTGATGAAGGAGACGTCACGGCAATCAGGGGGATGCATCCGGATCTGGTGATATCCTGAAAAAGCATCAAGGAAACTCATCACAGGAAACCCGACGGCGGAATCAACCAGCGCGTCGATCTGAGGCAAGGGATAACAATCCTTCGGGCAAGCTTTATTAAACATGGAAAAGTCAATACACAACCTCCAGCTCCCTCCAGACTTCTTTACCATTACAACATTGGAGACTCAGCCTGGATAATGGATCTCCGAGACAAACCCCGCCTATAGCAGCTTCCTCACTTCCTCCCTGATCGGCTCGGCCAGCGCGGTGGCGCTCTTTCTCTGCTTTTGACGAACCGGAGCTACCGCGGGATCATGGTTGAGGCGATGACAGGTAACATCGGCATCAATCCCTGGCATCTCGACGGCACTCCACGTGAAGATGTCAGCATTCTCCTGCAAGCAAGCAGCTATCTCCGCCTTCCCTTCCTGGGGCAAGGCTCCTACGACCTTCAGCAGCTCAGGCTCTCCTCTCGGGGAGATCACCTCCACTTCCTCTAGCTCTTCGGCAGCTTGCATGCCCTCCTCCTGCTCCATCATCTTCTCCAGCCTCTCCGCGTCACCCATCTAGCTGATGGTGCTGATAGCGTTCAGGTAACACTCCTAGGAGGCCTTCGGATCCCCCCTGATCCGGACTTGGATGTCATACCGGCAGTACTTCAGGAATTGATGGTATGACGACGGGACGGCCTTGAAGTAGGTTATGAGAGGCCGCCCGAAAATGGCATTGTAGCCGCTGGGTGCGTCGACGATGACAAACCGGCACTGGATTGAAGTACCCCCGAGGGTTACCAGCAGCTCCACTCCCCCTTCCACCTCTTTCTTCTCTCTCGAGAAGCCAAAGAGAGGCCCATCCGCGGCCTGGACCCTGGATGCTTCCACCTGAAGCCCCACAAAGGTTCTTTTGAAAATGACATTCACCGAGCTCCCGTTGTCCGTGAGGATTCGGTCGATGGTGAAGTCTTTGATGGCCGCTTGTATCACCAACGCGTCATGGAAGGGGTTCTCGTTCCACAGCATGTCCTCCTCCGAGAAGGTTATCTCGTTCAGCAACGGAGGAGTCTGCGACATCGAGGCGACGCTCCTCTTGTAGATCTGGTGGAGACTACCCTTGCGGGAAGCTCCAAGCCCTGCGCCCCCATTGATCACCCCGACATGTCTGCCTCCCGGACCGGGAATAATGTTTCCTCGACCCCCCTGGTCAACCATGTCCTCATTCCTCCTCCTCTGCGGAGCTTGGAAGGCTACCTGTCCGACTGGGGCCTCCTGCCTTGGCTGCTCTCTCTGCCTCCATCGCCTCCAACCTCCTCCTTGCCTCCCAAAACTCGGGGAAGGCCAAGGTCCCATGCCCCTCTACTTGATTGATATTGCAGTAGAGGGGAATTGCCGCTTCCTACTGCCTCTCCTGTCGCTTCTCCTTTCGCCGACGTTTTGCGGCCCGTTGCGTTATGGTCATCGCCTCCCTTCCTCCTCCTCCTTGCTCCCAAAGGTTGTTATTTCTCCTCTCTTCCTAGCGGATCGGTCGCCTCCACTAGAGACGATCTCTCGGATACTAGAACCTTCTTTCTTCCCTCCTTCCCTCTGGGGCCTCGACGAGCCTCCTTTCTTCCTGCCTTCGAGGCCTCTCCTGCCTCAACTCTTCCGCCCTCCTGGGCTCCTCTCTCCTCTTCCCCTTCGGCTCCTCCTGCCTTCTGCCATCGTGTTTCTCCGGATGCTTCTCCTTCTCCAACAGTCTTCCCATGTTCTCCCCTAGTGGCTTATCCCCATCCAGCCTTGCCAGGAACTCTTTGTTCCTCTCCTCCCCCTAAATGAAGACATTGGCCCTCTCCTCCATCTCTACGAACGACCTCGGCGGCCTGTGCCCCAGCTCCATGTTGAAGAATCCCTGCTTCAGGCCAAACTTGAGGGCAACCATCAAGGTAAACCCATCCACCTCTTCCACCTCCAAAACCTCTTCCTGGAACTGGTCGATGTAACTACCCAAACTCTCGTGCTGCCCATGCACGATCTTAAAGAGGGTCGTCGCCTCCTTCTTCCTCTTATTGTATGTCGCAAATCTCGCTATGAGACCCCGACGGAGGTCGGAGAAGCAGTAGATGGAGCCTGCTGGCAGTTGGTGGAACCAGTCTCTTGCACTCCCCTTGAAGGTGATGGAGAAGAAGCGACACTTAAAGGTGTTGGACATGTTGCGGATCGAGACCACGTCCTCAAACCACTGAAGATTCCTTACCGAGTCATCTCTGCCGGAGTAGTAGGTGAGGGCGGGCTCTCAGAAATTGTCAGGGACGGGGGTCGCGAGGATCTCAGCGCAGAAGGGGCTCCTCCCTTCCTGGCGACGGCAATTATCCTCCTCACTCGAATACTCGTACTCGCTCCATCGGCTAGTATTCCCATACCTCGCTGAGAGTTCAGGATCTCGGAACCGGATGCCCTGGCTGCTCGCTGGGTGATGACACGACGGCATCGGTTTCTCCTCTCTCGCCCAGGCGGGCTCCTTTCCAACTCGCCGGGTTGGCTCCTCCTCGCCCGGCGGGGTCAGGCGATGGGGAGAAGTCGTCGTGACCTCCGGGGGGTTGGCGAATCCGACGAGTATCGCCTTCTCCATCCTCTTCACGAACTCCTCGAAAGCTGCTACCGTCACAAACCCGCCACCTCGCTCCGAGGTGCCTGCTCCTGCCGAGTTGTCCGCCAACTTGCCTTGATCTACACCATTGACCATCTTTCGCCACTACAAAACTTTCCTCCTTGGCTGATATCCACGCTCACCGCACCAAGTGTTGAAGCCGAGAAAATCCCGACCTCAGAATCGGACTAGGCGGCCTAAGGTTACCGGTCTCGCAGTGAAATCGGATGGCCCTAGATGCGAAAGGGATGAGCAAAAGAAACAAGACCCCAGGCGCTGCGGCAGGAAGGTCCCACCACGTACCCGGTTGCTTAGGTGAAGCAACCCCTTCTCAACCAAAATGGCCGAGCTAGATACGAAGGAGATGCGCGAGCTGGAATTCGCGAGTAACTATCCGAGAGTTTCCAGTCCTCTCCTTCGTACCCCTAGGGCCTATTTATAGGGAAATCCAAAGAGAGGGGGGGGGGGTCTTACTTATACCCCCACCCTGGCGATCGGGCGACTTTCTTGGGAGCTCGTACGGGACAGGCGAGTATCTCGTCTTAGTCGCCACCTGGCGAGTATGCGTGGGGAGCTCGCCATACTCGCCCATACCTTCTGCTGTCTCACGGCTTGATCTTGACTTCGGTCTTGAATCGTTGACTTTGACTTCTGATGACCTAGCGGTGGTGGGGCCTCCCCTCGTCGAATACGGGTTGTACATATATATATACACATATATATATACACACACATATATATATGGCGAGCTCCGCTCCTCATTTCCACTTCAAAACCTAGGGTTTCGCTTGCACAGTTCTCCTCATCTCAAGACCAGGCTTCCTCCTCGACGACCAGCTCCGCCTTCTCCAAATTGAGCTTCCAGATCTCCCATCGGCGGCATATTTTGCATTCCCTCCGCAAGGTACGCCCCTAATTTTTCCTCACCGCTGGGAATGTCTTCTCCCGTTTCTTCTCTCTCTGCGGTCCATTTTCTACTCCCCCGAAAGGCTACCTGTGGGAATGTCTACTCTCTCAAAACAGAGTCTACACACACAATTGATGTTTGCAATTATACACAATGGAGGCTACAATGGACAACCCTGTCTTGGTGTACCTTCGTGATGGATCAATAATTATCCGCATAGATGATGTTTGCAATTATACTTTAGTTTCCAGCTTCAGTTTAGTAAAGTCAATTGGTACACTAAGAGGAGGGCTGTCCAAGTGATATGGAGCTCTTAAATGTCTACAAACATTTTCTTAACAGGATATAGGTTGCTGAATGGCCACTTGGTTTGAGTCTAAAACTTAAAATCGAAGTTATTTTATTTTTTTAAGGCTAGAGTACTTCCAAACAACACTAATTTTCTCTCTGGACACTTAATTCTTCTTGGAGTATTATGCAAATGTTAATAATTTCATGTAGTTCCAAGATTAAGCATTCTAAATAGTTATGATTGCAAACATCATCTATGCGGATAATTATTGCTCCATCACGAAGGTACACCAAGAGGAGTGCTGTCCAAGTGATATGGGACTCTTAATTGTCTACAAAAATTTTCTTAATAGGATATAGGTTGCTGAATGGCCACTTGGTTTGAGTCTAAAACTTAAAATTGAAGTTATTTTTTTTTTGAAGGCTTAAGTAATTCCAAACAGCACTATAATTTGCTGTCTGGACTCTTAATTCTTTATTTTTTGAATGCAAAGTTGTCTGGACTCTTAATTCCAAACAGCACTAGAATATAGGATATTTTGGAAATGTAACCACATGTTTATGCATATGTTTGATAATTTCATGTTCCCATAATATAGAATATGTTCTTCTTGGAGTATTATAATTATCATTTTTATTCATATATATATATATATACCATGCTTGATTTTGCTCCATCACTGTCTTCGTAGAAGTTCACCCGCCGCACTAACGGTTTCATTGCTAAATTTTTGTAAAACCATGTTTTTATAGTCCCGATCTGGACAACGCAAAAGTGTCCGACGTCGCACTCGGCCGTACCACTATCGGCCCTGAGTCCGCCATGTTTTATTTGTGTCATTTATTTTGTTGCATTTTTCGTGCACATCTCGCTTCCTCTCTGCAACGATGCATCCCACTTCTTATGAACAAGCACACACACAGCATCGACACACATGTACGCACCTTGCCTTCCCTCAGCAGCAGCTTGCCTTACCACTGAGTCGACTCACCTCTGCATCGACACATATGGCTTTCCCTCTACAGATTTTGCCCTTACATCGCACGCACAGAGCAACCATCTTCCATCAAAATTCCAACAACTTCAGGTACTTCCATCTCCAGTTTTACTTCGCATTAGCTTACATTTACATTCTTCATTTTCATTTATTCAGAATAAGAATATTTACATCAGATTTTCCTCAAATTCCATCCTTTTTTGAGAGCAGAGAAGGGCATATTTCCAACAAATATTCTTCAAAACACAAAGCTGAAATTGGTTGTACTCTTTTCTTTAAAGCTTTTAATGGTGGTGTCCCTAATATTCTTCATATACTGGGGTAGATTTCAGCTTTTCATGGTGGTGGGGATCATGAGAGATTAACTTCTCAACAAATTGTAAGTTGTTTGAACAAAATGTACCTAACTCATATTAAGTCCCAAAATAAATCAAAGGATTTTTAAATGTATTAGCTGATGGGTATTGAAATAATTATTCATGATTACTGTATATTTGATTCAGCATCCATGCAGCTTGCCTCCCCGCTACAAATTAGTTTAAATTATTGACATATTTGTCTGCATGTCAGTTGCATGGTTGTGTTATCAAGTGGCAATAAATAAGATTTTTCTTTGTTAAAAGCTGATGAGTATTGAAATAATTATTTACGGAGATGAACATTTTCTCTGCAAGTACGTTACTACTTTCGGTTTGTGGTTCTAAAAAAATTATTGCAAATAGGTTGAACTATCATCATGTTATCTATTATTAGCTCACCTCTGATGCTCTTGAATGAAGATTTTCTTGCACTAAGGCTCTGTTTGGGACAACTTATGCTGATCTATAATCTCTACTTAAAACGCAAAAGTTGTTTTATAGCTGTTTGTTTGTGCAGCTTATATAAAATCACTTATTTTAAAACAGATTATAAGTTGATTTTTTATAAGCTATCCGGGTCCAGCTTACGATTACTCATAAGCGCTTATTTCTTAAAAAAGCCATATGAGTGATTTTTTCTCCGGATGTGATTTTTTTCGTTCGGACGCGAATTTTTCGCCCGGGCTCGAATTTTTCGCCCAGACTCGAATTTTTCGCCTGGGCGCAAATTTTTCGCCCGGGCACGAATTTTTCGTCCGGGCGCATTTTTTCGTCCGGGCGCATTTTTTTCGCCCGGTCGCGTTTTTTCGCCCGGGTGCGTTATTTTTTCGACCGGGCACATTATTTTTTCGTCCGGGCGCGTTATTTTTTCGTCCGGGCGCGTTATTTTTTCGTCCGGGCGCGTTATTTGTTCGCCCGGGCGCGTTATTTTTCGTCCGGGCGCGTTATTTTTCGCCCGGGCGCGTATTTTTCGCCCGGGCGCGTTTTTTTCGCCCGACCGCGTTTTTTCGCCCGGACGCGTTTTTTCGCCCGGACGCGTTTTTTCGCCCGTGCACGATTTTTTCGCCCGGGCGCGATTAATTTGCCCGGGCGTGATTTTTTCGCCCGGGCGCGAATTTTTCGCCCGGACGCGATTTTTTCGCCCGGGCGCGATTTTTTCGCCCGAACGCGAATTTTTCGCCCGGAGGCGATTTTTTCGCACGAAAATGATTTTTTCACCCACCAGCGCTAAGAAGCGATTTTTTTCGCTCGGACGTGTATTTTTTTGCCTGGGCGTCTTTTTTTCGCTCGGGCATGATTTTTCATCCGGACGCGTTTTTTCGTTTTTCTCCCGGCGAAAAAAGTGTTTCGGGTTGAAAAAAATTTGTTGTGGAAAAAATCACACCTGTGAGAAAAAATTGCGCCCGGGACAAAAAACATGGTCGGTCGAAAAAATCGCGCTCGGGCGAAAAAAACACGCCCCGACAAAAAAATGCGCCTCGGCGAAAAAAACGCGCCCGGACGAAAAAACCATGACCGAGCGAAAAAAACCGCGATCGGGCGGAAAAAAACGCTCGAGCGAAAAAAACGCGCCCGGGCGAAAAAAACCACGGTCGGGCGAAAAAATTGCGCCCGCATAAAAAAAATGCACCCGGTTGAAAAAAATCGAGCGGGCGAAAGAACGCGATCGAGCGAAAAAACGCAACCTGGCGAAAAAATCACGCCCGGGCGAAAATAAACCAGCTTGGGCGAAAACAATCTTGACTGGACGAAAAAAATCGTGACGGGCGAAAAAACACGTCCGAGCGAAAAATTGCCCCCAGGCAAAAAATCGTGCACGGATAAAAAAACGCGTACAAACAAACAAATCCTTATGAATGAATGAAATTTTAGATAAGCATTTTTGGACAAACTATCCAAACAGTCGACTGCTTATTCATCATTGATTATATAAAATCTCTATTCAACCATCAATTTTTAATTAGCGGCTTATTCATCATCCTAAGCTGTCCCAAACAGAGCCTAAGTCACATCTAAATTCATGTTGCACTCATGTTTGAACATGTTTACATTTCCTTAATGATCTGTGCATAATTCATTTAGTGGTAGTATGATATGTAGTATTAATAACTTTTTGGGGGTTTATCCATTGCTACTCATATTTATCTACCAGGTAAATAGAGAAGTGTAGCAGAAGCTTCAAATAAGATATGTTAAACTTGAGGAGATTTTTTCAAACATTATTATCAGATCTATAGGTCTTAAAATTTCTTTCTCCATGTTTATATGTCGCTTGATTGATGTTTCATTTTTAAAAGCTTACTTTATTTTCTTTTTTTTATCCCTTTTGAGATTAGGCATTGATCAACAAAGATGAAAAGATATTGATCTCTTTGGTTCTTCCTCGAGAACCAATTGATCTATTTCCACAGGTATCATCCTCTCCTCCCACTATATTTTCCCAGTTGCTCCTGCTGATTGCATTTCTTAGTTGCCCATTCTATTTTTGCATCTACTTTACTTCAGTTTTTTACATAGGCTGTGAGATTAGGTATTAGGCACATCCAGTAGAGTGGTCACACATGACCACATCTTTTGGGGGCATCTTGATATTGCTTCCTCTTCAAGTCCATTCCCTAGGGCCTGCTTCACTTCTACTTCAAGTTTGTTTTTCT
The DNA here is from genome assembly GCA_039513925.1 of Platanthera zijinensis. Lineage (NCBI taxonomy): Eukaryota > Viridiplantae > Streptophyta > Magnoliopsida > Asparagales > Orchidaceae > Platanthera > Platanthera zijinensis. The sequence continues at coordinate 120,050,498 of CM077091.1, forward strand.
ATACTTGATTTTATATTGCTTCATTGTTTTGCTTAAATATAGACACCAGGCTATTCTTTCTTTAGTCAACTGAAATTAATAACAATTGAAGAAATTGGCCTCCAAAAAACTTTTACAAAATGTGATTGAATATGCAAGTTTGAGTAGTAGGGAAGCTTCAGCATTTCCCCCGCCCACACGACCGATGTGCTGCCCACGACCGATGTCGCCGTCCACAACCAATGTTCCTGTCCACGACCGATGTCGCCGCCCACAACCGATGTCCCTACCCACGACTGATGTCGTCGTCCACGACCGATGTGGATGCCCTAGACCTATAACGCCGCGCCAACTAATGTCACCGCCCCGAACATTATCGCTGCCCCAACATTTGTCGCCGCCCCAACCATTGTTGCCGCCCTGACCAATGTCGCCGCCCCGACCAATGTCGCCTCCAACGACCAATGTCGCCGCCTATGACCAATATCGCCGCCCCCGACCAATGTTGTCGCTCCCGAATAATGTCACCTCCCCTGACCAATGTCGCCGCCTATGACCAATATCGCCGCCCCCGACCAATGTCGTCACTCCCGAATAATGTCACATCCCCTGACCAATGTCACCGCCCCGGACCAATGTCGTCGCCCCAGACCAATGTCGCAGCCTCTAACCAATGTCGCCCCCCCAACCAATGTCGCCGCCCTCGACCAATGTCTCCCCCGCGACGAATGTCGCCACCACAACAAATGTCGACTCCACGACTAATGTCGTGTGGCGACATTTGTCTCCCCCACGACAAATATAGCCCCCCCCCCCCCCCGTCAAATGTTGTGGGGGACATTTGTCGCTCCCTCGACAAATATCGCACCCACGACGAATGTCGCACCCACGACGAATGTCGCACCCACGACGAATGTCGCTCCCACGACGAATGTTGCTCGCACGGGGTCCCCCGTGCACGACTGCTTGTATATATATATATATATATATATATATATATGAGGAATCAGGTGCGAATGAAGCAGGAGTGCGAAAATGCGAATACAAATCCCTGTCGTTCATTCGCGCCTGATTTCACGTGATTTCGCATGAAGGCGTTCATACTCCGGCGGCCGACGGCATCGGGCTCTTCGACTACAGGCCGCTCGGGGATCGTCCACGGTCACGCTGACGATCCCTACGCGGTCGGTGGCCGGAGAGCCCACCGCCGACCGCCGGGGTGTGAAGAAAGCTTACAGGAGCGGCGGCCTGCAACATTTTCACAAAACAGGAAGAATATTTACTACAGTGTTTTCACAGTATGGCGGCTGGCGGCTGCGGGCTCTCCGGCCACCTACCGCCCGGGGTTCGTCGGCGTGGCTGCCGAAGAACCCGGGGCGGCAGGTGGCCGGTGAGCCCGCAATTGCCGGCCGCCGTGCTGTGAAAACACTGGGCGAAGAAGACATTATAGCACCCACAGATATAACATATTTTCGCGCGGATTTGGTGGCAGCCGTTGGATTAGATCAAACGGCTGGGATAAAGCTTGGATCGGTAAAATGAAGAATCATGGCGAGCCCGATCACAACCAGGTCCTAACAGGGTCAGGTGCGGGCGTGAGATAGCCTGCTCTTGCGCGCATGCTTTTCCAGTGATAGGCGGGATTACTATATAAACATCAATATAGCTTTGTTACTGGTGGTGTGGGACTAAAGTCCCGCACCGCCTGGAAGCCATCCGATCGGGCACTGGAAAAGCATGCGCGCGAGAGCAGGTTGTCTCACGCCCGCGCCTGACTCTGTTTGGACCTGGTTGTGATCGGGCTCGCTCCTCCCTTTTTACTGTTCCGCATTTAATCTCAGCCGTTGGATTTAAATCCAACTGCTAGAAGGAGGAGCGCGTATATTGATGAATAAAGTGCTTCGCCCGCCTGTGCACGCCTGCACACGCTCATGCTCGATGCTCTCGGGCGGCCTTCAGCCGCATCCAGGCGGGCTTTGCCCGCCTGCGCACAGGATTCGTCCGTACTCGATGTTTTCAGAAGGTCTTCGATCGCTTCACAAATAATTTTCGTATCGTCCCCTCTCAGCTCTCGCTCCCTGACAATATAATTGTATATAATATATATCTATTATTATATATAATAAGTAATTACCCATCTGCCGCCCCCTCACTCTCAGCCACACTCTCTCTCTCTCTCTCTTTCTCTCTCTCCTCGTCTCTCCCCGCCTATATGTATCAATATATAATATATAATAAGTAATATAATAATTATATATAGGGGTTAATGTATATACGCGGCTTGTGCATATAAGTTATATATGCAGAGAAGTGTATTACAGAAAATACACATAGTAAAATGCATTTTTAGGAAAATTGTTCAACAAGAAAGTTTTAGATCTCGAAGAGATTTACAACTTTCATGTTGAACACTTTTCCGAAAAACGCCCGTAATCGGGTGTATTTTCAAAAGGCGCAGAACCGGGCGCAACTATTGCATTTTTAAGAAAATTGTTCAACATGAAAGTTGTAGATCTCGTCGAGATCTACAACTTTCATGTTGAACACTTTTCCGAAAAATGCACAGAACCGGGTGCATTTTCAAAAGGTGCGCAGCCTGTGTATATAAGCCATATACACAGCCTGTGTATATAAGCCATATACACAGCCTGTGTATATAAGCCATATACACAGCCTGTGTATATAAGCCATATACACAGCCTGTGTATATAAGCCATATACACAGCCTGTGTATATAAGCCATATACACAGCCTGCGTTTTTCCATTAAATAATAAGTAATATAACTTCATTCTCTTTCTCTCTCTATTTCTCTCTCTCCCCGCCTATAATTTATATAATAAGTAGAGCTGTCACTTAAAACCGAAAATCGTAAACCGAACCGGAACCGAATCGGAACCGCAAAGAACCGGATCGAACCGTTTGCAAATTATTCGGGTTCCGGTTTGAATTTTGGAACCGTGAACAACATTGGTCCTGGTGTGGTTCTTACATATTATTATCCGGACCGGAACCGCAACGTATAAGTCTCAAACGGTTTCAAGATTTTTAGATCCGATCCGAACCGGACCGAAGTAGAACCGAACCGCAACCCATTTATTATTATTATTATTATTATATTGTTATTATTTTATAATTGATTTATAATATTTATACTTACTATCACGAGTGAAGCTGGTGCAGTTTAAATCCAAACCGCAATCACACTAAAATGAGTCGATTTTGGACCGAACAAAACTTCACCGCATAAAAATTTTATGGTAGGGTTTGACATTGTTGCGGTTTGGAGTCAATTTTTGCAATGCATTTCTTATTTTTATACAATTATATAATATATTTTTAATTTTACTTTCATATTTTTTTTGAAATATTTTATTTAAAAAATATAGAACATATACAACTACTATTTATTAGTAATTATGAAAAACAACTAATTGTAGGCGATTGTTACGGTTGAGCATGCCGACGAGACATGCGCAAGCCAACTAGAACTCATGGCAAGTCTACACGCGTGGGAAAATAATTTATATTATCCCACCGATCGTGGAAAAGACCGTCGAGAAGAGGGCAAAATAATTATTTCTATTTCGATATTATTTTGAGTTTTACTATTTGCAGCGCACTTTTATTTCATTCCGTCAAGTTTGATTTTGGTTTTAGTTGGAACTGATTGGAACCGGACCGAACCGCATGGAACCAGACCGAACCGATAGTGACCGGTTTGGTTTTGGTTCTTGTTGAACCGTAATCGAAACCGTTAACACGACGGTTCCAAAAATTAAGCTGGAACCGGAACCAGAACCGAAACCGGTCAAATCAAATAAGGTTTTGGTTCTAATTTGAAGAACTGTTACCTTAGCGGTTTGGTTCATGATTTTAGTAGAACCGGAACCGTGACAGCTCTAATAATAAGTAATATATATTATTATATATAATAAGTTAAAACTCTGTCGCCCCCTCACTCTCAGACGCACTCTCTCTCTTTCTCCCCCCGCCCTCTCAGCCGCTCTCTCTCCCCTCCCTCTCTCTTTCTCTCACTCCATCTATTTCTCTCTCTCACCCCCCTATATAAGATATAATATATATATTATATATAATATATAGAGATAAATGTTATATATAAGATTTCATACTTTATAATATTAATGGTGCCTTCTCTCCCCAGCTCTCTACCGCCCTCCATCTCTCAGCCGCACTCTCACTCTTCCCTCTCTTGTCCTTCATGGTGAGTAGGTGTAGGAGGCCTACGATTTTCATTATTTAATGTTAAAAGGATCGGACGGAAGCCGATTTATCATGCCAAAGATCGACGGCGGTTGAAATTTCGAACTCATGTCCTTGATACTTCTTTATATATGGTATATATATATATATATATATATATATATATATATATATATATATTAGTGGTGCACATAAAGCCCGGCGGGCCCGGGCTTTTCCGAACCGGGCCTAAGCAGTAATCGGGCCGGGCAATGCCCCGGGGGGGGGGGGGGGGGCCTGGTAAGGCCCCCCATGCCGGCTCGGGCCCGGTTATTATTTTAATTTTTTTTTATTGATTTAAATAATTAATTTTATATAAAAATAAAAAAAATCATAACTATAAACTTTTATTTACAATTACAAATTACCATTAAAAAAAAATAAAAAACACAACAACCTAATATTGAAATTTTTTTTATTAATAATTAATGTAATGAAATTATACAAATTTAGGAATGTGTAAAATTTACACTATAAATATACAAAAATTAGGAAATTCTAAATTTTTAAAAATTACAAATGTCAAATGACAAATATTTTAAATTATTAAAAATTACAAAATTACAAATCAAAAAAATACAAAAAGTTGCCTAGTGGTCTTAGTTTAAATTGATCGCGTCCATCTCATCTTCTATGTCCGACGAGCTATCCTTGATCGCTGAAATATGCTGTTTTCTCTTCATCGCGTCTAGGTGGTTCTTATAGCATATGCAGATCTCGAGCGATTCTTCGCTTAGCCGACTTCTCCGCTCGTTTAAAACCTTGCCACTAAGAGAAAAAGCAGACTCCGATGCTACCGTGCTAGCTTGGATCGTTAGTAAATCTCAGGCCATATAGGCCATAATAGGATAGATATTTACTTTACCTTTCCACCATGTTAAAATATCGAAATTTTCTAATTCGTCCGTGGACATAAAATCACGAAATTGTGTTTTTGTGTACAACCCTAATTCATTTAAACTACTAGATGTTGTGCGCGCTTTTTTCGTAGAGCCTAACTCTAACATTTTATTTTTAAAACTACTAGATGTTTTGGGTTGCGACACATCTTCTCGGGGCCGCGACCCATATAAATTATCGTAATAATTATAACATTCAGTAAAAATAGTGTTAAAATTTAAAAGACTCAGATTATCTAAATCTGAATCACTTAGATCTACGCATATATTGTTATTTATTTCTTCAATAAAATTTTCTACGCCGTCTACGCCGAAAAGAGGATTCAAAGCGGCGGCGCATGAAAACATAACTGGGATTTCTCTATAATATTTTAAAATTTTTGTTTCCATTATTTTTATTAATTCGATCCATCCGGCGTATTATTTAAAATAATTTAATTTTTGTAAAATATTAACAATATTTTCAATAACTAGCGGACTAGTAGGATAATATATGTCTGATAAACTATTTGTCGCAGTATAAAAAACTTCTAACAAATCCATGTAATTTTCTAAAATTGCTCAATCGGACTCGGTTAATTCACGTTGACCTAACAAAGTATAAAATTTCATTAATAGTGTTTTTTGGCGAATCACTCGTTTTAACATTATATATGTAGAGTTCCATCTAATTGACATGTCAAATAGAGGTTTCAAAAATGTGTGACCTTGGCAGGTTACGAATTTTTTAAAATCTTGACGTCGTTGTTTAAAACTATAAATAAATTGTAACATTAAACGTATTTTATTAATGTATGGTTCAATATAGGACAAACTATCCTGTACTACTAAATTTAAAATGTGACACGCGCAACGAGTATGAAAAAAGGTGTCGTTTAACATAGGTTTCAAATCACGTTTTAACCACTCAATTGAGGTGGTATTATTTGTGGCGTTATCGAAAGAAATACTCATAATATTATCTTTTATTTTAAATTCGCGCACACATTTTGAAATTATTTGATAAATCGCCTCACCGGTGTGCGAGACTTCGAAACTTTTAAAACAAATTATTCATTTATTTAAATCCCAGGAAACGGGATCGACCCAGTGACACGTTATAGACATATATGATAATCCTAATTTTATACTACTTGTCCAAACGTCGCTCGTTAAACTCACTCGACCCTCAAATTTTTCAAAATTTTTTATTAAAGTTTGTTTTGCCTCTAAGTAATATTTAAGTGCGTCGCGTCTAATAGAAGATCGACTTACTTGGTGATATTTGAGTTGTGGCCCTTAGTGAATGTACTCGGTCTCTTTTTCGTTGTCGTAGTGGTTGAACGCCAACCTGCGTCTGATGATGTTCTTCACCTACAGCTCTCGCTGCCGACCTTGATTGTACGTCCAGATTTGTCCGGATGCCGATAATTGTGCCTAGGTCGACTCGGGAGGAGCTTGTTTGGCTGCGCAAGACTTAACGCGTCTTGCGAGTGTGAGTTGCCAGCGGTCGAAAGTAATTTTGAGAACTGTTTGCACCTCACCTTTTGCTCCGCGCCGACTTGTACTAAGTCGAAATATTCCCAAACTGCCGCCGTACGCTTGTGCTCCACCACTTCGTGAGCGACGGATGAGGAAGACGACGCCTGCATTGACGACATGTTCGCGATAAATAGAGATTAGAGAGAGAGAGAGGGTGGGGGGGAAGGAAGAAAGGAGGGTGGTTTATAGTTTTTTTTTTAAAAAAAAAAATTAAAAAAAAAATTTAATAAAAAAAATGCCACTTGGGCTGCAAATAGCAGCCCAATTGGCTGCTATAGCACCAACGGCTCTTAGAGTCGTTGGTGCTGGCATCCAACAGCTCTAAGAGCCGTTGGTTCCAACCAACGGCTCTTAGAGCCGTTGGTTCCAGCTAGTCCGGGCTTTTCCAGGCCCGGGCTTTGCTCGGCCCGGCCCGGCCCGGGCTAAGCCCGGTGACCGGGCTTTGCCCGGCCCGGCTCGAGCCGGGCACCGGGCCGGTCATTGGCCTTATACTGGGGCCCGGAAGGGCCCCATGGCCCGACCTTGGCTCGAGCCGGGCTTGGCCCGGGACCGGGCCTACCGGGTTTTTCACCGGGCCGGCCCGGTGAGCCCGGTTTTTTTGGACACCCCTAATATATATATATATATATACATATATATATACATATATATATACACACATACGTGTATATATATATATACATATATACATATATATATATATATACATATACATATATATATATATATACATATATACACATATATATATACATATACATATATACACATATATATATATATATACATATATATATATATATACATATATGTATATATATACATATATATATATAGGTTGATGTAAAAACGCGGAACTCGGATTTAACTAAATATGAGTTCCGCGCGTCTTTTGAAAATATGTCTTCTATATGATATTTTTAGGAAAAATATTCAACATAAAAGTAGTAGATCTCGACGAGATCTATAACTTTCTTGTTAAACACTTTTCTTAAAAATGTCATATAGTAGACCTATTTTCAAAAGGACCGGAATCTGGGCAGAACTATGCGAGCCTGGGTTCCGCTCCTTTTGAAAATAGGTCTAATATATGATATTTTTATAAAAAAATTATCAACACGAAAGTTGTAGTTCTAGTCGAGATTTAGCTTATTTTCAAAAGGTCAGGCGGAACCCGGATTTAGCTAAATCCGGGTTCAGCATTTTTACACTTTTCCAATATATATATATATATATATATATATATATATATATATATATATATATATATATATATATATATATATATATATGGGATTGGAGGATATTAGCATGCGCTAATATCCCCATTTTAGCATGATTGTGTTTCAACCGTCCGATCGAAACATTCCGCTCGCACCACACAAAAAGGTAAATATACGTGATTTTATTGGTTACCATTAGATCCAATCTTGTTGGCGCCCCAGCCGGCATTAAGGCCGGTGGCAACCAAAGGAGTGGTCACCGTCGGCTGGGCTACCTTCTCCGGTCGTTTCCTCCAGGCAACACCCCCATAATATAAAAGTGATGTTCTGTTCTATTTTATTTCATTCCGTCAAATTTGATTTTGATTTTAGTTAGAACCGATTGGAACTAGACGAAACAGCTTAGAATCGGACAAAACTGTTAGTGGCCGGTTTAGATTGGTTTTTGTTAAACCGAAACCGAAACCGTTTGTACGACGGTTCCAAAAATTATGATGGAACCGAAACCAGAACCAAAATCGGTCAAATCAAATAAGGTTTTAGTTCTAACTTGAAGAACAACTACCTTAGTGGTTCGGTTTGCGGTTTTAGTAGAACATGAATCAAACAAGAACCATGACAGCTCTAATCTCAACCAGCAGGTCAAGGTAAAACTTGAAGGAGATGCCAATGTTAGACCAAAATTATTGTTCACAAGTGAACATGGAGCAAAATATAGCTGGGTTGAAGAGAACTCCACATAGAGAACTGGGTATGATCCATGTGCATAACTTGGATCTAATATAAAGGCCAAAAGTACAATCCTTCTTGCAAATCAAGCAAATCAGAATATTTTAATGAATCAAATGTATGGTTGAATGATATTGGGGGTCATGCAGATTTTAGATTGCTCAAATTGATAATATTTTGTATCAACCAATATAATGAAGATATGATTTATTTATCAAATTCTTACCATTTGTTAATAAAACACTGCAAATGGGTTCAGTTCTTGAAAGGTGTTTGAGGGTTAAATTAGTGGGTTTAAATAGGTTAGATTAGCCAATTTGACACGACTACATTGACACGTACTGCTGCTGTAATTAACAAGAGAAAGAAAATCACCTGTTTCTTTTTTCTTCAGAGCCTCTTTAGCACTCATGAATTTTGTTCGCAAAGCCCTTCTCAAGCTCGGCTAGCGCACATACTTCTCTTTCTTTGCCTAGAAAAAACAAAGAAACAAAAAAAATTAGCCCGATGTAGATAACTTCTCAACTCAGTGAAGAATAAAATCACAATTTACTCATTATATTGAAAGAATTAAAAGAGAGGAAATGAAAATAGCAAAGAGTTTTTGAAGAGATTTTTTGTTTCTTATGAGGGCATCTATCGATCAGAATAGTAAAGGATATTCATATTAATCAAAGTCATCCCTGTAATATTCAATGTGAGAAATTAAGTAAAATGTTAATATATGTCACCAATATATAGATTTTCAAAAGTAATACCACCAATTCAGTTATCATTATTAAGACCACAAGTAGTACCAACAATATTTAGGTTGGCATGCCGTAAGAGACAATTGTAGCTTCTACTAAAGTTGGAAGTTTGTAAGATCTCCTAGCTTTAGGGATGAATGAAACAACCCTCAATTTCTCTTCATATTTGCTGCAGCTGGGAATGGAATCCTGCATCCATGAATTCAGCATGGCCTTAGAAAAGCGGATAATATCTCTATCTGTCACCTCCCAAAGGTTCGCAATAATGACCGAGGAATTTGTAAATAAGTAGCTGAGGGGAGTGCCTTCCGGTGCATTGCAGCCACGCTGTTTGAGAGATCCATTGCTGCAACCCATGAGAAAAGTGGCAGCACAACGATCCAGTTTTACAAATGAATTTTCATGAATATATTTCATTCCTATGGAAATGGAAAAGAGCATGTCATCAACAAGTCTCAATTTATTGCTACAACATAAGATGAGAGGCAGTGCGCCTGTTCTTGCATGGCAGCCGCTAGAGTTAATCTAATAGATGATGCCTTTGAACAGATGTCTCGCTACCCATCTTTTTATAGAAGACACCATATGAACTAATAATATGATTGAGATTAGCTTGTATTAGTACACTCAAAGCATCGCAAATAGCAGTCAAATTTGGAACTACTAGTATGTTTCTCCCAACTAGGACACTTATAGAGTAATCCTAGTGATTGACAAATATTGAACTAATGAGTATGACATGATCCGTTAAGTTCCCGATTCTATCTTATATTAAAAGAAACATTAACAACTTACCACTTTCATGTCCAAAATATAAGTATGGATCATGGTTTTGCAAAACCAATTGCAATTTTTCCATAGTTGGAATATTTCCTGATTTTCCCTATATCAGAACAAAAAAAACAATTTTGCATCAAGATAATAATTAGCTCAGTAAAATAGAAAAAATATATCATATAATTTTAAGCCTGCTTTCCAAAGAGCCCTTATGGGTCTATTTATAGTCTTCTCTTGACCCGAAAATACTGAAATACCCCTAATGGGTCTGCCAATAGCCAAATCCCGCTGTCCACCCTGGGGTAGACAGGTAATTTTACCCGGGGATAATAAAATAATCTTCTCCTGGGCGCCGGGCCCCAGCACCTGGACCTGCTTGGCGAGAACCCCGGGCGAGAAGGCTCTCGCTGAGCCTTAGCTGGGCTCACCTTGGCGAGATCTCCCGCCAAGAGGGTTCTCGCTCTCGGTGGTCTTGACGTCACTGCCGTTGGACGTGGCGCTGAGTGGGTGAAGCTCACTCTACGCCTTCACTGCTAGTCACGGCGTTGAGTGAGTGAAGCTCACTCAATGCCCTTTTCTGCCGGGTGCGGCGTTGAGTGAGTGAAGCTCACTCAACGCCCTTAGAACTTTTGAAACACGACGTTGAGTGAGTGAAGCTCACTCAACGCCCTTTGCTGCCGGATGCGGCGTTGAGTGAGTGAAGCTCACTCAACGCCCTTTGCTGCCGAAACACGGCGTTGAGTGAGTGAAGCTCACTCAATGCCCTTTGCTGCCGGATGCGGCGTTGAGTGAGTGAAGCTCACTCAACGCCCTTTGCTGCCGAAACACGGCGTTGAGTGAGTGAAGCTCACTCAACGCCCTTTGCTGCTGGATGCGGCGTTGAGTGAGTGAAGCTCACTCAACGCCCTTTGCTGCCGAATGCGGCGTTGAGTGAGTGAAGCTCACTCAGCGCCCTCTCGCCCGAATGCGGCATTGAGTGAGTGAAGCTCACTCAGCGCCCTCTCGCCCGAGTCCCGAAGCCTAAAGCTGACCTGAAGACCCGAGTCCCGGCGCGAACGATCTCGCCTACTAATGGGCGGGAGCTCCTTAAGGGAGAGAACTCTGCCAGTCTGCCCCAGGGCTAACCCGGGACTAGCCCAACCCTGGCCACTGAAGTCTTGGTCTTCTGGGTCCTACCCGGCGAATATGGGGTTGTACAATAACCGTAAACTAGTCAATAACTTGCACATCAGTATCTAAGACTAAAATAAAATGGTTGCCTATCAACTAACATGTCTTTAGCTACTACTTTTAAAACTAAACTGTAAACAAATACAAGCATGGACTTTATTTCCTCGGAATGGTCAGCAAAGGCACTAAACCTTTGCTCCTTGCAACATCCTCCTCTACCAAAGAGTCCCTTGTATAATAGTGAATCAAAAATACAAGCTTCTACAACATGTATAGACTAGGAACCACTAAGAATAGCTCTGATAAAATTATCATTTGCTTTAAAATCACAATTGGAATTCAGACAACTGGACAATCTAGTAGCAAGTATTTCAAAAGATCCAGCATTTAATCTCTTGCCCAAGAGCAAGCACCCCAATAGTTCAATCCATTTATCTTCCATTGTTCTGCATCAAAACAAAAAAAAAAAACAATAAACACAAAGTGTGTGAGAAGTTACCACTTAAACACAAGCATAAACTGATAAATCAGTTAGCTTAGAAAGTCGAGCATACTTCAATAAAGCATTTATTTGATTATCAAGATTCTTTCAAAAAAGCCATGCATCATAGTTTAGAATGGCTTCAACTTTGCAAAGCCTATTGATTTGTAGAGAAGCAAAATTTTCTTCCAAAATAAGACGATATGTGGAAGCCACATTATCAATTTTAGAACTACTCCGCGGGCACTTCTATTTAGGTAAAGAGACATTATTTTCTTATAAAAATTCCTATAACGTATTAGGCTGAATACCTGATAGAAGTTACACAAGGAATTATTAACTTAGTTTTGCAAGGGAATATAACATCCATAAATTTTAAATTCCAATGCTAAGGAAATGGAATACCTTCTGAAATTGAATTTGAAATTGAATCTGCAGGCAGAAAAATAATAATTAGTTGGCTGCTTGCATCAAACCGTATGATAAGAAACCATGTTGGAAAACAAAAAGGGAAAAGTAGTACTTCCCCAAGAAGATTTGCATAATCACCACCGAGCAAGCTTATACAAATAACTGAAACTCCAGGGAGTTTGTTGTAAAATTACTTGACAAACTCGCCAAGCTTTTCAAAATTTCCTGGTACATATCTAGAACTGAGCAAGAAACATTACATTAATCAAGTTTCAAAAAGAACTTAATAATTTGGCATCTATGTGATGTAATTTATGTATATCAAACCTTGAGATGATATTCACTTTGACATCATTTTCCAATAAAATCTCACTTTTTAGGTCCTACAGATAAAAAAGAAGTGCTTGATTAAGAAACTTAAATTCAATTGAGAATGAGGGGCGACAAAATGAGAAAATGTGTTTTCTTGATAAACCAGGACAAAGAGGTAAAAACTACAGCATTTATCAAGATAGTCAATGCTCACCACGGATGAAATTTGAATAGATTTTTAAAAGAATATATGCACAAAATAAATCTAACTGTGTTGACCGAGTGTCGGAGACGTGTCCATAAGTGTTGAAGTGTCCTACAAGTGTAGAAGTGTCTAACACTGACATGCAACTCATTTTGGAGTGTCAGTGCATCAGAGGATGAAAGCATGCTATTTTTTAGAAACAAGACAAATGTCTCCCATGAAACAATATGGAAGTGTAAATCTTCCACTACACTAATTATAAATAACCTAAGTTATCTTGTAAGTATGTTGTCAATTGTGTATCTTGAATGTATTTTTTTTCATAGGTCATTATTTCTTAGTATAATATGAAATAAAGATATTCATGACATATTAATTCTATTGAGGCAACTATTATAAATCATTATGCACTTGATGAAATGGCATTCTAAGTCCCAAGGCTTGATAAAAAGGTAAAGTATAGGCAAATAGAACAAAACAAGGCAAAATCGTGAGGATCCTATGTTTTTAAAATATTACAAGGACTATGAAACAAATGGGCTTATCAAGGCAAATCAAAATATATAGGATGTTGCATATGATAAAAAATAATGAATTATGCTATAAGGTTCACGACATATCATATACTAACTGAGAATTCACTACACACTGCCTATCAATTTTACATAGAGTTGTGATGACCTAAGTGAATTTATTATAACATACTTGTATAACAAAACTTGTTTTCGAAAGGACTATCCTCTTAGAGGGGAAGGGGAGGGACAAAAAGAGTGAGAGTCCAAATATTTGAGGTAACTTCTTTCTCAAATTTCAAATACACACACAGAGAGGTCAGGAGAGAATAGAAACATACCCGTCATAAAAAGTTAAAATATACTCTTTATATATTATAAATAAGCACACATTTGTTCTTATAAATTCTCTATTGATTCACAATCTAAACAAACTACATTTGTATCCAACATAATGCAATATAATATAATGAATTAGAAGCATAAAAAATTTATGAAATTATATAGCCTTTGCCAATAAACTTTTTCTACAAATGAGAATAACTTGACCTTCAAGGTAAGCTAACACTTCATTAAATGACTATTAGTAAGTTGGATTTCTTATGGAAGATTCCCATTGGAAAATTGAGTGTTAGGACAAATACACACCTTATAATCCTTGAAAATGAATGTCTTTTCTTTCCCAAAAGAAAGATATTGATGGTTCACAACAAAGCAAAATAGACGCTTGATGAAAAAATGCAGCTCAAAGGCTTATAGAAAGTGATTGTTGTAAGAAAAATGGTTGATGAATAAAATTAGCAATGAGTTGAGAAACCTGTGCTAGAAAAAATAATTAGTTGTTACTCAGAGGAAAATCAATAGAAAGAAAACCAGAATTATATAATGCAGGAAGTGACATAGGAATTGGCGGAGAAAAAAGGAATCTAAAATTAAATTGATATCCATATAATTTCGTATTCCCTCATACAATTTTGCTATTCAACTAACCTTTTGAAAAAGTACTGAATGACCCACCACAATAAGCACAATCAAGGTATAACAATGCCTATTCAAGCCTCCCTCTCGCAGGACCATCACGTCCTCAAATCTTATACATCACCGAGGTTTTAGCTCGCAGAACTAACATGTCCATGATTTATCACTACCCCGAGCCTCCAACACGTAGGATTTATAAGTTTTGAATCACTCCAACTCATATACGGGTGAGGTTTCTATATTGCTCCTTCATCCTAGTAGAATACTCTTGTCTAACTTGTATTTGTACATACCAATTTATGGTTAATCTTGGACTTCCCGAGGTCTATTTGGTGAAGGGATAACAACGGTCCTAAGAGATACGATGGGCTGAAGCCCAAATCTCTCTTTCTCAAGATATTTAATAATATTGGTGTTGCCCTTATTCAGTCATTCATTCTATTAGACTACTCTTGTCTAACATTTAGTTATTCATAGCAATTTACAGTTAATCTTGGACTTCCCGAGGTCTACCCGGTGAAGGGGTCGCTGCGATACTTGGAGATATGATGGGTTGAAGCCCAAATCTCCCTTTCTCAAGATATTTAATATTATTGGTATTAATCTTATTCAAAACCCTCTCTCAAGGTTACTCTTGAATTTGCACTAAGTGTTTTATGATCTCAAGGGGGAGGGACGATCTTTCGTCGGACTCCCAATATAACTACCCATCTTAGTGTTCATACACATTACTCTTCTCATACTTAGAGACATTCCCTAGGACTTCAACAAGAAGTCTTTGCCTATCAAATCACGATTCTAACTCTAATATGAACCACTCTTATGGTCACATTCATGTCTACCACAATACTAGATCTATTGAACGATTTGACATTTAATTCTTACTCAAAGAAGTGTTACACCATTTAATTTCTCGTCAAACTACGGGACGTTTACTCTCCGGAAATTCTATAACTGTAGGGGACTGATACAAATGTTATATTACAGCTAATTCCAATTTTTATGCAGGTCCCAAGTGATCTTAGTGGTCTAAACTCTATATAAATTTTTGCTAATCGCAGACCATCACTTATTTGAACTAGCTATGTTCCAAAGAGTGCCCATATCCAATACTTAACCCAAATGGTATGAAATAATTGTCAATGATATATAATGATCTAATTAGGCTATGGTCAGAAATTCATAATTTTCCATGATGATTTGATAATTATAAAAATTCCAAAACAAAATGGCATATAAGACATTTACACATGAGGTACAAGTTGTTTAAGTCCAACAGTTCTAAATAAATTACCACTAAATTATATGTACTAAATAACAGTAATGGACAAGTTTCATAATTTTCTAAGTTAAATTTAGCCATAAACACTATTTATGAATATTTGGTCTGTAATAGAATTTAACAAAGGAGGTACTAGAAATATGAATCCAAAAATTCTCTGAAAATTTCCAATGATCAAACATTATTTTTTTAATAACCTAGCCAGAGATTAATAATTTTTTCAAGGTGTATTGTCCCATAATTCTTATAAAAAAAATAATATTACCAAAATGCCATTATTCAAACGAAGAATCATAATTATTAACCCAAAATTCGA
Source organism: Platanthera zijinensis (assembly GCA_039513925.1). Taxonomy (NCBI): domain Eukaryota; kingdom Viridiplantae; phylum Streptophyta; class Magnoliopsida; order Asparagales; family Orchidaceae; genus Platanthera; species Platanthera zijinensis. The sequence continues at coordinate 120,066,304 of CM077091.1, forward strand.
AGAAACTTTACATAGCTTCAAAATACTATAAAAATGTTCAAGTCAAAATTTCAAAATTTTTCAGGCACTAAATATCATAATTTACCCAACGACACTTAAGTGTCATATTTGTAATTTTTGCTAATCATCATATGTAGTTATGTCAAAAAATTCCAAATAATTTACCATAGGTGTAACATGTCATTATATGGCTAGTGGAAGAGAACTAGAATTTTCCTAATTAATTTACTCACTTTTATATCTTTAATTTTAAAAGGCTATATAATTAAAATAAATTAAAAACCCTAGGATTTTTGTCCCAAAAATCCTAACATTACTATAGATGATGTATTTTATCATCACAAGCCCATGGCCAAAGTTACATTGGCATACACAAGACAAATGGGCTGAAATCTCCATTTCCTAATTTTTCTAAAGACACCCAAAAATCTCTACCCGATCTCAACATACAAGTTGGATCCACCAACATGCAGAGATCCAAATGACTTGAATTTTTTACCAAAAATTTATAATGCTCTAAGAAACATCCTACCTAAAATTTTGGGTCATTAGGGTTACTTAAACGAAAAATATTTCATTAATATTGAAAATCATTTTTTTTTGTAAAATTAAAGAAAATTGTTATCCAAAAATTGTCATTTTTGGACAAAAGGTGTATATAGGGTACATGCATATATATCCCAAATATCAAGTTCATAGCCCTAATCATTGGAAAGATATTAACAAAATATAGTATTTCCCTTTCTAAGGAGCAGTCCCACTAAATCTGGCCTACAAGGAGCTACAATGTTCCAAATGGTCTTATTCAAGTTCCTAATTAAAGTAGTAATAGGGCACTTAATTTCTGTTTGAATAATTATGTAAAAGTGTGACAAAATAAAACAAACTATAGTATATAACTTTATATATCAGAATAGATCTTAAAGAAAATCTGATGGCTTCTGGTCATCTTCAACCTCTAGCCACCAGCTAGGATTGCCTCGTCATGGAACATATTGATGCTCCATTTCCCGGCGATCCAGCCACCACCCGGCGGACCACCATCACAACTTCCTCTGTTGAGGTGGTGGCTATCGATTGGCGGTGGTTTTGTCGCCGGAGGTGGCGGTTTCCAGCAAACCCTACACCACTCAAAAGCTCTGAAATTCCATAAACTTTTCTCATGGGATCGGGCTCAATTGAGCCCGATTTCTCTCCTAAAAGATATAAAATACTAGCATAAAGAGAGGGGAGGAGAAACATACTGTTAATGGAGCTTGGAGGCGGTTGGCCATGGATTTTCTCCTCTCTAGCGAGTTAGCCCACTCCCTCTATTCTCCACCAATTCCTTTGATCCAATATATCATTTTGACTCCTTGCAGTCCTCTGAAGATGATGGTGAGGTCGAAATGAGGTGAGGGTGGTTGTATCATTAGATACCATTAAGGGGATTTCAGCCATGAATGGGGTACCTTCCCTATGTGCTCCACTTGGCTCCTATCCATGGAATTCTACAGGAAAAATGCATGAGGAACTTTTGTGAAGGCTTTGGGAATGAGATGACGAGGCCAAGTGGCAAGCAACCCACAATTCCCTCCTCTTATTCTCCAAAGTGGTGAAATTTCATATCTTGCCCTCCATGGAAAACCTCCATTCAAATTCAAAGGGGTTTAGGGGTAATTTGGCTTGTGGGCTTGCTGGATGGGCTTTGGATTAGGGCATAGCCCAATTGAATTTGATTTGGGTTTTTAATTTCATAATTAGGGCTTACTTTGACCATGATTGACCTTGGAGTTGACTTTATCAATTGGGTAGGTTGACTGGTCTAATGTGTTGGTCTTGAGTCCCTTGACATCACCCAATATTGATTGGGTCATGGTGATGCCCTAATTGGGCCAATTTAGCCAATATGTGTGATTTTGACCAATTTAGGGCAAAGCTTGACTTTGGTCAAATTAGTCAAATTGATGGCCCCCCATGATGGAGATTTTGGGTCAATTGAGTCCCTTATGATGTCCTAAGACTAGGGGTAAGGTCAATTTCATGTTTTGGGAGCCAATTGGACATAATGGTGAAAGATTGACCTAAGTTGACCTAAAGGGTACTTTGGACAATTTGGTGACTCTACGATAGAGCTTTTTGGTCACTTTGGTTTCTAATGATGTTATATGGTTGGGGTTTAGGTCAATTTGATATATTGAAGGTCAATTGAGCATAATGGTGTTGATTTGGGGCTTTTGTTGACGTAGCTTTGATTTAGGTCAATATGGCTGATTTGGTGACCAAGCGATGGGGCATTTCAGTCAAATGCACTCCTATTAGGGTTTGGAATATGGTGGTGGAGTCAATTTAACTTAACCATGTGATGCATAATTGAGCCAATTAGGGTTGAGTTGACCAATGTTGACCTAGGTTTGACTTTTGCCTATTTGGTCAAATTGGTTGACCTCACCATGCGTGTTATGGTCAATTACGTCTCCTTTAGGGTTATGGACATAGTGGTGAAGTCAATTTATGATTGTGAGTTCAATTTGGGTTAGTTTGACAAAGGTTGACTTGTATATTATAGTGGACTCCATGTGAGTTCACCCTAACTCATTGGGTCCTTAGTTCACCACCTAGCCTAACTCACCACACTCACCATAAGTCCTATCCAAATTTGAGTTAAGGGTTCTTGAAGGAAATGAATGTTACATAACCTTCAAAAAGAACCAACTCATGGTGTATAGTAAAGCACCTCATTCAACAGAAAAAATATCACCTATATTGTTGTCCCCCATCAATATGAACAAACATAAATCATAGTCATGGGAATTAGTATCAAAGCACGACTTTCCATCAAACAACAAAGAAATACACTTCCAAAATACACCATGTACCTCATACGGTTTGAGTTTTACACTAGATGCTTCCAAAGATTTTGCAAAAATAGAATAAAAAAAGAGTAAACGCGAGAATAAACTGTCTAACTTGCACAAAACCTTTCAAATGAAAAAAATCAATACCAATTTTCAGTAAAGCTCTTAATAAAAGGCGTCTTTGTTGACATTGCCATTTAAAGTATATGATATTCTGCATGGTTCCCTCGTTTAACAACTTGATGTAAAGACATCTTAAACATTCTATGCTAGGACATATGTCTTCATTAGAACATCCAGAATCAAATGAACTAGTACAATTTTCTTGAATCTGTGATCTTTTGTGACTAAATAAATCAGCATCAGGAACAAAATTAGGCACACTGCTTTAATTTTCATTTTTTTGGAGATATTAACATGTTCATTATGGGAAGTTTGATTTCTTGAACTTTTGGGTTTCAATTCAATGTTATGACTAACTACCTTTGAAAGGTGTTTTGATTCATTTCTAAGCTTCTTCTTTATTTCTTATTGCATATGCAATTCTCCACATTCTATGTCGAGTGGCAGTCCAGTTTCTCTTGTTGAAATTTGTTTCCTAACATTCTGAGAACTGTTATTTTAAAAGGAACAAATGTTACAGGCAAGTGATCTTCCATCAATCTCCCATGGATTATTTTTTATTACTATATTTTTGTTCTCTTCAATGTGAAATTTGCGAAAAGATTCACTAATATCCTCTTATTTTCAAGAAGCGATGCCAGAACTGTCCACAATATCATTACTCAATTTTCTCCCAGCTGATCTATAGATATCAAGAGCATGAAACTGGACAATGGATCCTCTATTTGAATATTTCAAAGATAAATCTTCAATTTCCATATCAATTGTAACTTCAAGAATCATCTTGCGGTGCTTGCAAGAAATCATGATGTCATTATCCTGTAAAAGCTTCCTAGCAATGATTAACTCTCTTTTTTGTTAACTCCCATAATAGCTTTTTACAGTATAATTGACCTGAAAAAATTATATGGTCAAAACAATAAAGTTCTTTTTGGATTTTAAAAAAACAAATAAAGTGGGCAATTGCTCAATTACCTAGCGCACAACTGAAAGTAATCTGAAAGTTTGGTAAAGACTCTAAATTGGAACAACTTTTCCCTTCAAGGAAATACTTTTTTGAATGAACCTCATCTCTCGTTGTTTCATAGAAAATCCCAACCTGAATAATGACATGAAGCCCTTAAATAAGTTCTGAATGACATCATAATTACACAACAAATAACAAACCTGTAAAGTACTTTCAGGATAGCGACAGAGGATGCTCCAAGGGCTAAAAATGCATGTGTCCATGTAAGTGTTGTCTCACCAAACCTCAATGATGGAAGATCCAAGAAGCTTGACATGAAGACAGTCAATTTCACCTTTAGTTTCTATTGAAGAGTTCACAGGCTCTATAGGTTTCTTGCTAAATATGATGAAGTTTTTTTGTAATAATGTATGACGAAGATTTAGAGCCTCTTTAGCATAAAAAAGAGCCTATTAAACAAATTAGTTATGTTAGAGATAAAAAGTTGGTCAAATTAATTTTTAAAATGCATAAAACCATCATGCTATAATTGGAATGACAAACCAATGTTAAAAAATTCATAAGAAAATTCAATAGTTGTTAAAAGTGGAAAACTGACAAATGAAAGTTGAAATATAACCTGACTCAACTAGAACTATTATGTTTCAAAAATATTCCAAAATTTTATTGCATAGTTAACTTACCTCAGGTATTATTCCGGCTGCAAAAAACCTTTTAGCCAAATCATATCAGATTTGTCAAGCAAAATAGAGCATTTCACACTTTGCGAAAACCTTAAAGGGCAATAAATAAGTTTACAGTTTACTAGGTGCAGTATTACATGCTATTCAAAAGGATAAAAAGTAATTTAGGGAACTTACATCTGAGGGAATAGATGACAGTACCATCTTAATGTTCTCTATAGTCAGTTTACAGCTATAAAGATACTCAATGTGTTGAACATTTCCTTCATCAAAAATAGAAACCAAAAGAAAAAACTTCTGGACAAATATCATCAATAGAGGGTAAGAAAATTCTTCAAACAATTTATCCAGAAAGTAATATAGTTGAGTTTATTATCAAGAAGCTGTGAAATTCTTGAAAACAAATTTGGATCAATGGAAAAAGTTCAAAAAGAATGACTCAGCCTTCTGCCACTCATTAGCATGCACAAGCATTTATCTAATGAATTTTTTTAAAATTTGCACAAGATATTGATAAAAGTATACATGTCAAAGTAAAATTTTAAGAAGCCCTGAAATATTTTAAAAAAATAGAAGAAAAAAGGAGTAGTTAAGAAAAAAAATCAAGTGTTAACATAAACTGCAAAAGTTTAGCTTTCCTTAAAATTTCAAACCTTCAAAGACAGCAGATCAAGAGTGTAGAACAACATGGCTATTATACTTTTCACACTCGGTTTAAGTTGAGCTCTCAAATTATGATGAGCCTCAAAGTTAAGTTCTGATAGCAAATCAATTGCGTGTTGTATATCACACTGAATTAACTGAAAGATTACAGTGTTAATAAAAGTAACAATAGAAAATGATATTACAAAATAAACTTAACATGAATCATCAAAGCTTCAAATTGAAGATGATCTACAAAAAATTAAAATAGAATTACTACCTTCCAGTCTTGTTTAGTCTCTTGAGTGAATTGTGCTCGAGTGAAGTATGCAAAGGCAACCTGATGACATATTAAAGTGCGTGCCTCATAAGAATCATAAGTTACATTTTTCTATAATAATAACAACAACACTCAAGCCTTTATCCTATTATAGTGGGGTCGCTATATAGATCCTTTGTCGTCAGTGTGCCCTATCTTTTGTCATAAACTCACTAATTCCTAAGTACATCATGTCTTTCCTTATATTTTCATTCCAAGTCTTTATTCGTCTACCCCTCCCTCGTTTAACATGCTTAGTGACTAGACTCTCACAACGCCTAACATGTGCCTCTAATGGTCTCCTTTGTATGTGTCCAAACCATCTTACATGAGCTTCTCACAACTTCTCTGTAATTGGTGCTACTCATGTCTTATCTATGATACTTTCATTCCTAATTTTATCCAATCTCGTGTGTACACACATCCACCTAAGCATTCTCATCTCTGATACGTTTTTCTACAATGCAAGAGTAAAATATAAAATTAGATCTAGTGACAATATAAAAAATGGTCATATTGGTAAAAAAATTTAAAAAGTGGGTGAAACGTGCCAAGAGGTAAATAGCTTCTGTGAGATAGTAAAAGCAGCTGCTTAAATTTTCTATCCCATGACTTCTATAAATTAAAGCTTTTCTCACAACAACCCTAGCTCTCTGAAAGATGAAATTACTATCTTTGAATACATTCATCAAGAGCATATCCATTACTTTAATCTCCATTCTCTGGTAAAGCACAAGATTCAATGCTTCTAGTTGATCATATGCTAAAAGTTCCTATGAATAAAGTACATTATTAGAAAAAGTACTAAAACTATGAATACTTCAAGTCATTAAAAAAAGTAATGTGAGACCATGCCTGTTCAAGAATCTCCCCTATAATATTATTTGGACAAGTTGGACATTCATAAAGCAGTAGATTATAAAGAAATGGAGCACAATATTCTTTACCATCACTATAGTTTTTACACTACATCTGATGTATAAAACTGTTAGGAAAGCTATACCAATATGATTGTTCTAAAATAAAAGTATGAATAAAAAGGAATACCTCTACCCACTATTTCACCAAGGGAAAAGAGAGAGACAAGTTTGGAACAAAAGGTAATTTACACATATTTTAATTATAACTTTGTGAACATTGGAGGCACCAAGCTTGTGCAACACATTTATTATCCTTGCATATTTATTGAATGCATCTCTAGTGACATCTTTTATTAAATCACTAGATTCACCATGAACCTAAAAGCCTTCAAAGTTTGTCAACTATGGCTTGGATAGGAGCTTTATGTGCTTCCATATTGATTTATAACACAGTTTTAAAGCTATTGAAGCCAAAGAATAAACAAAATTATCGTGCAATAATACATAAATAAAAAAAGAGGGATATTGAAATACAAAGAAATAGATTACATACTATCAAAATGCAACTTCGAGTATATGCCCACCAATCAAAATGCAAACCTACTGCTACAGATAATCTGCTTCTTCAAGGGACAAGTCTGAACCAACTATATTTTCACCATTACCCTTCCAAGTTAAATAGAAGTCCTCGACACAATTTGAAATAAAGTCAAACATTGCATCCACAAAATTTGCAATATCAACCTTCACAAATCATTAAAAGGCATAAATTTTGAAACATTTATGTGATGGAAATTCAAAGTGGTGATATACAGATCCTTGAATTAGGAAAAAATAGAAATATAACATAATCAAATAATATTATTTCTCGAAATATTTAAGTTAAAGAAAATCAAATTATATCCATTATTTACTTACCAAAAATAAATCAAAAGCTTTTAAATAATATAAGCATACCCCATGATAGAGAAAATATATTAAAATATTTTCAATTTCTATGGAACAAATGTATATAATTATTATCCTAGCTTTATATTAGTGTTGATGGTATCAAATGCTTGAAATCATAAAATTATTTTAGAAAATGGGGAACAGAAGGGAGGGATGCCAAAAGAATCCAAAAGATACAAATTCAAGAACAAGAAAAATTGCAATAGCTGCTAGGTATTTTTATGAACGTTACATATGTGAAGAGTACTGAGGTGGAGGCAAGTTTCTCTCTGCAACATTACTGCTATAAATTGTATCTAACTGAAATATTAATGACATCAAAATTGCAAATGCTTGGCTCGATAGACTGGTAAACTTAACGAAACATGAAGTCTGAAAATTCCATCATTCAAACATAATATTAAATTTTACCAACATCTTTTAACACTTGAGTCCTCTGACAATGATTTTGTAGTGAAAGAGGGAGAATTAAAATAAAGAATAAAATCAAAACTAATTATACTAGTTGGCTTAATCACATGAGACTCACTTCACAATGCTCGTATGAGCTTCAATTTGCATCAAAATCAATCTTAACTAAATAAAAGTTATTTAATGCTAAAAGACAATATTGGATGCATACTTGATGATGGTTAGAGTAGAATTAGCAGACATTGAATGAACTCTTAGAATTTTTTTAAAACTGTAGGCAGATTTAGAAGCAATTTTACTGAAATTTCCTAAACTATCTAAAGAAATAGGACTAGCTCATCTACTATTCATTCTATTGTGCCTACCAAAGAGTGAAGTTCTAAAAATAAAACCAAAACTATGTAAGCCCAACTTGAAAAGTTTATAAACAACTTAAAAATCATCATGGAACTTCATATTCAAATTATTTGTACACAGAAACATTAGCTATATGAGAAATCATCTTCAAATTCAATGAAGTAAAACAGTGCTCAAGTAAAATAACTGAATTCAACATCAAAAACTCTGAAGAATAAAATGTTCTTTAGAGTGTTTCTTTCCTTCAAAATGGCACTTCATTGACTTAATTTCAACAATGTGTTTATAACTTAAAAATTTGATAAAATAGAAATCTAAATACATCTTTTAAGAGACCGTTCAACTGCAATGTAAAGTTCGATGATGATTTAATTTTTCAGTAATAAGCATTGGAGATCATCACTAAGCAAGCTACACCTCATAGAAAAAATAATTTAGACAAACGATAAGTGTTCATATAAAAATATTTTCTTCACATCAACAATATCAGAAAATATAGATGAAAGTCAAAATTTTGTCATGCACGAAATTAAAAAATGCAATTAATGCTATTAACTCTTGAGCATCAAAGCATACCGAGCTCCCACTAAAGTCCCCTTCCAAGCTCATTCTTAGCATGTCAATAACCAGAGAGGACCTTCTACCCCATTGCATTTCAATAGTAGAACAAATTTGATGAGCAATCTATATTTGGATCCCAAAGTCAGACCATATGAATGCATAAATTTAGCATTATATTAATGTTAAAAATTACAGCTTCATGCTAAAAAAAGTACATTGGACGTACAACTAGGAAAAATCCACACACGGTGACTTAATACACTCCTTCAACATCTTTAGACAAAAAGAATACACTAGATCATCATCATCAAAGGGCTTATTCTCCCCGACCAGGAAGAGAGCAAACCTGTAGAGAGCCTCTATGAGGTCAGAGTGGCGTGATGTCGTTGCATGCGTCTCCATGATGCTAAACAACAACAAAAATACAGAAGAAATAGCTGAAAGAACAATCACATTATGAGAAATAGTATTTAACTAATTGTTAACTGAACTATGATCATGTATACTGACCAAAACCAAGGTTGGAGCTGCTTTGCTAGTTCCAGTATCCTCTCAAAAGCATCCACATCCCTTGTTTGACTCTTGAAAGCACAGTATGTAAGGACAGTCACCACTTTGGATAGTAGGCAAACAAGCTGAGGATCTGCCCCTACAGAACCAATGACACTTTGATCTGGTATGAAGAGATTGGTTAGCTTCAAATGGAGCAGAGGACTAACAAGCAGAGTGTAAAGGCTCTCCAGATGAGCAAAGCCCTCTTCCTTGGCATCATTGTACTTATTCCAAGTTTCTAAGTAATGCACTAACTGACACTATTGGAGATGAACGGAATATGGCTGGACAGTCACTACAAGAAAAATCATAATTAGCAACGAGTAGAATACCTTGCTAATCCTTTAAATTCGTTGCTAATTTTAATTAGCAACGAATTTAGAAACAAAAAAATTTCGTAGCTAATATGCTCCTAGCTAATTTTAGCAACGAAATTTTTTCTTTCTATATAGCAAGGATTTTTTAGCAAGGTATTTTATCATTTCTAAATTAGGAAGGAATTTTAGCAACGGATTTTTTTTGTTACTAAAAAATATATTTGTTTAATTGTATATGCTAGGTTTCGAACACACAACCCACTCTAAACAATCAATCATTCTTACCAACTACTCTAACTTAATTCTTTATTTATAAGTGACGATATTATTTATATGTAACGTATACATAATTCATAAAATTAAATAATCAAATATAAATATATAATATATACATTTCTTTATATAACATATATATTTCTTTATAATATATATATATATATTATATAATATATTTATATATATTAATTATAAATATAATATATATTTATTATATATGTAACGATTTTTTTTGTTATATATATATATATTGTTATATAATAAATGAATATAACTTTATAATATATATGTATATGTATAGTTATTTATATTATATATTGTTCAGGTAATTTATATGTATTATAATTATAATTAATTTGTTAAATACTAATAATCTTTATTAATTTATAAATTTATATATATGAATTTAAATAATATATAAAAATAAAAAATTATATAAATAATTATATATATTATTAATTATTTTGTTGAATACAAATAATTTACACTATTTATAAATATATTAAACAACAATTATGTTTTATGGGAAAGGATAATTTTCTAAGAGAGAGCCATGTCATTTTTTGGAAAAAAAACATCAATAAATATTTTGCAAAACAAAGAATCGTTACTATTTTGCAACAAAAAAATTCGTTGTTATTTTAACAATGCAAATTTTTCCAAAAAAAATTCAATACTATTTTAGCAACACAAATTTTGCAACAAAAAAATTCGTTGCTATTTTAGCAATAAAAAAATTCCTTGCTATTTTTGTTGGTAAAGTAAAAAAAATTTACGTAGCTAAATTTGATGCTAATTAGCAATGAATTTTTAAGCCTTGCTAATTTACCTTGCTAAATTGGATTTTTCTTGTAGTGAGTGAGGCAAGGAGCGATGCAAAGTAGGAAATGGATGGTGAGCTGGTAGATACCAAGGAGCTCGATAACTCTTTTCTCTTGCGTTTCTTTCTATCCACCTGCTCCATTGGAGGTACTTCTATTGAGAATGTCCAGAAGTAGATCTATAATTTTGGATAAAAATGTATGAAACTGCCTTGCTACGGGGCGGATCTTCTCTTTTGTAGATCATTCTTTTGGTTTCTTTTTCTAACCAGCCTTTTTCTTCACAGCTTTAGGATTGTAATCGTCGAGAAAAATGAAGTCCTTAAATGGTACGAAAAAGGCAGAGAAAGGGAGGTAAAGACTTCTTGAATCTTGTGATGCCTCGAGACTAGCGAGCAGAGTGGCGCCTTCATCGTGGTCGGATGTCATAACCTATCCGGCAAAGAAAAGCAGGTGAGAAATAGAAGAATATGCAATATTGATCACTTTCACACTTCCTTCAGTGAGCTACTTAAGTTAAGGAGTACTCCTAGTATAGATTATCATTCTAATTGTCTTTGCTGGTATATAGATGCGCTAAATTAGTTACCTAAATTCACTCCTCCCCGATGAGAGGACTCTTGAATAAGTGGACTTCAACTGTGCTTAGGACATCTTTGAGAAACGGATTTTCAATAAAGAGCCCTAGTTTGAGAATAATCAAATAAGTGGCGTTGAAAACGGGAGGAAAGGCACAGACTACGACGAAGAGAAATGAAGTGGGAAAGGAAATCGTCGTCAACGTAGTGGGAGGGAGCCGAGAGCATCATCTTTGAACCCTTACAGAGATGAATCGTCACCATAGAGGGAGATCCCCGTCGTCGTCGCAAGAGGAAGCCTTGACGATTGACCCTAGCAAAGAGAATGACCTTCAATGAGAGGGCTCGAGAGCTGGCATTATTGTCTGATATTTTTAATGTTTTTTTTAACAATGGCAAGAAAGTTTTTAATTATGTATTTATTAACAAGCACTATCATGCTTTTCGAAAGTTTTTTAATAACAAATCGCAAATAAAAGTATAAAACATTAATTTAATACATAGAAGTCCTCGACACAATTTGAAATAAAGACAAACATTGCATCCACAAATTTTGTAATATCAACCTGCACAAATCATTAAAAGCATAAATTTTGAAACACTTACGTGCTGGAAATTCAAATTGGTGATATACAGATCCTTGAATTAGGAAAAAAAATTAAAATACAACATAATCAAATAATATCATTTCTCGAAATATCTAAGTTAAAGAACATAAAATTATATCCATTATTTACCTACCAAAAACAAATCAAAGGCTTGTAAACAGTGGCGGACGTAGAGATTTTTCTCTGTGTGGGCGGTGTATGAAAACTATTAAAAAAATAAAATAAAAATATTACTACTTTGAATTATATCTAAAAAAAATGGTAAATAAATGTGACATACAAAGAATATAAATGATAAAAAATGTGTAGAAAAATATAATGATAAAAAAATGTGTCAGAAAATAAAATAATAAATAAATACGTATGTAATAAAAAATATGACATGCATAGGATTTGAACTCAAAACGTTAAGAGTTAGATATCATACACTCTACCAACTTAAAAAAGACATTTACTTGTTAAATTTATTCATGATATACATATATATTTTATATCCGCCAAATAAAAAAATTGTGCATTCTACTATTGATAAATGATATTTTTAAAATTCAGTATGAGCGGCCTCCCACACTAGGCCCTATGTGGGTCCGCTCCTGCTTGTAAATAATATAAGCATACCCCATGATAGAAAAAACATATTAAAATAATTTCAATTTTTATAGAACAAATGTATATAATTGTTCTCCTAGTTTTACATTAGTGCTGATGGTATCAATTGCTTGAAATCAAAAAATTATTTTAGAAAATGGGGAACAGATGGGAGGGATGTCAAATGAATCCAAAAGATACAGCTTCAAGAACAAGAAAAATTGCAGTATCTACTGGGTATTTTTGTGAACGTTACATGCGCATCTCCAGTACGTGTATCCCGACCATGAAAGTAATGGCAAACCAGTAGGGTAGGGCATCCCAAGAGTCCTCTTCCTCAAGTACATGTAGTCTCTCAGAGCTGCAGATAGTGTCTCAGGCTTATAATTATTATATCAGTATCCTTAATTTACCCTAGACCTCAGGGTCTCCCCCCCCAACCACAGCATTCTTCATCAGTTCATTGACCTCATCCTGCACCATATATGTTTACCTTCCTTTGCAAAATATCCGAGATTCCAGAGGCATATATACAGGAGATCCAAAATTATTTTGTACTTCTCTTCTGCATTGCATTGTTTGAATAGAAAGCCCTGTCCAAAACGTATCATCCTGATTCGACTGCCGCAGATTCCTTTTTCTTTGGAATATTTTCTGCACAAATGTATATGTAATAAGATATTAATTAATTAATATACTTTTTCTTAAATTTTTTTATTTATATATAATTTTAAAAATAGATATTTATACTACAATGGAACCGAGCCGAGAGAAAGAGGCAAAAAGAAAGGGAAAAAATGGCTCAGAATCGGGTTTGAAAACTCAGGGGGTTGAAGAGGATAAAACAACGAACCAAGTGGTGAAGATAAAGCAATGAGAAACGAAGAGAATTTAGGCTCCATTTGGAGGGACTTATTTTCACCGGTCAAGCGGTTTAGGGAGCCAAGTGGAAAGTAGCGGGCTGAAGCCCTTTGTGCTATGTCGGCCCTCGAAGGCCAAGCGAAACATCTTTACTACTTTCATGTGTTGTCGGTCTGCGTGCCGATGTATGCAAATCACCTTAATTTATTGGAAATGATTTGTAAGGGCTTAAGGTCAAACTCTTTGTGTATTTTAGTTATCATTACTACTTGCTGGTTAGTGGACATTCTTGTGTTTGAGTTCTTAATACTCTTAATACTTCCGCTAGAATGCAACTCTGAGGTAGGCATAGGCGGAACTAAGTGAAGACACACCCGAGCAAGTTCTCGGGTGTGATTTTTTAATTTTTTTTAATGTAGACTAGCGGCAACTCTATCAATTTGCTGGGCCTCTGGCTAAAATGAGATATAAAAAAAAAGATAAAGTTATGACATGCTTTTCTGAAATCATGTGCTTCCCCATTCTAATCACCAGCTAAAAAGATAAAGTTGATTCATAAATATCACTTGTTTTCTGAAATCACGCCCTTCCCCTTCCTTCCTAACCACGGCACTGCCACGAGCTTCTTCGACGAGGCAACAGGGGAGGCGTTGGGGGTTACCCAATCATGTGATTTCTTATTCTTGCTCTACTTCTTCTTCCTAGCGTGCCCCGCAAACAATCCATTCCCGGGATGTCGTGGAAGCTGGAGGTGTCGCCGACGTTGTGTTTCCTGTGAGGGAAGCTGGAGTTGTAGACACATAATTTTTTTTGTTTTTTAAATATGTTGTCTTTCCCGTTTCCCGCATCATTTTCCTCTCTTATTGAATATGAGATTTTTTTTACAAAGTAGAATGAGATTCTATTTTATAGTACCTAGTTTTACAGTCATGTTTTAATCCAAAAATTCACGACTTATTTTGGATGAACCTGAATTGATTTTGATTTGTTGGTGCTTGTTGCTAATTATTTCTTGTTGTTTATTGTTAAATATTTATCCATACCTAAGTCAACAAAATTTTTAAAAGCTAAAAATGATTGAGTTATAAAATTATTAACATTTCAATTTTGTGAGCCCAAATTATAGTGAACACTATTAATATTTAAATTGTGATTTGCTTAACTTAAATTTTTAAGTGTGCCCGAGTGGAATTAATTCCTAGTTCCGCCACTGGAGGTAGGATACGTAAATGGTTTGAGACTAATGCGTAACTCCACTGACTGTCCGTGGAATATGACGTGGGGCCCTGGCCAGATCTTCTATTATATTCTACGTGACAGATGGGGGTGTTCCACCTGGAACAACAATAAGAGGCAGCAGCCCAGGTGAGATGACCAGACGACGTCACCAAAACGCGCGCGGAATCGAGCGGCAGGCGCGAAAACAAGCGGCAAGCGCGAAAACAAGTGGCAGACGCGGAATCGAGCGACGGGCGATGAGTCGCGAGAAGTGGTAAGAGAGAATCGAGCTGCGGGAGACGGAGCAGGACGAGCAGCTAGACTGAGCGGCGGCGGAATCGAGCGAGCAACAGCCAAGTCACGGGAGGGGAAACCTAGCGCTGTGATACCATGATAGAATACCCGATTGAATGAATTGATTTCTTTGTTCCTTTTTCTGAGATATATATCTAACAGCTTACAATTCATGCCAATCAATCAAATTAATAAACATTGGAACCACTGTATTAGTTAAACATTTGTAATGCATAATTCCGTAATTTTTATTTCATTTTATGTGTATTCAATATCATGGAGCTTCCCAACAAATCTTACCTAAATTACATTTTAATATTTTAATTAATTATTTTCATTATTACTTATATTTATTTTAATATTTGAAGTTTTATTAAATATTTACATTTTCACCCCCTGAATCAAATTCTTGACTCCCCCGTTAAAAGCATGTATGCATATTTTTAGAGCAATGTTATAAGCACACCGCTTTTCGCTATTGCCACACCAAGTTAAATCCTAAAAACCACCAAAAACCGTAACTCTCCTTCATTAAACGCACACCTGCCTTTTCCTGTTCATCTCTTCCGCCGAACGCAGCCGCTCCCGTTTCCGCTCCTCTCCTCCGAATCCGTCCGTCGCCCCCGACCTCGCCAGTGTTGAAGAAGTCCACCGGAGGAAAGAAGCCCTAGCCCCCTTGCTTTCCCTGTCGACCCAAGCCGATCTCCATCCGCCGACCAGAACGGCGATCTCCATCCCGCGACCAGAACGTCGATCTCCATCAGCCGACCAGAACTCTACCCCAGCCGCTCCATCCGGCGATCTCCATCACGGATTGACCTGCCGAGTGCAATCTCATACCCTAGCCACGCTCATCGTCGACGCCCTTCCGTTTCCATCATTCATGATCTTTCCGTTTCCATCGCCGGTTCTCAGGCCCTTCAGCGCCCAGTTCCATCTCCTTTTTCAGCCGTTTGCAGAGCCACAATCTCATGCTCTAGCAGGTTTCAGTCCATAATTCCTTTTTTATCCACTTTATGGTGTGTTTTTTTTTCAGTTTTAGAGAATTTAGTTGAGTGGTACAAGGGATTGGTAATATAAAATTAGTTAGTGTATATGTTGTATGTGTGTGTATGTGTAAATTAGTTTTTGTATATGTGTTTGTGTATGTAAATTAGTTTGTGTACATGTTATTTGTGTCTTTGTAAATTAGTTTGTGAATCTATGTTTTTATATAGGTGAGTATGTGTTTGTACATGGGTGTGTGTATGTAAATTAGTTTGTATACATGCTGGATGTGTGTGGGTAAATTAGTTTGTGTACAAGTTGTATGTGTGTGTGTGTGTGTAAATTAGTTTTTGTATATGTGTTTGTGTATGTAAATTAGTTTGTGTACATGTTATTTGTGTATGTGTAAATTAATTTGTGAATCTATGTTTTTATATCTATACTATATTAAAAAGAAATATCAAATATAACCTAAATGCCTAGCTAAATAAGACACTACACTTATCCTAACCCTACATCACACGCCCCCACTAATCAACTGTCTGATAGAATCAATCACAACTATCATAAACCCCGCACTCCACCGCTCCCAACCCTAAAAATGTCTGCATCCAAATAAAAGAAGGTTTCTTGAATGCATCAAAGAGGAAATGTCTTCTTAGTCTCCAAAGATTGTCCACTTCCGCCAGTGATCAGTATGTGGATGAGATATCACACTACAATTGCAAATGAGTGGGTTTTGAATTATAAAATCAAAGAGGAAATCGTTAATTTGGCCGATCCTTAAGGTATGTATGTTTTCTTTTGTTATTCATAGTCAATAAATATATAATTTTCGAGCATAATGTCTCCTGTTAACATTTATTTATTTTTCCAACAAAAAATATCATATAGGGGTTGAAGTCACGTTTGTATTGGATCTTCATCATTACATGTGATGCTCTTTTAAAACAAGGTATAAAATGTTATTTTAAATTTGATTCTATATTTTATATGTCGCTAACTTGCAATTGTTTCAAATACATGCAGGACTATGATACATTGGTGGCATTTTCAATGATCGATATTTTGCCTGAATTTTGTGTTGTCAATGCATGCAATAAGGACTAGAAAGTTTTCAATGAAAAATTTATAGTAATTTTTTGGACTATGCAATATATTTAGAGCGCTCTATATTTATATAGTTTTTATGTTTTGAACTATGCACAAAGTTAACGGTTTAGTTTATTAATCAAAAGTAACTTTGGCGCGAAAATAACATAAGGAAAGAAAAGTAGAATCATAACCATTTTGGTCCATAAATAACGATTTTAAAACTTGGTGTGGCATAACCATTTTGGTGTGTTAATAACGATTTTAAAATTGGGTGTGGCAATAACGGGTTGATGTGAAAATAAAAAAATTTGGTGTGCCAATAAAATTGGGCTATC
Organism: Platanthera zijinensis; assembly: GCA_039513925.1. NCBI lineage: Eukaryota > Viridiplantae > Streptophyta > Magnoliopsida > Asparagales > Orchidaceae > Platanthera > Platanthera zijinensis. Next base: position 120,083,545 of record CM077091.1, read on the forward strand.
AATAGCGATAAGCGGTGTGCTTATAACATTGCTCTATTTATATATATATATATATATATATATATATATATATATATATATATATATATACAAGCAGTCGTGCACGGGGGACCCCGTGCGGGCAACATTCGTCGTGGGTGCGACATTCGTCGTGGGTGCGATATTTGTCGAGGGGGCGACAAATGTCGCCCACGACATTTGACGAGGGGGGCTACATTTGTCGTGGGGGCGACAAATGTCGCCACACGACATTAGTCGTGGAGGCGACATTTGTTGTGGTGGCAACATTCGTCGCGGGGGAGACATTGGTCGAGGGCGGCGACATTAGTTGGGGGGGGGCGACATTGGTTAGAGGCCGCGACATTGGTCGGGGGCGACGACATTGGTCCGGGGCGGTGACATTGGTCAGGGGAGGTGACATTATTCGGGAGTGACGACATTGGTCGGGGGCGGCGATATTGGTCATAGGCGGCGACATTGGTCAGGGGAGGTGACATTATTCGGGAGCGACAACATTGGTCGGGGACGGCGATATTGGTCAGAGGCAGCGACATTGGTCGTTGGAGGCGACATTGGTCGGGGCGGCGACATTGGTCGGGGCGGCAACAATGGTCGGGGCGGCGACAAATGTTGGGGCAGCGATAATGGTCGGGGCGGCGACATTAGTTGGCGCGGCGTTATTGGTCTAGGGCATCCACATCGGTCGTGGACGACGACATCAGTCGTGGGTAGGGACATCGGTTGTGGGCGGCGACATCGGTCGTGGGCAGGAACATTGGTTGTGGACGGCGACATCGGTCGTGGGCAGCACATCGGTCGTGTGGGCGGGGGCAATGCTGAAGCTTCCCTACTACTCAAACTTGCATATTCAATCACATTTTATAAAAGTTTTTTGGAGGCCAATTTCTTCAATTGTTATTAATTTCAGCTGACTAAAGAAAGAATAGTCTGGTGTCTATATTTAAGCAAAAACAATGAAGCAATATAAAATCAAGTATAGAAAAACAAACTTGAAGTAGAAGTGAAGCAGGCCCTAGGGAATGGACTTGAAGAGGAAGCAATATCAAGATGCCCCCAAAAGATGTGGTCATGTGTGACCACTCTACTGGATGTGCCTAATACCTAATCTCACAGCCTATGTAAAAACTGAAGTAAAGTAGATGCAAAAATAGAATGGGCAACTAAGAAATGCAATCAGCAGGAGCAACTGGGAAAATATAGTGGGAGGAGAGGATGATACCTGTGGAAATAGATTAATTGGTTCTCGAGGAAGAACCAAAGAGATCAATATCTTTTCATCTTTGTTGATCAATGCCTAATCTCAAAAGGGATAAAAAAAGAAAATAAAGTAAGCTTTTAAAAATGAAACATCAATCAAGCGACATATAAACATGGAGAAAGAAATTTTAAGACCTATAGATCTAATAATAATGTTTGAAAAAATCTCCTCAAGTTTAACATATCTTATTTGAAGCTTCTGCTACACTTCTCTATTTACCTGGTAGATAAATATGAGTAGCAATGGATAAACCCCCAAAAAATTATTAATACTACATATCATACTACCACTAAATGAATTATGCACAGCTCATTAAGGAAATGTAAACATGTTCAAACATGAGTGCAACATGAATTTAGATGTGACTTAGTGCAAGAAAATCTTCATTCAAGAGCATCAGAGGTGAGCTAATAATAGATAACATGATGATAGTTCAGCCTGTTTGCAATAATTTTTTGAGAACCACAAACCGAAAGTAGTAACGTACTTGCAGAGAAAATATTCATCTCCGTAAATAATTATTTCAATACTCATCAGCTTTTAACAAAGAAAAATCTTATTTATTGCCACTTGATAACACAACCATGCAACTGACATGCAGACAAATATGTCAATAATTTAAACTAATTTGTAGCGGGGAGTCAAGCTGCATGGATGCTGAATCAAATATACAGTAATCATGAATAATTATTTCAATACCCATCAGCTAATACATTTAAAAATCCTTTGATTTATTTTGGGACTTAATATGAGTTAGGTACAGTTTGTTCAAACAACTTATAATTTGTTGAGAAGTTAGGCTCTGTTTGGGACAACTTATGATGATGAATAAGCCGCTAATTGAAAATTGATGTTTGCATAGAGATTTTATAAAATCAATGATGAATAAGCAGTCGACTGTTTGGATAGTTTGGTCATAAGTGCTTATCTAAATTTCTCATTTATTCATAAGGGTCTGTTTGTTTGGACGTGTTTTATTTCTTAAGTGCACGAATTTTTTGCCTGTGGGCGGTTTTTTGCTCGGGCGTGTTTTTTCGCCCGTCAAGATTTTTTTCGTCCTGTCAAGATTGTTTTCGCCCAAGCTCGATTTTTTTTCACCCAGACGTGATTTATTTCACCCGGGCGCGATTTGTTCGCTCGGGCGTGATTTTTTCGCCAGGTCGCGTTTTTTCGCTCGATCACGTTTTTTCGCTCGCCCGATTTTATTCAACCGAGCGTACTTTTTTCACGCAGGCGCGATTTTTTCGCACAACCGCGATTTTTTCGCCCAGGCGTGTTTTTTCGCTCCATCGCGTTTTTTTTCGCTCGAGCGCGTTTTTTTCCGCCCGATCGCGGTTTTTTCGCTCGGGCGCGATTTTTTCAACAGACTGCATTTTTGTCCCGGGCGCAATTTTTTCTCACAGGCGCGATTTTTTCCCCAACACAATTTTTTCGCCTGGACAAAAAAGAAAAAAACTCTCGGATGAAATAATCATGCCCGGGCGAAAAAAAAACACGCCCGGGCAAAAAAATACGCGTCCGAGAGAAAAAATCTCTTCTCGTCGCTACTGGGCAAAAAAATATCTTTCGGGCAAAAAAATCGCTTCCGGGCGGAAAAAATCGCTTCCGGGCGGAAAAATCGCTTCCGGGCGGAAAAATCGCTTCCGGGCGGAAAAATCGCTTCCGGGCGGAAAAAACGCGCCCGGGCGGAAAAAACGCGCCCGGGCAGAAAAAACGCGCCCGGGCGGAAAAATCGCGCCCGGGCGGAAATCCGCTCCCTGGCGGAAAAATCGCGCCCGGGTCGAAAAATCGCGCCCGGGCCGAAAAATCGCGCCCGGGACGGAAAAATCGCGCCTGGGAAGGAAAAATCGCGCCCGGGCGGAAAAATTGCGCCCGGGCGGAAAAATCGCGCCCGGGCGGAAAAATCGCGCCCGGGCGAAAAAATCGCGCCCGGGCAGAAAAATCGCGCCCGGGACGGAAAAATCGCGCCCGGGACGGAAAATTCGCGCCCGGGCGGAAAATTCGCGCCCGGGCAGAAAATTCGTGTCCGGGCGAAAAATTCGCGCCCGGAACAGAAAATTCGCGCCCGGGCGGAAAATTCGCGTCCGGGACATAAAAATCGCGCCCGGGCGAAAAAATCGCGCTCGGACGAAAAAATCACGTCCGGGCAAAAAAATCAACTTTGAGTTTTCTTAAGAGATAAGCGCTTATGAGAATCCATAAGCTGGACCTGGATAGCTTATTAAAAATCGGATTATCATCAATTTTAAAATAAGTGATTTTCTATAAGCTGCACAAACAAACACCTGAAAAACAGCTTTTCCGTTTTGAATAGAGATTATTCATCATCAAAAGCTGTCCCAAACAGAGCCTAATGATGAATAAGCCGCTAATGAATAAGCGGCTAATGAATAAGCGGCTCTGTTTGGGACAGCTTAGGATGATGAATAAGCCGCTAATTAAAAATTGATGGTTGAATACAGATTTTATATAATCAATGATGAATAAGCAGTCGACTGTTTGGATAGTTTGTCCAAAAATGCTTATCTAAAATTTCATTCATTCATAAGGATCTGTTTGTTTGTAGGCGTTTTTTTTATCCGTGCACGATTTTTTTGCCCGGGGCGATTTTTCGCTCGGACGTGTTTTTTCGCCCGTCACGATTTTTTTCGTCCAGTGAAGATTGTTTTCGCCCAAGCTGGTTTATTTTCGCCCGGGCGTGATTTTTTCGCCAGGTTGCGTTTTTTCGCTCGATCGCGTTCTTTCGCCCGCTCGATTTTTTTCAACCGGGTGCATTTTTTTTATGCGGGCGCAATTTTTTCGCCCGACCGCGGTTTTTTTCGCCCGGGCGCGTTTTTTTCGCTCGAGCGCGTTTTTTTCCGCCCGATCGCGGTTTTTTTCGCTCGGTCGCGGTTTTTTCGGCCGGGCGCATTTTTTTCGCCGAGGCGCATTTTTTTGTCAGGGCGCGTTTTTTTCGCCCGAGCGTGATTTTTTCGACCGACCGTGTTTTTTGTCCCGGACGCAATTTTTTCTCACAGGTGTGATTTTTTCCCAGCAAAATTTTTTCAACCCGAAACACTTTTTTCGCCGGGAGAAAAACGAAAAAACGCGTCTGGATGAAAAAATCATGCCCGAGCGAAAAAAAGACGCCCAGGCAAAAAAATACGCGTCCGAGCGAAAAAATTGCTTCTTAGCGCACCTGGGTGAAAAAATCATTTTCGTGCGAAAAAATCGCTTCCGGGCGAAAAAATCGCCTCCGGGCGAAAAATTCGCGTTCGGGCGAAAAAATCGCGCTCGGGCGAAAAAATCGCGTCCGGGCGAAAAATTCGCGCCCGGTCGAATAAATCACCCCCGGGCAAATTGATCGCGCCCGGGCGAAAAAATCGCGCACGGGCGAAAAAACGCGTCCGGGCGAAAAAATGCGTCCGGGCGAAAAAACGCGGTCGGGCGAAAAAAACGCGCCCGGGCGAAAAAAACGCGCCTGGGCGAAAAATACGCGCCTGGGCGAAAAATGCGCGCTCGGGCGAAAAATAACGCGCCCGGGCGAAAAATAACGCGCCCGGGCGAAAAAATAACGCGCCCGGGCGAAAAAATAATGCGCCCGGGCGAAAAAATAACGCGCTCGGACGAAAAAAATAACGCGCCCGGATGGAAAAATAATGTGCCCGGGCGAAAAAATAACGCGCCCGGGCGAAAAAACGCAACCGGGCGAAAAAAATGCGCCCGGACGAAAAAATGCGCCCGGACGAAAATATGCGCCCGGACGAAAAATTCGCGCCCGGGCGAAAAATTTGCGCCCGGGCGAAAAATTCGAGTCTGGGAGAAAAATTCGAGCCCGAGCGAAAAATTCGCGTCCGAACGAAAAAATCACATCCGGAGAAAAAATCACTCATATGGCTTTTTTTAAGAAATAAGCGCTTATGAGTAATCGTAAGTTGGACCCGATAGCTTATAAAAAATCAACTTATAATCTGTTTTAAAATAAGTGATTTTATATAAGCTGTACAAACAAACAGGTATAAAACAACTTTTGCGTTTTAAGTAGAGATTATAGATCAGCATAAGTTGTCCCAAACAGAGCCTAAGGCTCTGTTTGGAACAACTTATGCTGATAAATGATCTCTATTCAAAACGCACAAACAATTTTCTAGCTGTTTGTTCGTGCAACTATTAGAAAATCACTTATTTCAAAACTGATGATAAGTTGGTTTTTCATAAGCTATTCGTGTGCAGCTTATGACTTCTCATAAACGTTTATCTCTTAAAAAACCATATGTGTGATTTTTTTTTCTCTGGATGTGATTTTTTCGTCAGGATGCGATTTTTTACCGGACGCAATTTTTCGCCAGAACGCGAATTTCTCGTCCGCGAGAGAATTTCTCACCCGAGCGCGATTTTTTCTACTGGGCGATTTTTTTTCAAGGGCGCGGTTACATCGACCAGGCGTGATTTTTTTGTCAGGCGCGATCTTTTCGCCCGGGCACGATCTTTCTGCCCTGGCGCAATCTTTTCGAAATGACGTCTTTTTTTTCGCCCAGGAGCGTTTTTTTCACTCGGGCGCGATAATTTCGCCCAGGTGAGATATTTTTTGCCCATGTGGGATTTTTCGCCCGAGCGGGATATTTTTGACTGGGCGCGATTTTTTCGCCCAGGAGCAAATTTTTTACCCGGGCGTGATTTTTTCGCCCAGGCTCGTTTTTCCCGCCCGGACACATTTTTTTCGCCCGAGCGCGAATTTTTAGTCTGGTCGCTGTTTTTGGCCCGTGCACGAATTTTACACCCTGTCGCGATTTTTTCGCCTGGTCGCGGTTTTTTCACCCAGGTGCGATTATTTGGCCCGGGAGCGATTTATTTGCCCGGAGGCGTATTTTTTTCAAGGGATTTTTTTTTACACGGGCAGAAAGATCACGCCCGGGCGAAAAAAACCGTCCGGGAGAAAAAAATTGCGATCGCGCGAAAAAGCGCGCACAGGCAAAAAAACGCACCTAGGCGAAAAAATCACGTCCAGACAAAAAAATCACGGCAGGTCGAAAAAAATGCGTCCGAGCGTAAAAAGCCGCGGTCGGGCGAAAAAACTCACGGTCGGGCAAAAAAAAAACGCGCCTGGGCGAATAAATCCCGCTCGGGCGAAAAATCGCGGCCGAGCGAAAAAATGCTCTGCGCGAAAAAAATCACGACCAGACGAAAAAAATTGCGACTGAGCAAAAAAAACTTGCCCGGGCAAAAAAATCGCGCCCGGGCGAAAAAATCTCGTCAGTGTGAAAAAATAGCGCCCGGACGAAAAAAATCGCCTGAGCGAAAAAATCGAGCTCGGCCAAAAAAAATCACGGCCGGACAAAAAAATCGCGAATGACCGAAAAAACGCGCTCGGGGGAGAAAATCGCGCTCGGACCAAAAAATCGCGTCCACGAAAAAAAAAACGCTTTCAAACGAACGAACCCTTGTGAATGAATGAAATTTTATATAAGCATTTATGAACAAACTATCCAAACATTCCACTGCTTATTCATCATTGCTTTTATAAAATCTCTATGGAAACATCAATTTTCAATTAACAGCTTATTCAACACCATAAGTTGTCTCAAACAGAGCCTAAGACACCTCACATTTCTAGTATAAGATGGGAATATATCAAGGTCGTATTTCTTGGGAACCACTAAACCTTCTCCCTCGTCATCTTTTAAGGCTATGTTTGGGAGGACTTATTTTAACCGGTGAAGTGGGTACGACCGCATGAATCAGATCATAATTAAAGTACGGTTCATGCGATCGTAATCGCTTGATCGGTGAAAATAAGTCCTTCCAAATAGAGCCTAAATCTCATTTTGATAAAATAAAGTTAAGCAAAAAATTCAAAACTTATAGGCATATGAAAAAATCATTTGAAATGAATAAATAATAGACCATGGTTTTTCATATTAACATATTGAATAAGGTGATTGTTATTAGCACCACAGTTTTAAATAGTCACACCGTACTTCCTTCTAATTTTTTGTGTTTTTTGGAAATACGAATTGTGTATGTATTTTTAGGAAAAGTCTTCAACACGAAAGTTATAGATCTCGACAAGATTTACAACTTTCGTGTTAAATACTTTTCCTAAAAATGCATGTGCAAGACGAATTTCTAAAAGGCATAAAATCTGGGCGTATTTCTAACGTACGTCTTGTAACACCCCGAAACTCAAAAGAGGGATGAGTGACGTTTTAAGACAAGTCTGGGACTTGGAGCAGGTGTCACGGGCGTGACACGGGCGTGCCACACTTGGGAGTTTTCTGAGTCATGTACACGGGTCATGACACGGGCACAGACACAGGCGTGTCACATGTGACATGGGCGTGTCGGGTGCCGTGTCGCAGGCCGTGTCCTCCTCGGGAAACAAGTGTTGGTAGTTGTACACGGGCCATGACACGGGCACAGACACGGGCGTGTCACTTGTGACACGGGCGTGTCGGGTGCCGTGTCGCAGGCCGTATCCTTCTCGGGAAAAGAATGTTGGTCGTTGCACACGGGGCGTGACACGGGTCGTGACACGGCCGTGTCGCATGCGACACGGGCGTGTCGGAGGCCGTGTCGAATGTCGTGTGCTGGTTATCGCGTCGGTCGAGACGGCGAATGGGTGACACGGCCATGCACACGGCCGTGTTGCAACCCGTGTTCGGCCCAGATTTTGTAATTTCAGGCCTAATCGTGGCCGTTCGTTTCCTTGGCTTTGGATCCGATGGTTGGGGGCTGTCCCTGGGGTCTTTTAGCCGGGAATTGGGGTGGAATACCCCACTTTCTCTTGGGCATTCTCTCTCTAAGGGTTTAGAGAGAAGGGAGAGCTAGGTGGAGGAGGAGACCAAGATCCGGCCACCGGTGGAGCGTCGGAGCTCTGAATCGCGATCTGAGTCCAGATCCGCGAAGGCGACGCCGTTGCGGTGCTTTCCAACCGCGTAGATTTTCATGGCGCCGCGGAAGAACGCAAGGGTAACGATTTCTCATCCTTGGGCATGTGAAGCCCTCTTTTCCTTTGCATAGGAAGCCCTCTCTCGCGAGTGAGCGAAGAGTTGGAGCGTTCCTTGGGGTAGATATGTAAAGTCCCCCTTGTGTAGAGTCCGTATGCGAAAACGGACATAGGCATTGTGTGTGAAGCCTATCCGGACAAATTGGTCCGGATCGGTGATGTTGCATTGCATATGAACCGGGGAAGACTCCGGATGTTTTGGGCGTTTTTCGGGTTTTCTACGTGGTAGATTGCAGTAGGGAGCCTTGGAGATTAAGTTCAAGGTGCACCCGGAAAACTGGGCAAAAGCGGGTTTTGCCAACATGGTGGCCGGGGAGCCAACGTGAACATAACCGGGTTATGTGATTATTGTGGTGGAAATGGGACTCGGCGAGTCTTGACCTGCGCATATGGCTTAAATTGTTGTTGCGGTATGAACACGGGTTAGGCGGAACCGTACCTGATCTATGTCGTTCGGTGGGACCGTTGGCATGGATGAGGGTCTTCGGCGGTCTATGGCTTAAATTGTCGTGACCAAGGTCAGGAAGACAAATTGCTCATATGGTTGGCCGTCTAAGGGGCAGTGGTGGAACGGGAACGCCTATGGCTTGAATTGACGTGACGTTGGCCGGTTTGCCATGAATTGTCCCTGTGTGCACGAGGTGTGTGGTCGTGCGAGCCTACGCCTGTGATGATGTGTGTTTACACTAATTAATTGCCTATACTAATAAAGTGCAGGGAAAGAGCATCGCCGCCACGATTTTGGGGACGAGATCGTTATAATTTGGTCAGCATAGCTGACCGTTGCTTTTGTTTGCCACCGGGCGGTGGTTTGTTGCTTGCAGGTGCTGCGGAGCCAAGCGGAAATTAGCGGGCTAAAGCCCAAGTTGCTGAGCCGGCCCTCGAAGGCCTAATTTTTGAGTGTTTCATGGTAATCATGTGTGACCGGCCTGCGAGCCGAAGTATGAAAACACTTTTATGTCAAGCAAACTGTGTAAGGCCTTAAGGCCATTTCTATTTCTGTGTATTGAAACATTCCTGCGGGTTATATTGTAGTGGACATTCATGCTCTTTGGCTGGGTTCTTTTGTCTTGCAACTTAATTTTAATGCTTCCGCTAGGTGCTTGTGTAGGACGTGTAATTTGTTGAATGGTTTCAACGCGTAACCAATCGGTCTGTCCGTAGTATATGACGTCGGGCCCCGGCCGGACCTACTGCTATATGCTATGCGACGGATAGGGGTGTTATAAATTGGTATCAGACTACCGGTTTCGGTCAAACTTAAATGAATTCGTGGGTGAATTCACTTTAAGGGGTGGTGAGCACATGTGTGTGAGTCATCGTTATAACATGAAAAGAACCCATGAATGTCCACTTAGGAATGAAAATACACATGTTTGAGGAACCTGCGTGTTCCTATAATTGCTGTTTGCAATGTTGTTTGGTCGCTTATCGGTGTTTTGCACGATTATAGGTGACCAGAAGTGGTGCTGGGCCGTCAGAACGGCCAGGTTCTGAGGCAAGCAGTGCGCCAAGCGATGCGCCTGCAACACCTCTGTCAGCCGAAACCATTAGGTTGGTGGCAGAAGCTGTCATGACGATGATTAATGCGCAACCTGCAAGACAGGTGTAGCAGCCTGCTCCTGCGGTGGAGCAGGTGCCGCTCCAAGCGGCGGAGCCTAGAAGGGTTGAACAGGTGGCGGTGGAGTCGGAGTTGCCTCGGAGAGCAACTGAGAGACAGCTTAAGCATGTGATGGGCTTCCATCCACCGGTGTTCTCGGGAACGGGAACCCCGACCCAGGCCGAAGATTGGCTCTCGAGAGTCAATAGGGTGATGACATCAACAGAAACGGAAGAGTGGCAGAAGACCACAATATCGACGTTCCTATTGGATGGGGACGCAAGGTTATGGTGGGAAGGTCTAGAGCAACACCAGTTGAGGGGAAGGCCGTTGGCCGAAGTATATATGGAGGAATTTTCGAGACTGTTCATGGCTTGATACCTCCCCTCAGCGCAGAGGATCGCACTAGAGAATGAGTTCCAAAAGTTGGTGCAAGGAGATAGCACTGTAGATGAGTACCTCCACGAGTTCACTCGGTTGGGGAGATATGCTAGCGCTACCTTTGCCGACGAGGAGCGAAAGACTAACCTCTTCTAGGAAGGGTTAAGAGATGAGCTTAGGTTGCTACTGTCGGGGCCTATGGCGCAGGGTTTCCTAACCTTGGTCAATACGGCCCGGTCCTTGGAGAGGGACATGAGAAATGTGCAAGCTAAGAAGGAATCCGGTGGGAAGAAATCAGAGTTCAAAGCGCCGAATACGTCGAAGTCGGGCTATCGAAGATTCTACAAGAAGGCTAGGACGTCAAGTCCAGCTTCTTCTGCAAGTGCCTCGGGGGCAACTACCAATCGAAACCCGGACGCTTGTTTCACGTGTGGAAAGGCGGGGTACTTTGCCCGCGATTGCTGGAGCGGACGCCCAAAGTCCGAGAGAAAACAAGGAGCTACCTACGAAGAGAAGGGCAAGATGGTGGAGTCAACCGCGTCCCATTATGCTCCGACTCAACCTAGAGTGTACAACTTGGGCCAGCAGGAGGCCATTAAACAAGCTGACGTGGTGACAGGTACGAGTTAATTTATGGCAAGTTAACTTTAACTACTGTTATCTATTGCTTGTTAGCCTAATATTGTTTGCATAGTCTTTGTTTCGATTAGCGATAGTCCGGCACGGGCACTGTTCGATACGGGAGCTTCACACTCCTTCTTGTCCGAAAATTTTATATCGCGCATCGGAGTCCCTTCTTCAATGGCGAAGGACAAGTTGGATGTGATGCTACCGAATGGGTGCTCGATGTGTGCCGATAGGGTGTGCGCCGTAACGGTTCACATAGGGAGCCAAGAGTTCGATTTGCTAGCGTCATTGCTGCCGCTGGTAGAGTTCGACGTTATCTTTGGGATGGATTGGCTTTCGGAGCAGAAGGCTTGGATTGATTGCGATCGGAAGGAGGTCAAGTTGGGTTTTGGGCGTGAGACAACATTCGAGGGACTCAAGGGGTCGAGCAAGACGCCGATGTCTGCTCTTCAGGTGGTAAAGGCAGTTCGTGCTGGTGCAGAGCTGTTCTTCGCAATAGTGGGGGCTGTAGAGCCAAAGTCCACGTTGGATAGCATCCCCGTGGTTTGTGAATACCCCGATGTGTTCCCGGATAGTCTTCCCGGGGCCCCACCGCAGCGAGGGATTGATTTCACCATCGAGCTCATGCCGGGTGCCAAACCCGTGTCACGTGCTCCGTATAGATTGGCGCCTAAGGAGATGGCAGAGTTGAAAGTTCAGCTAGAGGAGCTGATGGAGCAAGGTTATGTGCGTCCAAGCTCGTCGCCTAGGAGCGCATCGGTCCTCTTCATTAAGAAGAAGGATGGTAGTATGCGGCAGTGTATCGACTACAGAGAGTTGAACAAACTGACGGAGAAAAACAAGTACCCGATCCCGAGGATTGATGATCTCTTTGATCAGTTAGTCGGACCGTCGGTATATTCTAAGTTGGACTTGAAGTCGGGGTACTATCAGTTGAGGATAAGGGAATGTGATATCCCGAAGACGGTGTTCAGCACAAGGTATGGGCATTTCGAGTTCACAGTCATGCTGTTTGGACTGACGAATGCACCATCAGTGTTTATGGACTTGATGAACAGGACGTTCCGAGATTTCCTGGATCGCTTTGTGATCGTCTTTATTGACGATATATTGGTGTACTCGCAGTGCGAAGAAGATCACTTCAAGCACTTGCATCTGGTGTTGGAGACTTTGAGGAGGAATGAGCTGTATGCAAAATTCTCCAAATGCGAGTTCTGGATACCCTCAGTAGCATTCCTTGGTCACATTGTCATTGGGGAAGGTATAGCGGTGGATCCGGCGAAGATCGTTGCGATACGGGAGTGGCCTGCATTGTCTTCTGTCGCGGAAGTCCGTAGTTTTCTCGGGCCTGCCGGATATTACAGGCGCTTCGTAGAGAACTTCTCGCGGATAGTGCTACCTCTCACGAAGTTGACAAGGAAAGATCAGAGATTCTTGTGGACGCAGCAGTGCGTGCAAGCTTTTGAGGAGCTGAAGAGACGGTTGACCACGGCGCCAGTGCTTAGTTTGCCGAGTGGGACCTAGGGCTTCGAGGTTTATAGTGACGCCTCGGGTAGTGGTTTTGGCTGCGTGTTGTTGCAGCATGGGAGCGTCATAGCTTATGGATCGCGTCAGCAAAAAGTGCATGAAAGGAACTATCCGATCCACGACTTGGAGTTGGCGGCCGTGATATTTGCACTTAAGCTGTGGATGCACTACCTATACGGCGTACGAGTCGATATTTACACCGATCACAAGAGCCTGAAGTATCTGTTGGATTAGAAGGATCTTAACATGAGGCAGAGGAGGTGGATGGAGTTCCTGGGGGACTACACCTTCAAGATTCATTATGTACCCCGGAAGGGAAATGCAGTTGCGGATGCGTTGAGTCGCAGGGCTCCCGCCCAAGCCAACTGGCTGTCAGTTCATGATGAGAGGCTAGTACGGGAGTTAGAGGAGCTTGAGATCTGTTGCGTTGACAAGCTGACGAGCGCCAAAGCAATGTTGAACTGGACAAAAGTTCAGTATGACCTGGCTGACCGTGTTCGGCAGGCATTGGAGTTAGATGACTCCATGAAGGAGCTTATGGAGGCAGCGTTGGATGGGTCAAATTCCCAATTTTCAGTGGAAGATTGGTTGTTAAGGAAGGATCATCGGTTGTGCGTCCCAAGCGGGAGTAACCTACGGGTGGAGTTGATGTACGAGGCTCATCATACCAAGTACTCGATCCACCCAGGGAGCACAAAGATGTACCGTGACCTCAAGAAGTTGTTTTGGTGGTCGGGGCTCAAGAAAGACGTAGCGTTGTTTGTGGCCAAATGCCAAACGTGCGCCTTGGTGAAGGCGGAGTGCCAAAAGCCGGGAGGATTTCTGAAGTCCTTGCCTATACCGGAGTGGAAGTTCGACGACATATCTATGGACTTTGTGCATGGGTTGCCAAGGTCGCAGAAGGGGAACGACGCCATTTGGGTGATCGTAGATCGGTTAACTAAGGTGTCGCATTTCATTCCGCATAGGAAGGACGACTCGGTGGAGAAGTTGGCGAAGCTATATGTGGACAATATAGTTAGACTGCATGGTGTGCCTCACAGCATTGTGAGTGGTCGCGATGGGCGTTTCACGTCCAATGATTGGAGGTTGGTGCAGCAGATGCTGGGGACAAAGTTGAAGTTCAGCACAGCCTTCCATCCGCAGACGGATGGATAGACCGAGAGAGTCAATAGAACGATGGAGTACATGCTACGCATGTGTGTTCTAGACTTCGGGAGGCATTGGGAGGACCACCTGTATTTGGTGGAGTTCGCGTACAACAACAGCTACCAGGCGAGTATCCAGATGGCGCCTTTTGAGGCCCTGTATGGTAGAAAATGTCGCATGCCGTTGTCTTGGTTAGAAACGGGTGAGGCAAGGTTGTACAAGAAGCAGGAGGTGGAGAGTGCTACCTCGTTGGTGCGGATCATTCGGGAGCGCTTGTTGATCGCTCAGGACAGGCAGGCGAAGTATTACAATGCCAAGCACCGGAACGTAGAGTTCGCGGTAGGCGATTGGGTATACTTGAAAGTAAAGCTGATCAAGGGGGTTTCGCGGGTGAGACGTTTGAAGAAGCTGAGCCCAAGATACCTTGGACCTTTTGAGGTTCTGGAGCGAGTCGGCGAAGCAGCATACCGTTTGAAGCTATCAGTGGAGTTGAGTGGGTTACACGATGTGTTCCACATCTCTGTGTTGCGAAAGGCAGTGCAAGAGCCTTCACTAGTGATCGCAGTGGATCAAGTGCCGGTGGACGAAGGGTTGACGGCTAGGGTCAAGCCCGTTTGTATTGAAGACTCTGAGGTCAAGAGGCTCCGTAGCAAGGAGATTCGGATGGTTAAGGTCCGGTGGGATAATTGCGGACGGGAGGAGCTCTCTTGGGAACGGGAGCAAACTATGCTGGAGGAGTACCCGGAGTTATTCCGCTCAGGTACCGTTAAAAGCTTTCAGTTTCTATTGTTTTCCTTTAGTAAATTTCGTGGGCGAAATTCTTTTAAGGGGGAGAGAGTTGTAACACCCCGAAACTCAAAAGAGGGACGGGTGACGTTTTAAGCCAAGTCTGGGACTTGGAGCAGGTGTCACGGGCGTGTCACGGGCGTGACACGGGCGTGACACGGGCGTGCCACACTTGGGAGTTTTCTGAGTCATGTACACGGGTCATGACACGGGCACAGACACGGGCGTGTCACATGTGACACGGGCGTGTCGGGTGCCGTGTCGCAGGCCGTGTCCTCCTCGGGAAACAAGTGTTGGTAGTTGTACATGGGCCATGACACGGGCACAGACACGGGCGTGTCACTTGTGACACGGGCGTGTCGGGTGCCGTGTCGCAGGCCGTGTCCTTCTCGGGAAAAGAATGTTGGTCGTTGCACACGGGGCGTGACACGGGTCGTGACACGGCCGTGTCGCATGCGACACGGGCGTGTCAGAGGCCGTGTCGAATGCCGTGTGCTAGTTATCGCGTCGGTCGAGATGGCGAATGGGTGACACGGCCATGCACACGGCCGTGTTGCAACCCGTGTTCGGCCCAGATTTTGTAATTTCAGGCCTAATCGTGGTCGTTCATTTCCTTGGCTTTGGATCCGACGGTTGGGGGTTGTTCCTGGGGTCTTTTAGCCGGGAATTAGGGTGGAATACCCCACATTCTCTTGGGCATTCTCTCTCTAAGGGTTTAGAGAGAAGGGAGAGCTAGGTGGAGGAGGAGACCAAGATCCGGCCACCGGTGGAGCGTCGGAGCTCCGAATCGCGATCCAAGTCCAGATCCGTGAAGGCGACGCCGTTGCGGTGCTTTCCAACCGCGTAGATTTTCATGGCGCCGCGGAAGAACGCAAGGGTAACGATTTCTCATCCTTGGGCATGTGAAGCCCTCTTTTCCTTTGCATAGGAAGCCCTCTCTCACGAGTGAGCGAAGAGTTGGAGCATTCCTTGGGGTAGATATGTAAAGTCCCCCTTGTGTAGAGTCCGTATGCGAAAACGGACATAGGCATTGTGTGTGAAGCCTATCCGGACAAATTGGTACGGATCGGTGATGTTGCATTGCATATGAACCGGGGAAGATTGCGGATGTTTTGGGCATTTTTTGGGTTTTCTACGTGGTAGATTGCAGCAGGGCGCCTTGGAGATTAACTTAAAGGTGCACCCGGAAAATTGGGCAAAAGCGGGTTTTGCCAACATGATGGCCGGGGAGCCAACGTGAACATAACCGGGTTATGTGATTATTGTGGTGGAAACGGGACTCGGCGAGTCTTGACCTGCGCATATGGCTTAAATTGTCGTTGCGGTATGAGCACGGGTCAGGCGGAACCGTACCCGATCTATTTCATTCGGTGGGACCGTTGGCATGGATGAGGGTCTTCGGCGGTCTATGGCTTAAATTGTCGTGACCAAGTCCAGGAAGACAAATTGCTCATATGGTTGGCCGTCCAAGGGGCGGTGGTGGAACGGGAACGTCTATGGCTTGAATTGACGTGACGTTGGCCGGTTTGCCGTGAATGTGCCCTGTGTGCACGAGGTGTGTGGCCGTGCGAGCCTACGCCTGTGACTATGTGTGTTTACACTAATTAATTGCCTATACTAATAAAGTGCAGGGAAAGAGCATCGCCGCCCCGATTTTGGGGGCGGGATCGTTATAATTTGGCCAGCATAACTGACCGTTGCTTTTGTTTGCTACCGGGCGGTGGTTTGTTGCTTGCAGGTGCTGCAGAGCCAAGCGGAAAATAGCGGGCTAAAGCCCAAGTTGCTGAGCCGGCCCTCGAAGGCCTAATTTTTGAGTGTTTCATGGTAATCATGTGTGGCCGGCCTGCGAGCCGAAGTATGAAAACACTTTTATGTCAAGCAAACTGTGTAAGGCCTTAAGGCCATTTCTATTTCTGTGTATTGAAACATTCCTGCGGGTTATATTGTAGTGGACATTCATGCTCTTTGGCTGAGTTCTTTTTTCTTGCAACTTAATTTTAATGCTTCCGCTAGTTGCTTGTGTAGGACGTGTAATTGATTGAATGGTTTCAACGCGTAACCAACCGGTCTGTCCGTAGTATATGGCGTCGGGCCCCGGCCGGACCTACTGCTATATGCTATGTGACGGATAGGGGTGTTACACGTCTTGTACATGTATTTTTAGGAAAAGTGTTCAACAGAAAAGTTGTAGATCTCGTCAAGATCTACAACTTTCGTGTTGAATACTTTTCCTAAAAATGCAAGTACAAAGCATATTTTTAAAAATCACAAAAAATTAGAAGAAAGTGCGGTGCGACTAGCAAAAACTGCGGTGCCAATAACAATCACCTTGAATAACTCTTAAACTACTAAAGAATAATAAAATTCCAATAAAGATTTTGTCCCTTAAGTGTCTTCAAAAGACTTGCATCAACAGTGAGTTTTCTCAGAGAGGAAGTCTCGTTTTACATTGAAGAGCTTGAGAAATATCGACTTCTTGAATGTAAATTGCTCAGCACTGCTGAAGATCATTTTGCTACTTTTGAAGGATGAATTTGATTCTGCATGAACAACGAAGAATCAATTTTCTTCCGGAGAATAGAAGATGTGTTCTTTTAAGTGTATTCTCCAACTTCTAGCATTCTGAAGGTTACGATGAAAAGACTCTTCTTGATCGATTCGTTTGTTATTTGTTTTTCTTTTATTCTTGTTCTTATTACTAGGGTTACTGTTCTCGTTGTTGAAATCGAAAAATCGGTCTCTGAGAAGTTCACCCTTGGGAAAGGAGTGATCGCGCACCTACTTCTCTCCTGCAAGAAAAACAACAAGGAAAAAAGAACAAGGGACTGGACCAAGGGCCTGGCGAGGAGGACCCACCACATACCCGGAAGATCACTGAGCGCTTCACCTCCTTAGCCAAATGACGGGCTAAGGTACCTCAGAAAGCGCTAGAAGACTGGGAGGCAAGTAAGCGTGCCTTCTGAGGTACCCCTTGGGTCTTATTTATAAGACTCTTAAAATGGCCTGCAAATAGCCAACCTCCGCTGTTTTGAACAGATATATGCAGCCCAACAGGTCTGCAAACAACGTAACTCCGCTGATCTAGATGGATATTGGCACCCCCTGCAGGGTCATCCTGGTAATTTGGCCTCGGGCTCCCACGAGGAAGGGTTTCCTAGCCTCCGAGTCAACTCGCAACCACATCGGGTGGGAGCGAGCTTGGGCGGACTCGCGGGCCGGGGCTGACTCGCCCAGAAGAGGCGGGACGGGGCTGACCCGCCTAGGAGGCGCGGGCAGGGCTGACCCGCCTACGAGGCGCGGGTCGAGGCTCACTCTCCTGGAAGAGGCGGGATGGGGCTACCCGCCTAGGAGGCGCGAGCAGGGCTGACCCGCCTAGGACGCGTGGGCAGGGCGGACTCGCCTAGGAGGCGCGGGTCGGGGCTGACTCGCCTAGAAGAGGCGGGACAGGGCTGACCCGCCTAGGAGGAGCGGGCAGGGCTGACCTGCCTAGGAGGCGCGGGCAGGGCTGACCCGCCTAGGAGGCGCGGGTCAGGGCTGACTCGCCCAGATGACCTCTCAGGCCCTGAGGAGAGCGAACCGCTCCTATGGGACCATCCACCCGCTTATACTGGCGCGGGTCGGAGTTGGCTTGCTTGCCCATCTGGATCCAGTCGCCGAACACGGGGTTGTACATAATCCCCGCTCTTTGTGAGCTTTACAAAAGCTTGGAAAGAAACATCCAACCCCATATGTTGGCTTGCTTGTTTGGACCGTTTGAGATCCTGGAGCGTGTTGGCGAAGCAACGTATCGATTGAAACTGTCAGTGGGGTTGAGTGGGCTACACGATGTGTTCCACATATCAGTGTTGCGGAAGGTGGAGCAAGAGCCTTCAAAGGTCGTTGCGGTCGATCAAGTGCCGATTGATAATTTGTTGACGATAAAGGTCAAGCTAGTTTGCATTGAAGACTTTGAAGTCAAACGGCTCCGCAGCAAGGAAATCCGAATGGTAAAGGTCCGTTGGGATAACTGCGGACGTGAGGAGCTTTTTTTGGGAGCGAGAGCAGACTATGTTGGAAGAATACCCTGAATTATTCCACTTAGGTAATATTTAAATTGTTTTGTGTGTCCTTACATAATTTCGTGGACAAAATTCTTTAAGGGGGAGATTTGTAACACCCCGAAACTCAAAAGTGAAATGGGCAGTGTTTGAACCAAGTTCGGGTCTTGGTAGGGTGAACACGGCCTGTGACACGGGCGTGTCACATGACCGTGTCGTGCTCAGGTCATCCTATTGAGGTCAACGAGCGTTGAGTGCTCGAACACGGTCTGGGACATGGGCGTGTCAGGCATACGGCATGGCACACGGGCGTGTCAAATGGCCGTGTACTTCTCTAGAAAATTTGGTCCTGTGTCGACTGAGGGACACGGGTCGGAACATGGGCGTGTCAAGTCTGACACGGGCGTGTCAAGTCTGACACGAGTGTGTCGCCACCCGTGTCCACTATGGGACGTGGCGGTTGGCGTAGCGGTTATTTGCGACATGACCCCTGGTTACGGGCGTGTCGAGGACCCGACACGGGCATGTCAGGTTGGGACACAGGCGTGTCCAAACCCGTGTTCTTTTCTGTGCTCGATAATCGTTGCTGGATCGAGGCACACGGCCTGGGACACGGCCGTGTGCAAAGCCGTGTTTGGCCCAGGATTAAGATATTTTAGGCTAATCTGAGCCGTTCATTTTCTTTAAATACGATCTGACGGCCCAGATTAGATCCTGCTATGTTAAGTTCGGGAATAGAGGACTAATCCCTCATTTTCCTCTTAAATTCTTTCTTTCTAAGAAGTTAGAGAGATAAGAGAGCAAGGAAGAAGGAAGGGAGGAATCCGGCCGCCGGTGGAGCATCGGAGCACCAAATTGAGAACCGAGACCAGATCCCTGGAGAGAATTCCCTTGCGAAGCCTTCCATCCGGCTAGTTTCTCATGGCGCCAAAGCGGACTTTAAGGGTAACGATTCTCCACTTGGACATATGAAGTCCTTTTCTTTTCTGCATAAAAAACCCGCTCCTGCGAGTGTGCGGTGAGTGTGTGGTGTTCCTTGGGGTAGATGTGAATAGTCCCCCTTGTGTTTCATATCGAGTCTGGAATCGAAGTACGAACTTAGGCATTGTGTGTGAAGCCTACCCGGACGTGGTTATCTGGATCGGTGATGTTGCATATTGTATGGATTGCCGGAGAAGACTCTGTGCTTTGTGTTTTCGAGTTTCTATGCGGTAGATTGCAGCAGGAATCCATGGGGACTAACTCCAAAGCGCACCCGAAAAATTGGGCAGAAATGTAATTCTGCTTACTTGGAGGCTGGGGAGTCAGCTTTGTACATAACTGGGTTATGTGATGATTGGGAATGTGTTAGGATCTGGGAGAAGCTTGGCCCGTGCGTACGTCTTAAAGTGACTAGGCGGAGTGAGCAACGGGCAAGTGGAAGCGGACATGGACTATGCAGTTCGGTGCTAGAGGCCCAAAAGTGGAATTGGCCATTGGCATAGTCGGGAGTCTTAGATGGTGGTCAGAAAGACTAAAATGCTCACGATGTTGCCATCCTGAGGATGGTGGTAAAGCCACAGAATTGACCGGATTCACCGATAATGTGCCCTGAGTGGACGGGGTGTTTGGCCGTGCGAGCCTACACCTGTGGCAAAGTATGTTTGCACTTTATTGTTTAGCTGGGCTAATGAAATGCAGGGAAGGAGCACCGCCATCCCGAGTAAGGGGCGGGGTCGTTATAATTTGGTCATCTTTTGCTAACCGTTGCTTTGTTTGCCACCGTGTGGTGGAATGTTGATTGCAGGTGCTGCGGAACCAGGTACCAAATAGCGTGCTGAAGCCCATGCTGCTGAGCTGGCCTTCGAAGGCCAAAGCGAATTATTGTTTTACTTTTGCCATGTGTGGCCGGCCTGTGAGCCGATGTATGTAAACCACTACTTTGTTAAGTGAACTCCTGTAAGGCCATAAGGCCAAGTACTTTCAGTGTATTTGTTATTTCATTCCTATGGTAGTAAGTGGACATTCATGATAGTTGTGTTCCAATTATGGGTTCTTTCAAACTGTGTAAAAGCTTCCGCTAGAATGCTCTGAGTTAGGGCGAGTAGTTGTAGTTGAATTTTGATATTCTTATGTAACCCTTCTGAGTGTCCGTGCTATATTGCGTCGGGTTCCAGCTGGACCTTCTATTATATGTCATACGACGGATGTGGGTGTTACATAAATGCATGAAAGTCTCTAGTGTCAACTAAATCCACCTATGGGGGGGGGGGGGGGGGAATAGGTGTCGTGCAGTCTTTTGCGGAATTTAAATTACCTGCAC
This sequence comes from Platanthera zijinensis, assembly GCA_039513925.1. Lineage (NCBI taxonomy): Eukaryota > Viridiplantae > Streptophyta > Magnoliopsida > Asparagales > Orchidaceae > Platanthera > Platanthera zijinensis. The sequence goes on from CM077091.1 coordinate 120,104,218, forward strand.
AAATAAGCAAATACAGCATAGAAAAGCACACAAGCAATTATAGTGGTTCCCCGATTTGGGTACGTCCACTCTCGCCCTTCGACCTATCTCCCACCAAGGGACGACTCGGTCACTTCACCAACCGGATTAAAATCCAATCCTCACACTACGGAAGGAACCCTTCCAACCAAAGGAGTCACCACTCCATCACGGGTTGCACCCAACCCTTATAACTAGGAATAAAAATTCACTTACAACAAAATAAAAATTGAATGTACAAGAAATACAAACAACGCTTATGGAGAATTCGATGTCCCTCTTCGTTCGTTGAAGCTTTCTTGAAAGAGACGAAGAGTCCAAGACCAGAGTACTCTCTTGGAGAGGATCTTGTCAAGATCGGCGGCGGCAATGCTTTATAGATCCAAACTTCTTGATAAAGCAAGCAAGGTCTACCAATGATCTCAATCGGATTAGTCGTCTCAATCGATTTGGAATGAAGAACTAACCTCGTTCAACAAATCAAGAGACAAGAAATCTCAAGAGAGAAGCGTGAGACGCTAGGCTTGCCTCGGTACTGTCGTCGGAAGATCAAAGAATCTTTGAGATCAGCGACGACGACTAACTTGCGAGCGGCGACGGCAATCGGTGAAGTTCCGCGATCGGCTAGGGCACGCTCGGCCTCGGTTTTTTTTCGTTCTTCGATCTGATTCACTGTTCAAAATACGCGAGTATATATATACTGGAAGCAAACCCTAGATGACCATTGTGGGGCCCACAAGGAGAAACCCAAGGCCCGGTCAAAGCAGCGCACAACAAACCTGGTTCGGTCCAGCGGACGGGAATTTTGCCTAAGGCAAAATCAGCAAGAATCACTGGTGATTCTCGTCGAATCGGCGAGAATCACTTGGTGATTCCCGTCGATTCTGCCTTAGCAGAATTCCAGTTGGAAATCTGGTCATCCGGAGGAAATCGGCGGGAATGCAACGTGATTCTCGTCGAATCGGCGAGAATCACTTGGTGATTCCCGTCGATTCTGCCTTAGCAGAATTCATGTAGGAGGACAGTCAGCCGGATGAAGTCGGCGGGAATCACTGACTGATTCTCGATGATTCGGCGGGAATCACCAATGATTCCCGTCGAATCGGCGAGAATCACTTAGTGATTCCCGTCGATTTTGACTTAGACGATTTTCTCTTCCTTCCTATGAACTTGGTCTTTGACCCATCTCTGCTCCTCTTCTGCTCTTGATCTATCTTGACCCTGTATTTGAAAGTAAGTACACTCCAATAGAGAGAGCACACATGAGTCAACACACTGATCTACTCAATGAGGGATTATGTTGTGCAGATCCGTGTATATTGACCCACTGTACCCTGACATTGGTGTGTACTTAGCATGTCATAGCTGCAAGCATAACTTGATAGAAAATCATCAAATACATTGTGAATCCATCTTAGCTTGACTGAAGTCTTCTTCAAATCCAGGTAATTGTGGATACAATACCCAACAATTTCCCCCTATTTGAAGAAGCCAAAATCCTACTTGCTAAGATGAATTACACCAACCAGAAAGATATACATAACAAATGTGCGAGACAAAAATTCAGAATAATAAAATTTCACGCATTCAGAACAATAAATGAATCAGCATGTGATCATATATATATATATATATATCCAAAGATTGTTCATTTAAATACAAGAAAAGATATATACGCATATAGATAATACAAACAGATCTAGATTCCAAATCTATCCCTCCTTTGTTTGAGCATCTCTTAGTTGTTCAGCCATGTACTTATTGCTTTGCCTTTAAAAGAATTCCTTCGGCTTCGGGTAGTACCGGGGGGGGGGAGGAGTTTTATGTTCCACAGTGTTAGTCCTGAAGAATATGTTTCTTTTGGCCTCATACTCTTTGTGCATCTCCCACTCATATTGACTATATACTTCATTTCTATTAATCTCTCCCCGCTGTTGTAGCATGAATGTATCCAGTATGATGCTCCTGGACGCGGGACTCCATCGTTCATTCTTAACCTCACTTTCCTTCAATCTTAATTTCCTCTTAGCTGGAGTTTCTTTGGAAGTTCCTTCTTGAAGTTTTCTTTTCCCTTTTGCAATGGCCTCTTGATCAAACATAGCCCTGTGAGCAGCTTTGGCAGTGGCCCTAGCAGCCTTTCTGGCATCAACTTCACTCAAGGGAACCTCCTCAGCACTTGCAACCTCATCAGCAGCAGCAGTAGAAACCTCATCAGTAAGAGGAATCGGAATTTGTATACCAGATGCTTGCTGAACTAGCCAGTGACAGCTTTCAAAAATATACTCATTTGACTGCTTGAAGTTGTCGACTATGATTTGTTGTAATCCTGCCATCTTAGCTGTATATTCCTCCTCCCCCTATTTGGCTTCCTGAGCAATTGAGTTTGCATAAGAATGCAGTGACTCATCTATATACTTGACACTCCGAGCAAAATCGTCTAGCAGAGATTTCTGATTCGTGTTCAATACGACCATATTGGCATCAAACAATTTGATGTTATTGGCCACAACATGTGCATTTTGATTTATTACTGCTAGATCAGCTGTGTTTTTCTGTAGCCCTTGCATCAAAAGATTGACGACAGTGCCGGCCTAAGCATACTTAGCATCAAACTTTTGTTCCATCATATCCAGCTTATGATTTATCTCCACAACATTTTTAAGCATCAGATCCTCAGATTGCTTAATTCGTTTCAGCACCTTGTTGTGAGATCGTTCAAAAGAGTCCTTCAGTTCATCAACTATACCTTGAATGATATTTACCGTGTGATTTGCCAGGCTAGGTCCTAGCAGATGATCCTGATGAATGACCTGGTCATGCTCAGGGGGATAGGACTCTGGGAGTCAGGATTCTCATCTGCAGATACACTGGTAGAGCTAGATTGATTCAAAGTCTCTTGAGGGGGATTGGGGCAGCCTCTGTCGTTTTTTCATATATACTCATCATCCCCTGCCGGGAGGTCTCCCCCTCAATTGTTGCACCAGATACATCAGGAACTGCTACCTAAACCTATTCCACAGAGGGGAGGTCAACATCAATTTCCCTCATATCCATCTCATTTCCAGCTTGCTCATTGTTCACATCATCAGCGGCCGCATTCTCCACATCATCCTCATCAGCAGCATCATCCTCCATGTCATCCTCCACTTCCTCCTCGTCAGCCAGATCGGTAGCGAGGGTATCCACTGCATCCTTCGCAATCAGGGTAATATTAGTAACGGCGTATGCTTGATCTGAAACTGAGACATCCATCCTGAGGGCATCAGAAGGAATGGGATAAGACTCCCCCTCAGTTCCTGCATGCAGCAGATCAGGAACTTCACTGGGCTCATCCAAAGGATTTCTGGACTCCGGAGCTCTGTCTTCTTCATCACCATGTGCTTCAGCTGCACCTCCTTGGCCAATTCTCCTCTCCCATCTATCAAAAATGTTGGAGTCCATCTTCTTTAAGTAGTGAAGGGGAACTCCCTTGCTCATATCAAACCTGTCTCCGTCCATCTGATTCAGGTATAGGCTGATGGTTCTCCCAAAGTTAGGAGTTCGTAGGGTATCTTTAATCTTCTCAAACAACATGGCCCCCAGTTGAATCTCTTTCTGCACACCACAACCATCAGGATCTAAAACATATCCCCTGAAATATGATCATGGGAGCCGGGTTTGCAGATCAGAACTTTTCCTATGATATCTGAGAGGAGCTTTCCTTCCTCATTCATGTCCTTTCGTTTAATGGCCTTGGTCCATCGAGCTAATCCACAGAATAGTAGTGTCCTTGCACGATCATTTTCATCCAGGTAGTCCTCTTGTACAGAGCTGGAGAGCTGCAGATGATGTGATAATTTTGCAGCAGTCACCTTGATCCTTAGTCCAACTATCTTACTCTTTATTAAGGTGTCTTCGTGATGTAGCTTGGCGGTTGCGTAGAACTCAAGAACTTCCTTATCTAGGACTTTGCATGGGTGCTCGAGAATAAAGGAGAGCCCGGCTTGCTCAAGCATCAAGATGATGTTCCTGAATTCATTAGAAGCATGGGCGAAACAAGTCCTAACCAACTCACTCCCAGTGAGGAGCCCGACCGTGGTTCAGGGAGCCATTATAAACCAAAACAAGTAACATCCAAGGGACTTAACTCTATCTAAATCTATAGATTAGGAACTAGACAAGTTAGAAACAAGCTAGTGATTCAAGGAGGAACGGTTGTTACCTTTTACTTGGAGGGGGGAAGGTAGAAAACTCTAGGCAGGAGGAGAGCAGAAAGAAGCCCTAGTCCAATAAGCGGCTTGCGTCGGGACAACAATCGACAGGAGCGGGAGTCGACGAGAGAGGGAATGCTGGAGGTGAATCGGTGAGAGACTTGCGTCGAGCAGATGCCGGAGACGGGAACACCGAGCCGACGGGGAGAGGACAGCGGGCGGACTCCAAACTACGGAAGATAGACCGGAAGACTGCGGAGAACTACGGCTGGGGAGCGACGGGAGGCTTATTTCCGCACGATCGAGGGGATTCGGCGAGGTTTCCGCAAGTTACTGCAGGGAGCTGAAAGGTTGGGAGATGGACTCGATTAGTTTCCACTATTTGTTACCGTGAAATCGACGGGAATATGAAGTTATTTTCCGCTGGATTATTCTAATCAATGGGAGTCCTGTTTATTTCACCTACATTTCCTTTTTCCTCTAAACAAGGGATATCAAGTTTTCTTATGATAGCCAAGTTGAGTTCAAGGAAGGCTAAACCTAGAACAAATCCCGGCTTATCCTTGTTGGATTCAAAATGTAGTACGGTAGTTTCAACTATTGATACAAGTCACGTGAGAGTCATAGGACCCTTTGACACCCCTTTCTCACCATATCAAGATTTTGACAGTTTATCAGTTTCCACAATATGGATAATATGAATATTAAGGTATCAGTTCTTGATGCAAATATTAAAACTCCAAAGATTTATTCTGAAATGACCAAGGATGAAATCATCCACACGACTGAGCAAGGCGATGCACCTGGCCAAGTTCAAGCAATCTAATGAAGAAGAGGATATTTATTAGAATGATGTGAATCTGCTCTCAAATGGTGTGGGATTTCAAAGCACACCACAAGATCTGTCTTAAGAAATGATATGAATCTCCAAGTGGAATTTCTGGTTGATGTGATTGGAAAGGCATTAATCTGCATGACTGGGTCGCAGAATAAAATCTCAAGGAAAATGTTTGAGATCATGACAAGGGTCATACTTTCCAAAAGGACTGACCGAAGCAAGGTTCTCTTTGATAAAATGGTGGAATGCATGGCTGAACTAAAATCTGGGGAGAATTCTGTCACTCTTCCTTTATGAGTCTGTCCCACGAATCCTCAATATGAGGCTAGGGACAAAGATCCATCACATGAGGAGGATAGATTTAAAAATGTTTGATAGATGGTACAGGGTACTGCAGCCTAATATACCAACAAAGTAGGACAAGAAAAAGAAAGCTGTACTAGTCACTGAAAAGAGCACAGAAAGCAGCTCTTCTAAAAGCAATAAGGAGGAGCCACATGATCCTAAACTCACTGAATCCTTTTAGGAAATAAGAAGGGATATAAGTGCTCATGTCTCAATTTCCTCTGACCCAGAAATAGGGATCCAATTGAGTGGAACTCGGTCTAAAGAGATTCTAGCTGAAGCTTTGGAAATACTAACTAGACAAATTGTGGAAAACATATGTGCCAACATTGAGAGGGAGACTGAGAAAATAGATGCTCATGTTGAGGGAGAGAAAGTTCAGTCGGATATCCAGGACAAGCTTGACTCCTTCCTAGAAATCTCCAGAGCGGAATAGACCAAATACCTACTGAGCATGTGTGGCATATTTGTTGGGTACATTGAAAAATGTGTACCCGATTTGAAGAAGTCTAATCTTAGTCAATGATATGCATCAATTTGTATTTGATAGATGTTTGAGTTACATTATGCAGGTTTAAGAATTTGAAGAAATTTTCTAAGTACAAGTGTCAACACTTGTGAAGAATATGTGTCGACACTTGTGAAGAAGTGTCGACACCTAGGAGACTGTGTCAACACTTATGAAGGACTTGTGTCGACACTCATGAAGAAGTTGTGTCGACACCCAGAAGCTGTGTCGACATTAATGAAGAAGTTGTGTCGACACTCAAAGCTATGTCGACACCAAAAGCAGTTGTGTCGACACACTGGAGTTATGTCGACACATCAACACTCAAAGAGCTGTGTAGACACCAGAAGCAATTATGTTGACACACAAGACTTATGTCGACACACACTCAATGCCTTTTGGACACACTCAATGCTGTCGACACACACTCAATGCCATCTGCCAGCAATAGCTGTGTCGACACTTGAAGAAGTTGTGTCGACACACAGAACTTGTGTCGACACACACTCAATGCCATTTGACAAACACTCAACGCCATCTGTCTGCAACAGATATGTCGAGACAAGAAGTTGCTGTGTCGACACACAGGACTTGTGTTGACACATACAATAGAAGAAGTGTCGAGAATCAGAAGTATGACTGTGTCGACACTTGGAGTATTGTGTCGACACCATAAAGACTTGTGTCGACACTTAGCCTATATGTGTCGACACATATGAGGCAGTCTGCTGAGTGATTTATGCTGAGTTGGAATGACTTTGAAGAATCTACTGACATGTCTGGTGACTTGACAGCTGTCATATCCAACCGGTCTGACACCTCTGTCAGAACTGTCAGAAGTTTGTTATAAATCAGATCAGCCGGTAACTGTGGAGAAATCTCTATATAAGAGTTAGATCTGTAACAACCAGATATCGATCAATTAAGAAAAAGGAAAAACGAGATAATTTCTTCAACAAGTACAGGGGAAACCCTTACGAAGGCAGATCCAGAGTTGTCTGCAAGTAAGATTCAGATTTCAATCTGAATTTAAGGAAGAAGCAGACTGAAGATCAACTTCAACAACAAGAGAAGATCCACCTTATTTTGGTTCTATCAAGAAGCTTTGAAAAGCTAAGTCAGGTTGGATTAGAAGTGTCAGTTCATTCAAGAACTGATCAAGAAGGGTACACCAATAGAGAAATCTAGCTGGTGAATGTTTCTATTTCTTAATACATTCAATTTCTCGTAAGATCTATTATTATATCTGAGTTGTAAGCTTGAAATTATAAAGGCTGAGGTAGGGCTGATAGCCTGATGTGTAGGACTTGTGGTAAGTCTGAGTTATAAGCCTAGTTATAAAGGATGAGATAGGGCTAAGGCCTGAGGTAGGATTCTGGGGAAGAATCTGAGGTAGGACTTGGTTAAGTCTGAGCTGTAGGAACCATTTTGGTTCTCAGATTGTAAGATCTGCGGATCCAAGCCAGTAGAATGAAGTTATGCTGAATCCAGTTATCTACTGGATAGGCAAAGGGGGAAGTTGATGTACCCATATCTTGGGGAACCACTATAGATCTGATGTATGTTGTGATGTGTTTTCTATTCTGTGTATTGAATTTTCTGTGCTGAAGATTCATCTAACTGTTTGCCTAAAAAGAATTTAAAAAGGATTAGAACATATTCACCCCCCCTCTAGGTGTTTAGGCTCTTGAAATAAAGTCTTTCAAGTGGTATTAGAGGGAGGTTCCTCAAAGATTGACTTAACAGTCAGAGTTATTCTCCAAGGCAAATAACAGATATCAAGAATGGGTTCAAATGAGAATCAAAAGGAATTTGGATCTATGAAATTACCCATCTACGGGAAAGAATCCTTTGGCATTTAGAAGGAAAAGGTCAGGTTGTTTATGGAAATATCTGATCCAAGAATTTATATCACAGTATAGGAAGACCCCTTCATTCCAATGAAGGTATCAGTTCTTGATGCAAACATTCAAACTCCAAAGATTTATTCTGAAATGACCAAGGATGAAATCATCCTAACAAAACTAGACAAAAGAGCACAGAACATTATTGTAAGTGTCATAGATGATGCCACATTTTAGAATCTAGTCCACTGTAAACCTCCAAAGATATGTGGGACACATTGATTGTCTACATGGAGGGCACAGAAGAAGTCAGATAGGACAGGAAGTCTATGCTGAATCAGGAGTATGAGAGCTTTAGACAAGCTAAATCTGACAGCATAGCTGAATGCTATAAGAAGTTCTTCAGAATAGTGAATGAGTTGATGACCTATGGAAGGGTCTTCAGTACTTATGAACTGAATGATAAGTTTCTTAGGTCCCTAACAAAGGATTGAGATACTAAGATATGTGCCATCAGAGAAGTGGCCAGGCTGGCTGATACACCTCCACCCACACTGTTTGGAAAGGTATTATCATATGAAATGCAGCTTACTGCCAGGAAAGAAGAGAAGAAGGGCAGCAGATCTGAGTTTAAAGAAAAGTCAGTAGTATTCAAGGCTGAAGGCTCTAGAAAGGGTAGGAGAAAATCTCCTTCTCCACCCAGAAGGAGTGCTGAGGTAGAAGAAGGAATTTTTGACAACAGCACATCAGATAGTCATACTTCTGATGAGAACTTTGCTGCCTTTACAAGACAATTCCAAAGGTTCATGAAGAAAAAGAAGTGGAGAACCAGGCCATCATCAACATCCTACTCCAGGGATGAATATTATAGGAAGAAGAAGACTCCCAAGGAGGACAGGTATGCCTCTAAACCTGGTAAACAATCTAATACTAAAATTGTGTGTTATTGCTGCAATAGGCCTGGACATGTCATAGCTGACTGTCCTGACAAAAGAAAGGAGTCAAAGGACAAGAAGAAATAGCAAGTCAAAGGAAAGAAGGAAAAGTCTCTAGTTGGTCAGAAGGAGAAGAGTTGGACAGACTCTTCATCTTCAGAATCTGGAGAAGAAGAAGCAGAAGCATATGTTGGGCTATTTTCAACAGAAGAGGATTCTAGGGAACTAGAATTCCTATAGATGCTGGACTCCATAAATAGAGTTGAAGAACACTGCTGTAAAGGGCTGATGGCTCAATCAGAAGATGATCAGTGCCAGGATCAGCCTGGACCAAGTAAGGTATACAATTCTCCCTCAGATTCTGATTATTTTACTGGATGAGAATTAGTAGCATCAACTTCAAGAGAAGGGGATGGTTCTGATTCTGAGGGGGATGTACATCAACTCAATAATGAGTATGGTGGGTTGTTTCAGGCTCTGAATAAGAGCAAGTTTCTTGTCAAAGAGCAGTCCAAGGAGATTGAGATTCTTAAGCTGTCTGCAGTAGATTCAGCAAAGCTGTTTGATCAAAAATTGAATGAGATTGCCAAACTGAAAAACATTACTGTTATTCAGATGGGCACAATCTCCTTCAAGGAGAATCATATCAAGAAACTTGAGGGAAAACTTCAGCAAGAAAGAGAGCTAATGGCTAAATTCTCCAAGCCAAAATAGGTCTTACCCTTAATAGACAATTTCATTTCACAAAAAGGGAAGACTGGTCTAGGTTTTAAGGGAAGAACTAGGGCCACCAATTCACATAGAAAAGGTAAGGCTCCAGTTCAGCCTCTAGCTGCAAAACCCCCTATCTTCTTTAGGAAGGTGATGGATCCTACAAACAGGTATGATCGTGACACTACTCATGGCCACTGTGAGTATGGAAATCTCATGGGCAAGGGTGCAAATGCCAATAGACCACTCTATAGGCATGCCCATCATGTACAAGAGAATTTCTTGAAGTTTGCTGCTCCAGCACCAACACTTAACAAGACTGCTGGAAACAAAGTAGCAAAGTCTGTACCTAAGAGAAGGTATAATAGATTTGAGTGTTGGTGTTGTGGCAAGGTGGGCCACTTTGCCATGAATTGCTGGTTTAACACAAGTGTTAAAACCAAGAGTAGTTTTCCTGTTAAAACAACTGCAGGATTAAAAACTAATAAAGACCTAAGACCAAATAGCAAATTGGGTTCTAAGAGTAAGTGATTCTTTATTTGATGCAGGTGAATCCAAGTGGCCATACCCCTATATGGTACTTGGATAGTGGCTGTTCCAGACACATGACTGGAATAAGAAGAATGTTGAGGGACTTTGTACCCATAGAGAATGGTCCCAAAATCATCTTTTGTGGATCAGAAAAACGAGTCATCAAAGGATTTGGTAACATCTTTAGTGACTCTATTACTATCACTAAAGTGGCTTATGTGAAGGGTCAAAAACACAACCTGATAAGCATAAGTCAGCTTAGTGATCTAGGTTATGACATCTCTTTTCTCAAAGGGGAGTGCCAAATAAGAAGGTCAAGTGATCAAGAGATCATTTTGACTTGCACTAGGAAAGGAAATGTGTATTGCCTTAACCTAGATTGTGAGTTTAATAACTCACCTATTTGTCTGGTTACAGGAGAGAAAGCTTCTCTATATGTCAAATGACACAAGAGGATAGCACATCTGAACTATAAGTCTATAGGATTGCTGTTCAGCATGGGATTAGTGAGGAATGGTCCTCAAGTTAAGTGCATCAAAGAGGGTGTGTGTTCAGCATGCCAAAAGGGCAAGAAGACTAAGTCCTCTTTCCAAGCACTTGACATCAAAGATTCAATGAGATGTTTGTATCTCATGCATATGGCTTTGTTTGGTTCTATGTCAGTTCACAGTCTTGGTAGGAAAGTATACACACTAGTTGTTGTGGATGACTATTCTAGATATGAAGTAGAAATCTAAAACCCCAACTATTTTTCAGATTTTTGTTAGAAAAATACAAAATGAATATAACAGTTTAGTGGTCAAAATCAGAAGTGACCATGGAACTGAATTTCAGTCTGAATATATGACAAAATTCTGTGAAGAACTTGGGATTCATCAGGAATTCTCTTCACCTAGAACTCCTTAGCAAAATGGTATTGCTGAAAGAAAGAATAGGACTCTAATTAAGGCTAGTAGAACACTGCTAAATGACACTACTCTCCCTGAATACTTCTGGACTGAGGTAGTTAATACTGCATGTCATGTGCTCAGTAGAGTCTCCATTAACAAGAAACACAAGATGACTCCCTACCATATTTTGAAAGGCAGAAAACCAAACATATCTTACTTCAGAATCTTTGGTAGCAAGTGTTTTGTACTAGTCAATGGTAAGCACTACCAAACAAAGTTTGCTGCCAAATCCTTAGAAGGGTATTTGTTAGGTACAGCAACAAAAGTAGAGCATACAGAATCTACAACTTGACTACCCAAGTTGTAGAAGAATCTGTGCATGTTGTATTTGATGAGTCAAAGTTTATTAACAGTGAATTGTCTAGTTCTTCAGTTAGTTCTACAGGTCTAACAGATAGGCTGGACAAGCTGACCATCAATGAAGATGTTCCTGCTAGGCTGGATTAAGATAAAGATATCAGCTATCTAGGGGGAGAACAAGTCCCACTGGATGAAGAAGACAGTGTGGAGCATCAAGTTGAGGAAACTGAAGAAAGCCTTAATACTGACAGATTTCCTCCAGCAAGGAGACACCTGAAGGATCATCCAGTTCACCAAATCATTGGTGATGCAAGTCAAGGTGTTCTGACAAGGAGCAGGATCATGAACACAGTTCTTTGTTCTAGCTTCCTATCACAGATAGAACCCAGGAAGATTGAAGAAGCAATGCAAGACTCCAACTGGATTGATGCAATGCAGGAAGAGCTCAGTCAGTTCAAAAGGTGTAAAGTCTGCGAACTGGTGTCTAAACCTAAGGATCACAATATAATAGGAACTAAGTGGATCTACAGGAACAAGCTTGATGAGAATGGCATTATAGTCAAGAATAAGGCAAGACTGGTAGCAAAAGGCTACAGGTAAGAGGAAGGTATTGACTTTGATCAAACCTTTGCTCCAGTGGCAAGGCTGGAGGCTATAAGGCTGTTCTTGGCCTATGCTGTCTATCAAGGGTTCAAGGTATACCAGATAGATGTGAAATTATCATTTCTGAATGGGGATCTAAAAGAGGAAGTCTATGTTGAACAACCCTCAGGTTTTTTAGATTCTCATTTTCCTGATTATGTATATAGGCTTAGAAAAGCTCTACATGGTTTGAAACAAGCTCCAAGGGCTTGGTATGAGACCTTGTCTCCTTTACTTATAGAGAATAAATTCTTTAGAGGAAAAATAAACAAAACTCTATTCTTTAGGGAATCTAAAGGCAAGATAATACTAGTCCAGATATATGTGGATGACATTATCTTTGGTTCTACTTAAAACAACCTTTGTAGAAAGTTTGCAAAACTCATGCAAGGGAAGTTTGAGATGAGCAGTATTGGTGAGCTGAAGTTCTTCTTAGGACTTCAAGTTAGACAGACTGATAGTGGATTGTCCATATCTCAGTCTAAGTTCACCAAGGAGTTGATTAGGAAGTATGGTATGGACTCAGCTTCTACCATGAAAACTCCAATGGGAACAAGTATGCCTATAGGCAAAGATGAGGCAGGGAAACCTGTTGATAAGTCTTTGTATAGAAGGATAATTGGCTCCCTACTCTATTTGACTGCTAGTAGAGCTGACATCATGTATTCAACATGTGTCTGTGCTAGGTACCAAGCTTGCCTAAAGGAATCTCATTACACTGTAGTTAAGAGAATATTGAGATATCTTAAGGGCACACCTAATCTAGGCCTTTGGTACCCTAAGAATAGAAATTTCCTACTAACTGGTTTCTCAGATGCAGACTTTGCTGGGTGTAAAGAAGACAGGAAGAGTACCACAGGAACTTGTCTATTCCTTAGTGGGAGGCTGGTGTCATAGAGCAGCAAGAAGCAAACCAGTGTAGCTATATCAACAGCTGAATCAGAGTATATAGTTGCAGGTAGCTGCTGTGCACAATTGATGTGGATAAAGCATTAACTTGAAGACTATGACATCAAGGTAAGTAAAATTCCACTGTTTTGTGATTCTAAAAGTGATATTTCTATTGCTAAGAATCCTGTATCACACAGTAGGACCAAGAATATAGAAATTAAGTTTCATTTCATTAGAGAACGTGTAGAAAAGGAAAATATTAGCCTAAAATTTGTGAAAATAGATAATCAAATAGCTAATATTTTTACAAAATCTCTGGATAAAACTAAATTCAATTATTTTAAAATTAAATTAGGTATGTTGAACCTAGAATAGGTTAGCACAAGCTTCCCTAAGGAGAATATGTAAGCACCAAATTTCTCTGGAAATTTGTCTAAGTACAAAGTTTGTGTCGACACAAGCAAGTTGTGTCGACACACTCAGTATGTTGTGTCGACTCAGTAAAAGGATGTGTCGACACAGAAATAGTATCTGTGTCGACAGAAGAATTGGTATCGACACAACTCTGTCGAGACTTTAGTAGCCTGTGTCGACACAGACACAAGTATGTCGACACTTACACAAGTATGTCGACACATAAATGTGTCGACTTAAAATAAGTATGGTCGACTCAGGTATTAGAATATCGACACATAGTTGTGTCGACTTAACCTAAGTTCTGTCGAGACTTAGGTCATTTCTGTCGACACGTGTGAAAAACTTGTCGACTTTGGCACGTCTTTTGACCTGCCCTTACACTTATATTATAAATAAGTGAAGCCAAAATCTGGTCGACTATGCTTTCAGAATTCTTGTCTCTATACCTTCTTTCGACAAAGATCTTCTCTTCTCTTCCAACTCTTACGTCAATGGCGCCTCATCAAGAAGACAAAGTCAATAAAGGATATGAGTTGGTTCGTGAAGGGTTCACGACGGCTTCCGATGAAATTCAGGGTGTTATTGCTCTAATTTTAGAAAATGGTTTGGAGTACTTGGTCTTAGAACTAACCAAGATTTGGAAAAAGGAGGTTTTGGAGTTTTACTCGTCAGCTACCATGGATTCTGAAGGAAAGACAATCAAAGCTACTGTTCAAGAATCTCGAGTGAAGCTTACATTAAAGACAATTAGGAAATCTCTTCAGCTTCCCTTGGAGAAGGATACTGATGAAATAACTCCATCCCTAACTACAGAAGCATTAAGCTGGTGCGGACTGAGCCCCCATTTCAAGTTTGGATCATCCATAACTAGGAAAGGGGTGAATTCCCAAGGAAAATTCTTATCAGAAATAGTTGGGAAGGTCATACTATGTAAGACAGGTGGACATGATCGAATTTCGTCCATATGTTTAACCTAATGATAAGGATTATTTTCAAAGTGAAAACTAACTGGGCAGCAGTGGTGTTTGACAAAATTCAAGAAGGAATTAAGAAACCAAACCTGGGAAGGATTCTGAGTTAATGTTTATCTTCTGTAATACCAGATATTATGAAACAAGTAGCTGGATCTAAAATCAATCATATGAGGAGAATGGATGTAAGCATTCTGTCAAGGTGGGATAGGGTTCTGACCAAGGAAGTAACTACTCCTCAGGAGCAAATTAAGAAAGATAAAAAGAAGAAGAAAGTAGTTCAACAAGATGAATCCTCCAGTGATTCAGAGGAGGAAGTGGTCTTCAGCACTGATGAAGACCAGCAACCAAAAGAAGCTCGAGAACAAGTGAAGGGCAGTGAGCCCCAAGAAAAATAGATGGACTCCACTCCAGGGGAGAAAACATTGACACAACTGAGTTGCCTGCCCAACAGGGAGGCATTACTGATGTTGCCTTAAAAAGTGACTTGGCTGTAGATACTGTAATGAATATATTATCTGAAATCAACAATACAGCTCAAGTAACTATTGAGACAGGAGCTCAAAATGAGCCAGTAAGTATCTCCTCAACAGTCTAGTGGTATCTGGTAGTATTCTCCTCAACAATGTTCAGAGAGAAAGTTTTATATTAAAAGCTAATCTTGTTCCTACTGAATAGATACAACAAGAATTCACCATGGAAGACCTATTCCCTGATCTTCCTCCAGCAAGGACTGAGGGGGAGCAGATTGTAGAAGAAAAAGATATTCCAAGGACTGAGGGGGAGTTATCTAAGGATGCCCCAGCTGGTAAGGATACAGTTGATATTCAAAGTACAACTAATTCTTCTGAATATGAAGAAGCCTCAATGGCTAAGAAAAGAAAACTGGTTGCCTTGAGAAAAAAGAGTTCTGGATACTAAAAGCATTTTCAAATAGGCACAGCACCATCAGCTCCAAGCATGGACTTCAGCTTACTACTGGTCCAAATGCAAGTAAAACTGGATGAGCAAAGGCAAGCTTTAGAAAAATATGTGGATGAAACTCATAAAGAGTTACAATTTCAATTGGCCCAGGACATCAAGTCAATTAGATTTGAAGATAATCAAAATAAGAAAGAGATGACAGATTGATTCCATAAAGGAGGTAATATTGTGGTATTTCTTGCCAAGCAACATCAAGATATCAAAGTTAAAGTGGATGAAATTAAAGTAAAGCAAGGATATATACTTGAAAACCAGATAAGAATGAATGACAATCTTAAAGAGTCACACTTTGCTATATTAACAAAGATTAATGAATTAACAACTGCTGTGAAAGATGAATTTTCAAAGCAAATCAAGGAAGATATAGCTGCTGTTCAGGCCACTTTTCAAGCCTCTCAAAAGAATATATCTGATTTATTGACAAAATTCAGAGATTACTTTAAGGAAGAAACTGACTATATGGTTAATCAAGTCAGGTTTCAAAAAGATGATTTGAGAGATCATATTGCCAGAGAAGTTATAAAGGGGGAGAGATTAATAGTCAAAGCTAGCTCTGACCATTCTAAATGGATTTAAAATACAATCAGAGCCAATCTTGGATATCCTCCTTTATGTGATGATGATAATGTTGCAGAATCTGGGATACAACCTGTCTATCTTGAAGGAGATCAGCCTGAAGTTGCTCAGGTGATCTACCCCCCATCAGACTTTGAAATGATTCAAGAGGAAGTGCAGAAAATGTATAGTCCTCCACAAGAGGCACAAAATGTGATTCTAGAAAGTGTAGAAATGTCAGAAGCTACCTTGGAAGCTCAGCTATCTAAGAAGAGGTTCAGAGAGCAGGCTGAGTTAAAGCCAGACTTTGAGCAATGAAGCCCTACATCCAGAAATATCATATTGACTGCATGGAAGGCTTTAAAGGATAAGACCCATGATAGGGGTAAGTGGTATTTAGAGTAGGAATGGAACAAGTACCAAGATGGACAAGAAGCCATTTTTCAACATAAAAGAAGTGCTAAGGCTGGGAAGCTACCTGCTAATGCTCAGGATCCAAGCAAGTACTTTTCAAAGCCATTCCAATATTTTGAAAGGTAGAAAATTAAGGCTGAAGAACAAAAGAAGAAAGTTATGAAAGGGAAGGAGCCTGCTGAGGATACTGAACCTTCTGTGCAAACAAAGATCAAGTCCAACAAAGGAATTGTAATTAAGGAACCTAGCCAGTGATAGGATAGCTAGGCTTATGAAAAAGAACAATGTAATGTTTTGTTTGTTTGTTCTATAAGAAAATCTTGTAAACTTATCATTTTCTTTTCTGAATTAAATAAAATCAGTCAAGTATTAATTTTTATTGTTTACAATGATTATGTGTTAACCTGCTCTGAAATGATTGCACATCTATTTCAATTTTTTTTTCATGAGAGATATATATCTTTGACTAAGGGTTATGAATTCTCCAAATAGGGTGAGATTTTTGGGTACATTGAAAAATCTGTACCAGATTTGAAGAATGCTCATCGTAGTCAATGATATGCATCAATTTGTATTTGATAGATATTTTAGTTACATTGTGCAGGTTTAAGAATTTGAAGAAATTTTCTAAGTACAAGTGTCGACACTTGTGAAGAAGATGTGTCGACACTTGTGAAGAAGATGTGTCGACACCCAGGCGACTGTGTCGACACTTATGAAGGACTTGTGTCGATACCCAGAACTTGTGTCGACACTTATGAAGAAGTTGTGTCGACACCCAGAAGCTGTGTCGACACTAATGAAGAAGTTGTGTTGACACTTAAATCTATGTCGACACCAGAAGCAGTTGTGTCGACATACTGAAGTTGTGTCGACACATCAACACTCAAAGAGCTGTGTCGACACCAAAAGAAATTGTGTCGACACATAGGACTTGTGTCAACGCACACTCAATGCCTTTTGGAATCACTCAATGCTGTCGACACACACTCAATGCCATCTGCTAGCAACAGCTGTGTCGACACTTGAAGCAGTTGTGTCGACATACAGTAATTGTGTCGACACACACTCAAATCCGTTTGAAAAACACTCAACGCCATCTGTCTGCAACAGATATGTCGAGACAAGAAGTTGTTGTGTCGACACATAGGACTTGTGTCGACACATACAACAGAAGAAGTGCCGAGAATCAGAAGTATGACTGTGTCGACACTTGGAGTATTGTGTCGACACCATGAAGACTTGTGTCGACACATATGAAGCAGTCTGCTGAGTGATTTGTGCTGAGTAAGAATGACTTTGAAGAATCCACTGACATGTCTGGTGACTTGACAGCTGTCATATCCAACCGGTCTGACACCTCTGTCAGAACTGTCAGAAGTTTGTTATAAACCGGATCAGCTGATAACCGTGGAGAAATCTCTATATAACAGTCAGATCTATAACAACCAGATATCGATCAATTAAGAAAAAGGAAAAATGAGAGAATTTTTTCAACAAGTACAGGGGAAACCCTTACGAAGGAAGATCCAGAGTTGTCTGCAAGTAAGATTCAGATTTCAATTTGAATTTAAGGAAGAAGCTGACTGAAGATCAACTTCAATAATAATAGAAGATCCACCTTATTTTGGTTCTATCAAGAAGCTTTGAAAAGCTAAGTCAGGTTGGATTAGAAGGATCAGTTCATTCAAGAACTGATCAAGAAGGGTACACCAACAGAGAAATCGAGCTGGTGAATGTTTCTATTTCTTAATACATTCAATTTCTTGTAAGATCTATTATTAGATCTGAGTTGTAAGCCTGAAATTATAAAAGCTGAGGAAGGGCTTATAGCCTGAGGTGTAGGACTTGTGGTAAGTCTGAGTTGTAAGCCTAGTTAGGTAGGGCTAAGGCCTGAGGTAGGATTCTGGGGAAGAATTCGAGGTAGGACTTGATTAAGTCTGAGCTGTAGGAACCATTTTGGTTCTGAGATTGTAAGATCTATGAATCCGAGCTAGTGGAAGGAAGTTAGGCTGAATCCAGTTATCTACTGGATAAGCGAAGGGGGAAAGTGGATGTACCCATATCTTGGGGAACCACTATAGATATATTGTATGCTGTGATGTGTTTTCTATTCTGTGTATTGAATTATCTATGCTGAAGATTCATCTAACTGATTGCCTAAAAAGAATTTAAAAAGTATTAGAACCTATTCACCCCCCTCCCCCCCCCCTCTAGGTGTTTAGGCTCTTGAAATAAAGTCTTTCAATATTCCCAATGCTCCTGTTGAGGATGAGAAAGCTCCTATAATAGTGGAATAAAATCTTCTCACCAATAATGTTGAAGATCAGAATGTCCCTAAGGATAATGCTGAGGTTGAGGGGGAGATTCATTCTTAACTCCATGCTCTAAGAACAGTGTTTAACATAGACTCCTTTGAGTTTGACATGGACAATGTTACTGCTAATATCCATGATGATGCACACTCTTCAGAGTATGTGATGGTTGATTTAGAAGAAAGAGATACTACCAGGTTCAGAAATGAAGTTATCTATGATGAAGGAACTTCTCTTTAAGCTGATCAGATGTCTCCAACTTTCCTAGCTCAACTGAAGGGTCTACTAGATGATCAAAGGAGACAGTTGGAGCATTACATTGACAACTCCATCAAATAAGTAAGACTAAATCTCTCAAATAAAATTAATTCCATCTGGTTTGAAGTCAACCTACTGAAAGCCAACACTATTGCCTTTACAAAAGCTGCACCAACTGTTACCTTAACTGAAAGAAAGTTGGCAGAAATTAGAAAGACTCAAAATTATATCTTGGGGAATCAAACCATAACTTTCAGCAACATGGAAATGGTTCACAATGTGTAGAAGAATCTGATGGGAGCATACAGAACTTCTTTGTAAAAGAGAATGGATTTCTATATACAAGTTCTAGATGACCATATGTTAGAGGTCAAAAATCATGTTACCAAAGGAGTAATTTTTTTTGATCCGTAGACAAGGACTCCCTGACTACAACTGTGTCTGAAGAAGTCAGAAAGGGGGAGAAAGGAATGATAAAGGCTAATACTAAGAATGATGTTTAGGTCACAAATGTAATCAGAGGTTCATTTGGCCATGAAAAACATACATATGACAATACTCTTGATGCTCTAGATGCATTATATGATGTTCAGTATGATGATTAAAGGGTAGACCAATATGTTAATCAAGTTTCTGATCAGTGGGCTGAACCTTCTACTACTATTGCTGAAATTCCTAAATTCGATACCATTGTTGATCAGATGGCTAGAACCAGAGGCAAGTCAGTTATAGAAGAAGAAGAAGAAATCAAGCTAAGCGAGAAAAGGTACAGAGAAGAGATGGAGACCAGGCCAGATTTTGAAAAGTGGAGTCCTCAGTCAAGGACTATCATATTGTCTGCCTGGGATCAAATCAAAGAGCACAACACTGACAGAGGAAAACTATATAGCTCCCTAGAATGGGCAAAGCTAGAAATAAATGAAGAGGAAAGAAGGAAAATCAGAAGAGATAAAAAGTTGTGTACTATGCCACCAGATGCTGTTAAGCCCAGCAAGTATTTCCCTAAGTCATACAACTATTTTGAGAGGCAGAAGGAGAAGAATGAAGATAAGGCAAAGGCTGCAAAGAAACCCAGTAGGGGGATAGTGATTAAGGAACCAGAAGCATAATATGTTTTGTACTTTCCTTAAGTGTTGTAGGAATATGAACATTATTTTAAGCAAACTGTATATTTATTATTATTGCCTTTAAGTATATCCATATGTTTCTGTGTGTGCTTCATTTTTTGTTCTCAAATTCTGTGAATGTTTATCTTCAATATATGATTGTGCATATCATTGTCTAGGGTTCTGACTTTGTCAAATAGGGGGATATTATTGGGTCTATTGATCACAATGTCTTGGATTTGAAGAAGGCTCACAGGTCAATGGTATACACATAATTGTATCTGATGCATGCTCTAATTTCAATGTATTTAGGTTGTTTTATATAGCACTGATTTGACATGTAGTTAGAGTCACAATGATAGCTAGACTCTAGACAAGGTACTAGACAGGCAAAAATTTCACTAAGCCAAGAAGCATTGAGTGGAGGCAATTCACTCAAAGCCAAGAGCCTGAAAGAGTCAACAGAACTGCATGCAGTCAAAGTCGCAGTGTTGCTGTCAAGAAATCAATCTAAGGATAGAAGCATTGAGTGAATCCAGTTCACTCAATACCTACATAATAGAAAACCTGTCTAAGGGCAGAAGCATTAAATGAAGAAGTACCACTCATCGCATCGTCAAGAAGTTAGGCAAAGTTAGGAAACATTGAGAGTGGAAGCTTTACTCAACGCCTCCATATAGATAAATTGTAACTAAGTACAAAAGCATTGAGAAATAAAGGCTCACTCAATGCCATATCAGAGACTGAAAATACTGAAAGTGTTGAGTGTTGAAGATTCACTAGAAGCTTCAAGGTGCAAAATTCTTCTAAGTACTCTAGCGTTGAGTTACAAGGCTCCACTCAATGCCTGTACAGATTGTCTGAAATTTGTTAAGTCCACGGGAGCTAAATCATGATGATGTCAGCAATAATTCAAATATCGAAGGTTTTGCTTGCTAGAATAAAAAAGGCACCGCTTGTCTTTAGTACAGATATTATGCAAAAAAAAGTATTGCAGTTACCAACCCCGGTGGTCCATACTGTATAGAGAGCCGTTGGACGGAGGGATACAAAATAGAGTTTTGAGGAAGAAGAAATCAACTTTTGGAAACAATAGCTTTTGAGCATTATCTTCTTCCCCTTGACTAAGTTGTAGAGCTTGAAGGACTTGCTCTTACTGTTGGTCTGAAAAGTTCAGACAGTTAGTTATTGAAAGTCATATTTTCAATAACAAGTTCAGAAAGTTCACTCTCTGAGTTAGAAGGAGCAGAGCAAGCCTAAGCTATTGTTCATCTTCAAGGCCACTGCATTCAACTCATCTACTCAAAAGGCTTGATAAACAGTGCTCTGCAGGCTATTTCACAGCACAAGCAGAATAACCTTGAAGATTTATTCTTGGTGTTGTGAAGAAGAAGATAGGACTGAGTCTTCTTAGTTCAGGAAGAGGTAGACTCAGAGATCACTTCTCTGGAGTCAATCATCAACAACAACCAACACTTCACTTGTAGGATCTTAACTAATCTGAGTTGTAAACATAAACTATAAAGGCTGAGTTATAGGATCCTTCTGTGGATCTAATGTAGGGCATGTGTACCTGAGGTAGGAGTAATATTTACGCTGAGGGTAGGGTTATCCTCCTAACCTGAGTGTAGGACTTTAGATAACATCTGAGGTAGGTGATCAGAAGAATCACTGAGCTGTAGGAGATTTTATCTCTGAGTTGTAGGGACTTGGGCCTGAGGTATGACTTGGAGGAGTCTGAGAGATCCTAAGAGATCTGTATTGTAAGCTCTTTGAGCTGAGATTGGAGAAGTTGGTCTTATCTAACAACTAATAGAAAGGTGTGAGGGACTGTAGATGTACCCATACCATGGGAAACCACTATAAATACCTGTATGTTGTTGTGTGTCTTGAAAGCAAGCTAATTAACTTAACACTCAACACACTAAAGTAATAAAGTAGTCTATACGTCTAAGAAACCTATTCACTCCCCCCTATAAGTGTTTAACTACTCCTAAAACAAATACTTTCAGGACTTACACTCAACGCCTTCTTAGTAAAAGATGTTAAAGTACAAAAGTGTCAAGTGAACAGCCTTCACTCAATGCCTCAGCGGCAGGCAGTATTTGGCTATGGACAAAAGCATCGAGTGAACAAACTTCACTCAATGCCTCAGCGCCAGGCAGTATTTGGCTAATTTCAAAAGTTTCGAGTGAAGGTCATTCACTCAATGCTTCATGAGTTAACTGTCAAAACTATATTTCATCGAGACATATAGAATCACTCAATGCATGTTGAGATTCAGAAATATTCTAAGTCAATTGGCATCGAGTCAAATCTGCTGATGTCATCCTTAATTCAAATCTACGCAAATCACGTGCTAAAAGACAAAGACCATCATATTGATCAGGCGGTGATATCCTGGAATGAACCACCTATTAAAGTCGCTCATACCGCTTACCAAAGATAGATATAGCCGTTGTTGATGCTTAGATATAAAAAGGGAAGTGGGTGATTCTTTTACAAGGAGCTTTTTGTGAAGAATTTTTACCAATGTTTCAAAACCTTAATCTCGCAAAAGTTGACCAACATAGCAGAGCAAATTTCTCATTATCTTCAAGCATGCTATTCAACATAAAGGACATCTTTCTCAAGATTGAAGAAGAAGAACTCTACTAGATACAACATAGTTTAAGCTAAACTAAATTTGAAAAATCATCTTCCTGTAGCTGTGCTGAAGAAGGGATGATTGTTGATTCATCCAAAGAAGAAGACTCAGAGATTCTCTGTTGAGTCTAATTTCTCAAAAACTTATTCAATCTTGTAAGATCTCTTTGAGATCTGAGTGTAGGCCTAATTTATAAAGGCTGAGTGTAGGATTGTAAGTAGTCTGAGTTGTAGGAGTGTGAAGCACTCTGAGTTGCAGGATCTTGGGTAGGAACTAAGGTAAGGCTTGTGCCTGAGGTAGGATCTTTGTGAAGATCTTAGGTAAGATACCAGCTAGGTCTTTGAGTTGTAGGAGTTGGAAGACTTTATGTTGTAGGGCTAATTTTCCTGAGGTAGGAGACTTATGTTGTCTCTAAGGTAGTACTGTGATCAGTCTGAGCTGTAGGAGTGGAGTGCACTATAAGTTATAAGATCCAGGGAAGGGATTTGAGGTGTATGATCTATTTGATCAGAGATTTGAAGGAGTTAGCCGAATCTAGATCACTACAAGATAGGTGAAGGCAGTAAGTGGATGTACCCTAGATAGGGGAACCATAAAAAATTCGGTTTGTTGTATGTGTTCTTGAATGCTAACTTACTAACATAAACAAACATCAAGATCATACTTCAAAGGAACAAAAGGATTACAAAAAAGCCAATTCCCCCTCCCTTACCCCCCCCCCCCCCCCGCCCTCTAGGTGTTTAAGTACACTTAAAAAGACTTTCAAGTGGTATCAAAGCCGGGTTGTTCAAAAAGGACTTAACATTCTGAACTAGATCTCCAAGGGTAGATGAAAGACTTGATTTCAAGAGACTAGACACCTAGGGGGGGTGAATAGGTTCTAATTTTCTTTAAGAATTTTAGGCAATTAGCTTATTCTAACTTAGCACAGATAATACAATTCTCAGCACAACAATCATAACACAGCAATCACAGCACACCAATCATAGCACAGTACAGTACACAAGATTTATAGTGGTTTCCCAATGTATGGGTACATCCACTTTCCCCCTTCGCCTATCCAGTAGAGAACTGGATTCAGCCCAACTTCCTTCCACTTACTCAGATCCACAGATCTTACAACTCAAAACCAGATTGGTTCCTACAGCTTAGACTTATACAAGTCTTACCTCAGATTCTTCCCAAGAATCCTACCTCAGTCTTTATCACTAGGCTTACAACTCAGACTTTCATAAGTCCTACACCTCAGGCTCTCAGTCCTACCTCAGCCTTTATAACTACAAGCTTACAACTCAGATCTTACAAAAGATTCTACAAGAAAATTGAATGTTTTAAAGGTACAGAAATTTCACCAGATAGAACTCTCTATTGGTGTGAGCTTCTTGATCAGTTCTTGAATAAACTGAATCTTCAGATCCAACTTGACTTAGCTATTTCAAAGCATCTTGATTGAACAAAATAAGGTTGATCTTCACTTGATGTAGAAGTTGATCTTTAGATAGCTCCATCCTTAAATTCAGAATTAGATCTGAATCTTTCTTACAGACTGTTCTGGATCTACCTTCTTAAGGGTTTCCCCTTTCCTTGTTGTCAAATTCTTTTTCCCGTAATTGCTTGATTACTTTCTTAGTTCTTATCCTGGTTGTCAAGGATCAGTCCCTTATATAGATTTTCCTCATGATTACCGGCTGATCTGGTTTGTAACAACCTTCTGACAGTTCTGACAAAGGTGTCAGACCTGTTGGTTATGACAACTGTCGAGTCACCAGTCATGACAGTTGATTCCTCAAAAACTTTACAACTCAGAATGAACCACTCAGCAAACTGCTTCACATATGTCGAAACAAATAGACTAAGTGTCGACACAAGTCTTGATGATGTCGACACAACACTCCATGTATTGACATAGTCATTCTTATGCTACTCGACACAATTTCTGTTTGTATGTGTCGACACAAGTCCCGTGTGTTAACACAACTGCTCCTGGTCTCGACATAACTGATGCTGACAGATGGCGTTGAGTGTATGTCCAGCTGTCATTGAGTGTGTGTCGACACAAGTCCTGTATGTCGACACAACTGCTTCTGGTTTTGACATAGCTGATGTAGATAAATGGCGTTGAGTGTATGTCCAGACATCGTTTAGTGTGTGTCGACACAAGTTTTGTGTGTCGACACAAGCCTTCAGACTCAGTATAGTTGTTGCTATAAGATGGCGTTGAGTGTGTGTCGACACAAGTCTTGTGTGACGACACAAACCATCTTTAGGTGTCAACACAATTCCTAAGTATCGACACATGCCTTTTTTCTGGTGTCGACATAATTCCTGGGTGTCGACCCAGCTTCTGCTTTAGGTGTCGACACAATTCCTGCCTTAGGTGTCGACACAATTCTGGGTGTCGACACAACTTCATCTTCAAGTGTCGACATAATGCCTGGGTGTCGATACATGCCTTGCTTCTAGTGTCGACACAATTCTTCACAAGTGTCGACACTTGTACTTAGAGAATTTCCTTGCAAACCTTACACCTGCACAATGAAACTCAAACATCCATTAAATACAGATTGATGTATATCATTGAGTAAGATGAGGCTTCTCCAAATATGGTATATATTTTTCAGTATACCCAACAATCTCCACCTATTTGGAGAAGTCATAACTCTTATTCAAAGATATACATCACTCATAATAAAATACAGAAAAAAATAGATGTACATACATTTCACAGCAGGATAACAACTAACATCAATACTGAAACTAATTTTATTCATTAATCAGAAAATTCCAAGTTTAGATGTTTTTCTATAGAACAACAAAAAACAAAAGATTACATTGTTCTAGACAATAGCCTATTTATCCTAAGATAGACTAGGCTCCTTAATTATAATTCCCTTCCCAGATCTGATCTTAGCCTGCACAGTAGGTTCAATATCATCAGCTGGTTTCTTTCCTTTCAGATCCTTCTTCTTCAGTTCTTCATCCTTTATCATTTGCCTTTCAAAATAGTGAAAAGGCTTAGGGAAGTAATTGCTAGGCTCCAAAGCATTAGCAGGTAACTTCCCATCTTTTACACTCCTTCTGTAGTGAAGAATGACTTCTTGCCTGGCTTGATATTTGTTCCACTCTTACTCAGAATACCATTTACCCCTATCATAGGTCGTGTCCTTCACAGCTTTCCAGGCAAACAAAATAATAATCCTGGAAGTAGGGCTCCAATGCTCAAAATTAGGCTTTAATTCAGTCTGTTCTCTAAACCTTTTCTTGGACAGTTGTGCTTCCTTCTGAGCTTCCTTGGTAGCCTATGACATGTCTACTTTTTCAATGATAATATTTTGTGCCTCCTGTGGAGGGCTATATATTTTCTGGACTTCTTGTTAGACTATGTCAAAATCAGCTGGATGGTAAATGACCTGTGCAACCTCTGGCTGATCCCCTTCAATGTAGGTAGGTTGCACTCCAGACTCAGCAGTATTATCATCCTCACATAGGGGTGGAAATCAAAGTATAGCTCTAATGGTGTTAGATACCTATTTTGCATGGTCAGAGCTGGCTTTAACTAACATTCTCTCCCCCTTTATGACTTCTTTAGCTATATGATCCCTCAGATCATTCTTTTGAAACCTTATTTAATCAGCTAGATATTCTGTACCTTCTTGATAGAAGGCTTTGAATTTAGTCAGGTAATCAGAAATGGTCTTTTGAGAGGTTCCAATGGCTGTTTAGACAGCAGCTAGATCTTCTTATATTTGCTTTGATATTTCAGTTTTCAAATTAGTGGAAATACTTCCCAGTTTTTTTAGAATTTCTTCATGGGAGTCTTTGAGATTTTCATTAGACCTGAATTAATTTTCTAAAACATATCCTTGCTTGGTGGCAATGTCCTCAACCTCAGTCTTCAGTAGTTGTTGTTGCTCAGACAAATATACTACAACATTGCCTCCCTTATTGAAAAAATCTGTCATCTCTTTCTTATGCAGATTGACTTCAAATCTGATTGATTTAATGTCTTGAGCCAGCTGAAATTGCAATTCTTTATTTGACTCATCCACATATTTCTCTAAGGACTGCCTTTGTTCATCCAATTTGACTTGTAGTTGGACCAGTAATAAACTGAAGTCCATGCTTGGAGCAGGTGGTTGAGTGACTATTTATAAGGCCTTTTTATAGCCTGTGCTCTTTTTCCTGATTGCAACCATCTTTCTTTTCTTAGCCATAGAGGCTTCCTCATCATCAGAGGGTTGTGATGAGAATTCTATATCAATTATTTCCTTATTAGATGGGGCATTCAGTAGCTCCTCCCCCTCAGTTCTTGACAGTTCCTTTTCTATCTGGATTGATCCCCCTCAGTTCTTGCATTTGTAAAGGAGTAACAAGATTAGTGTAGAAAATAAAAGTTTTTCCCTGGATATCCAGATTTTTGTCCAGGGCCTTCTCTATAAAGGAGATACTTACTTGCTCATCTTGAGCTGTATCTTTTATCTACACATCTTGTGCTTCCTTCTCAGCTTCCAGTGCTTCTTTGTTTATATCTGATACAATGTCCATCACTGTATCAGCAGCATACTCATACTCCATAGTAGCTTCAGCATTACCTCCCCCTTGGGCAGACAGCTCGGATAATTCAGTGTCTTATACTGCTGGTTCAGGGTGTTCTCCCCCTGGAGTGGAGGCTATCTGTTGCTTTGGGTGCTGACTGCTCTCTTATAGATCTTGAGCTTCTTTTTGTTGTTGGTCTTCATCTGAACTGAAGACTACCTCCTCCTCAGAATCACTGGAGGATTCTTCTTGCTGAACAATTTCTTTCTTTTTCTTATCTTTCTTAACCTGTTTCTGCGGAGTAGAAATCTCTTTGGCCAATACTCTATCCCATCTGGATAGAATTCTTACATCCATTCTCCTTATATGGTTGATCTTGGATCCTGGTAGTTGGTTCATTACATCTGGTATTGTAGAAGCTAGACATAAGTTTAGTATCCTTCCCAGATTTGGCTTCTTTACTCCTTGGATCTTGTCAAATACTATTGATGCCCAGTCTATTTTTACACTGAATATGACCCTTGTCATTAGATTGAACATGGAGACTGAAACTCTGTCATGTCCACCAGTCTTACAGAGAATCACCTTGCCTACTATTTCAGACAGAAACTTTCCTTGGGAATTCATCCCTTTTCGGGTAATGGATGATCCAACTTTGGTATTAGGGTTCAGCCCGCACCAACTTAGTGCATCTTTAGTCATGGATGGAACTATTTCATCATCATCCCTAACCATGGGAAGTTGGAGTGATTTCCTGATTGTCTTTAGTGTTAGTTTCACTCCGGAATCCTGAACTGTCGCTTTGATCTTCTTCCCTTTAGCGTCCACAGTTGTGGATGAATAAAATTCCAGTACTTACTTTTTCCAAATTCTTGTTGGTTTTGAGACCAAAAACTCCAATCTATTTTCCGAAATTAGGGTAATTACACCCTGGATGTCTTGTGAGGCTGTCGTCAACCCCCGACGAACAAGCTCATAACCTTCATTCACCTTGTCATCTTTGTGGGGCGCCATTGACGAGAGGGAGAGAGAGAAGAGAGAAAAGAAGTGAATATCTATGATGACACAAGGTCTAGAGTCGAGAAATCTGAAGGTGTAGTCGACCAGATTTTGTCTTCCCCTATTTATTGTCTACTGGTAAAGGGTAGGTCAAAGGACGCACCTTACTTAGTAAAAATACATGTTGGCATAGTTGTACATGTGTCGATATAAAAGACTTAATTTTAGTCAACATGTCTATGTGTCGACATATCTATGTGTCGACATACTTGTGTCAGTGTCGACACGGGCATGTCATGTCTCGACATAGTTGTGTCAACACCTATTCTTCTGTCGATACAGATACTGTTTCTGTGTCGTCACATCCTTTTCATTTGTCGACACAACATACTGAGTGTGTCGACACAATTTGTTTGTGTCGACACAAACTTTGTACTTAGACAAATTTCCTGAGAAATTTTGTGCTTACATATTCTAATTAGGAATGCTTGAGCTGACCTATTCTAGATTCAACATACCTAATTCAATTTTAAAATAATTGAATTTAGTTTCATCCAGAGGTTTTGCAAAAATATCAGCAATTTGATTATTTGTGTTCACAAATTCTAGACTAATATCTTCCTTCTCCACATGTTCACTTATGAAATGAAACTTAATTTCTATATGCTTGGTTCTACTGTGTGATACATGATTCTTAGCAATAGAAATAACACTAGTAGAATCACAAAACAGTGGAATTCTACTTACCTTGATGTCATAGTCTTCAAGTTGATGCTTTATCCATATCAACTGTGCACAACAGCTGCCTGCAGCTATATATTCAGACTCAGCTGTTTATATAGCTATACTTGTTTGCTTCTTACTGCACCATAACACCAGCCTTCCACCTAGGAATTGACAAGTTCCTGTAGTACTTTTCCTGTCTTCTTTGCATCCTGCAAAGTCTGCATCTGAGAAGCCTATTAGTAAGAAATCTCTATTTTTAGGATACCAAAGACCTAGATTAGGTGTGCCATTAAGATATCTCAAAATTCTCTTAACTACAGTATAATGAGATTCCTTTGGGCAAGCTTGGTACCTAGCACAGACACATGTAGCATACATGATGTCAGGTCTACTAGTAGTCAAGTAGAGTAGGGAGCCAATTATCCCTCTATACAAAGACTCATCAACAGGTTTCCCTATCTCATCTTTGCCTATATGCATACTTGTTCCCATTGGAGTTTTCATGGTGGAGGCTGAGTCCATTCCATATTTCTTAATCAACTCCTTGGTGAACTTAGACTGGGATATGGACAATCCTTCATCAGTCTGTCTTACTTAAAGTCCCAAAAAGAACTTCAACTCACCTATACTGCTCATCTCAAACTTCCCTTGCATAAGTTTGGCAAACTTTCTACAAAGGTTATTTCCAGTAGATCCAAAGATAATGTCATCAACATATATCTGGACTAGGATGATCTTGCCTTTAGATTCCCTAAAGAATAGAGTTTTGTCTATCTTTACTCTAGAGAATTTATTCTCAATAATAAAAGCAGACAAGATTTCATACCAAGCCCTGTGGGCTTGTTTCAAACCATATAGAGCTTTCCTAAGCATATATACATAATTAGGATAATGAGAATCTACAAAACCTTAGAGTTGTTCAACATAGACTTCCTCTTTTAAGTCATCATTCAGAAATGCTGACTTTACATCCATCTGATATACCTTGAACCCTTGATAGGCAGTATAGGACAAGAACAATCTTATGGCCTCCAGCCTTGCCACTGGGGCAAAGGTTTGATCAAAGTCAATCCTTTCTTCTTGTCTGTAGCCTTTTGCTACCAGTCTGGCCTTGTTCTTGATTATAGTGCCATTCTTTTCAAGTTTGTTTATGTAGATCCACTTGGTTCCTATAATGTTGTGATCCTTTGGTTTAGAAACCAGTTCCCAGACTTTACATGTTCTGAATTGATTCAGCTCTTCTTACATAGCATCAATCCAGTTTGTGTCTAGCATGTCTTCTTCAAACTTCCTGGGTTCTATCTGTGACAAGAAACTTGAACATAAAACTGTGTTCATGTTCTTGCTCCTGGTTAGTACACCTTGACTTGTATCACCAATGATTTGATGAGCTGGATGATCATTTAGGTGTCTTCTTGCTGGAGGAAATCTGCCAACCTCTTGGCCTTCTTCATTTTCCTCAACCTGATGCTCCTCATTGTCTTCTTTATCCAGTGAGTCTTATTCTCCCCCTGGACAACATGCATCTTGTTGGGTATTGTATCCACAATGTACCTTGATTTAAAGAAGCCCCTGGACTAGTTAAGGTGAATTGACTTTGTATTTGATCATGTGTTTTCAAGTTGTGCTTGCAGTTATTCCCCACTAAGTACACACCAATGTCAGGGTGCAGTGGGTCAATATACACGGGTCTGCGCAACGTAATCTCTCGTTGAGCAGATCAGTGTGTTGGCCTACGTGTACTCTCTCTATTGGAGTGTACTTACTTTCAAGTATAGGGCTGAGAAAGATCAAGAGCAGACAATGAGCAAGGATGGGCCAAAGAGCAGCTCACGGGTGGAAAGACGAAATATCATCTAAGTAAGAATCGACGAGAATCACTAAGTGATTCTCGCCGAATCGACGAGAATCACTAGTGATTCTCGCCGAATCGTCGAGATTAACCGGCTGATTCTCGCCGACTATATCCGGCTGTCTCAACGCCTTCAATGCCCTCAAGAATTCTGCTAAGTCAGAATCGTCGAGAATCACTAGCCGATTCTCGCCGAATGTGTCCACCTGTCTCAACGCCGTCTAGAATTCTGCTAAGGTAGAATCGGCGAGAATCACTAAGTGATTCTCGCCGAATCGTCGAGAATGACTTTGCATTCTAGTCGATTCGTCGAGAATCACCTATGATTCTCGCCGAATTTGCCTTGGGCGAAATTCTGGTGCTCGCTGGACCGGACCATGTATTCACGCGCTGTTTTGAACCGGTCTTAGGGCTTCTACTGGTGGGGCCCACAACGGTCATAAGATATGACCTACTATATAAATACTGGTGTATTTCGATCATTACGAATACCTAACACAGAGATAAAAAAACAGAGCCGCCGACGTGACCTAAATCGCAAAGCTTGCTCCGTCGCCGTCGCCGCTCGTGCCAGTTGGTCGCCGCTGCTGATAGTGGGTTCTTCCTGATCTCCCCGCGATAGAAGCTCTGCCACGCAACGCGTCTCACGAGTCCTTCTTGAGAACCTTTGTCTCTTGATTTGTAGATCGGGAATACCTTCCCTATCCGAATCGATCGAGACGATTGATCCAAGAAAGACCGTTGGTAGACCTTGCCGGCTTAGCTACGAAGTTTGGATCTCGAAAGCATCGTTGCCGCTCTCCTTTGCAGCCGTCGATCTTGATAGTATCGCTGCCGCAAGCTTTGTTGCCGCCGATCTTAAAAGAATAGCCGCCACAATCTTTGCCGCCGCCGATCTCGAGGAGATCCTTTCCAAGTGAGAGCTAAGGTCGTGGACTCTTCGTCATCTTCAAGAACGCGTCATCGAACGAAGAGGGACACCTACCGCTCCAAAAGTAGTTTGTATTTTTATACATTCCATTTTATTTTTGTTGTAAAGGAACGTTGGTTCCTCATTGTAAGGGTTGGGTGCAACCCGTGGTGGAGGAGTGGTGACTCCTTCGGGTGGAAGGGTTCCTTCCATTAGTGTGAGGATTGGATTTCAATCCTGTTGGTGAAGTGACCGAGTCGTCCCTGGTTGGGAGATAGGTCGAAGGGGGAAAGTGGACGTACCCAAATCGGGGAACCACTATAAATTGCCTGTGTCTTTCTGTGTTGTGCTGTTTTGTTTATTTGTGCAGGTACAATTTTAATTCTGCAAAAACGCTGCAAGACACCTATTCCCCCCCCATAGGTGAAGGTAGTTGGCACTAGGTGGACTTTCAAGTGGTATCAAAGGGAGGTTACTCATCAAAGGGGTTAACACCTCGAGTAAGTTTCTGCCACTAGTGTCAAGAAGAAGGCATATATCTACTATGGATGGACTCAAGTACTCAGGCAAGATTCCAGTGTGCACCAGGCTAAACTTTCCTATCTGGAAGGAAAGGATTAGATTTTACATGGAAGTAGTCGACCCTCGACTCTTCATGGTCGTGGAGGAGGGACCTTATATTCCCACTAAGGCCTCCACCATTGATCCTACCAAAATGGTGCCAAAGATGCTTTTTGAAATGGACAAGGACGAGATGGTGCTGGTCGGACTTGACAAGAAGGCACAGAACATACTGATCAGCGCAGTCGATGACTCCATGATGCAGAACTTCTACAACTACATGACAGCTAAGGATATCTGGCATAGCTTGATTATCCTGATGGAGGGCACAGACGAAGTGAAGGATGATCGGAGATCCCTCCTGAATCAGAAATATGAGGCCTTCAGGCAGGGGCCCAAGGAAGAGATCGGAGTTACCTTTGAGAACTTCCTCAAGATTGTCAATGCTCTCAAGGGATATGGAAGAGTGTTCACTAATGGTGAACTTAATGATAAATTCCTTAGGTCCTTTACTAAGGAATGGGACACGAAAATCTGCGCCATCCGAGAGTTTGGCAGATTAGCTTAAACTGATCCTCAGATACTCTTTGGGAAGCTCATGTCCTATGAGCTCCAGTTGAACACGAGGAAAGCTGAATAAGAAGCAGAGAAGGCCGCAGCCAAGGAAATGACTGTGTCCCTAAAAGCCATTCACTCCAGGAAGGGCAAGGGTGCGGCTTCATCCCGTGCTGGGAAAAAGGATGAGGAGGAAGACTCCGAGCCATGCTCCTCAGGCTCAGAGTTGTTTTAGGAAGACTTCTCCCTCATCACTCGAGAATTCAAGAAGTTCCTCAAGATGAGGAATCAAAGAAAGAGAGACGGCTCCTCCTCCAGAAATCAGAAGAAGAATTATTCTTCTGACAGGTATGAATCAAAACCGAACAAACATCTTAATACTGACATCATTTGTTTTGGATGCAATAAGCTAGGACACGTCGTGGCCGACTGCCATCAAGGCAAGAGAGAGAAGGGGAAGGGAGAAGAGCACAGAACCTCTAGAGATAACAAGAAGGAGAGGAGCTACATCGCCAAAAAGTCAAAGACACTGAGTGAGTCTGATTCCTCAGACTCCAGTGATGATGAGGAAGCCTACTTCGGGCTGGTGGGTCGCTCTGACTCAGAAGGAGAATTCCCCCCATTCACTGGGAAGGTAAAAGCTCGTACCCCCCTCTCCGACTCTGACTATGAGTCTCCTGATGATGATCTCGAGGACAGCCCATCTTCCCGAGAAGCTGAGCTCCTCGAAAAGTATGAGCTTCTGCTCAACACCTTCGAGGAATGCCGCAAGAGATTGAGGGCTCAGAAAAAGGAAGTCAAATTCCTTAAGGTCGAGGGTGTCTCCATAAGTGAAGAGATCACTAGCTTGATTTCTCTCCGACAGGAGCACCTGGACCTGATCTCTAAGCACTCAGATTCTCTAAGTCTCCTTGACCTTAAACAGAAAGAAATCAATAAGTTGGAAGAGCAACTTACGGCAGAAAAGAAGATTGTCCAAAGCTTCTTTATGCCAAAGATTGTTCTTCCACTGGTTGATACCTTCTCTGCTCAGGCTAAGGGGGCTGGCTTGGGGCATGTGGGTGTGCCTGGTAAATCATCCAGGAGAAACAAAAAGCAGCGAAGAAATAAGGCTGCTAAGAAGGTCTCTACTGCAGAAAAGGGAAAGGCCCCACTCAACCCTGTTGTATTCAGGAAGCCTGGCTATCCCTGCAATGAACAGGACTTTGAGTCAACTTATGGCCACTTCTTCCAGCCCTCGGTTGAAAAGCCCAAGAGTCGGTATGAGGGGTGGGCCTTCCCCCGCAACTTTGGAAAGAGTGTATTCAAGGCACCTTATGAGGAAGTTCAAATGGAGGATTATGGCCACTTCTCTAGCGGCCATAATAGGAAGCAGGCACCCAAGGCCAAGCCCGTTACACTGAGAAACCAGGAGGTGAAGAAATCATGCGACTGTTGTCATCATGATGCCTCCACCTCCAGGTCCGAGGCCCCGGTTGAACCTTCCGTTCCAAGGGTGAAGCAGGTGCCTAGGAGAAAGTATAACAGATTTGACTGCTGGTGATGTGGCAAAGTTGGTCACTTTGCCGTGAATTGCTGGTTTAATCCGAGGAATGAAGAGACTCCTCATGTTGGCAATGCGAGGCAGACCACTCGTAGGGCTAACCATCCGAGGGGGAGTATGCTAACGAGGAATCTAGGACCCAAGTTTGATTGGGTTCCTAAGGGAAATTAATTCTGTTTTGCAGGAATGTCCAAAGGCCACCAAAACTGCCATATGGTACTTGGACAGAGGATGCTCCCGGCATATGACCGGGACAAGAAGCCTACTGCGTGATTACTCTCCAGTCGAGAATGGACCCAAAGTCATATTTGGGGATCAGATCGAGGAGTCACTAAGGGTTACGGTATGATTTCCAACAGTATAATTTCTATCACCAACGTGGCTTACGTTGAAGGGTTAAATCATAACCTGATCAGTGTAAGTCAGTTATGTGATAAAGGTTATGATGTTAAGTTCTGCAAGGATAAATGCCTGATAATATCGTGTGCCTCTTCGGAGACGGTATTAACAGGCATTAGGAGCAGAAATATCTTATGCTTGGATTTTCTCAGTTTAGATTCATCTACCCCTGTATGCCTAGTAGCAACAGGCAGTGCATCTCTTTGTGAACAATGACACAAGAATTTGGCACATATTAATTTCAAGACAATTAGTATGTTGTTTTCTAAAAACTTAGTAAGGGATGCTCCCATCATTAAGTGCATCAAAGATAGCCCCTGTCTTGCATGCCAGAAGGGCAAACAGACTCGGGCTACCTTTAAGAGCATCGTTGTCAAAGACTCCTCCAGGTGTCTTTATCTTCTGCATATGGACTTATTTGGTCCAATGCAAGTTCATAGCTTGGGAGGCAAGTCTTATACGCTAGTGATTGTTGATGATCACTCTCGGTTTACTTGGGTGTTCTTCTTAAAACGCAAGTCAGATACGTTTGA
The DNA here is from genome assembly GCA_039513925.1 of Platanthera zijinensis. Lineage (NCBI taxonomy): Eukaryota > Viridiplantae > Streptophyta > Magnoliopsida > Asparagales > Orchidaceae > Platanthera > Platanthera zijinensis. Next base: position 120,139,202 of record CM077091.1, read on the forward strand.
CATCTTCACCAGTTTTGTCAGGCAGATTTAGAACGAACTTAACTGCTCGGTGGTCAAAATCAGAAGTGACCATGGAACAGAGTTCGAGTCTGGTGCAATGACAGAGTTCTGTGAAGAACATGGTATCTTTCATGAGTTTTCCTCCACGCGTACTCCTCAGCAAAATGGGGTTGCGGAGAGGAGAAATAGAACTCTCATTGAAGCTTGCACGACAATGTTGAATGACGCTTCTCTCCCAGAATACTTCTGGGCAGAGGCTGTAAATTCGACATGTCATGTACAAAACCGGGCCTTGATCAACAAGAATCATCATAAGACGCCTTATGAGCTACTGAAAGGCAGGAAGCAAACCATGTCCTATTTTAGGATCTTTGGCTGCAGATGTTATGTACTGAATAACGGGAAGTACCCGCGTACTAAGTTTGGTGAAAAATGCTTCGAAGGCATATTTATGGGGCTATAGTAGCCATAGTCAGACATATAGGATTTTCAATAAGAAAACCCTAGTGGTTGAAGAATCAATTAATGTTGTATTTGATGAAGGAAGCTTGCTTAATAGCAATTCTTCCAGCAGTATTCTTGAAGATGCAGGTGCAAGACTTGAACAGCTGAGTCTCGATGAGACCGCTAAAGATGTAACTTCCAAGTACGTCAAGGTTTCTACCTCAACGTCAACTGGAGAAGTTGAAGATCAGAATGGAGCAAACCTCTTAGAAGAAGGAGAAGCTCAAGAAGATGTCAGATCTCCTGATGCCAGACTCCTAGAGCTCCGACACGTGAGGGATCATCCTAGAGATCAGATCATCGGAGATCCTCGTGACGGTGTCAGAACTCGAAGAGGTACTATTAACGAGATTTTGCATCTTAGTTTCTTGTCACAGGTTGAGCCAAAGAAGTTCGACGAGGCAAACAGAGATGCAGCATGGATATTGGCCATGCAAGATGAACTACATCAATTTGAAAGATGCAACGTCTGGACACTGGTTCCCAGACCAAAGGGGCAGAACGTGATCGGCACCAAGTGGATCTTCAGAAACAAACTGGATGAACATGGTGTCATCATAAAGAACAAGGCCAGACTGGTGGCTCAAGGTTACAGACAGGAGGAGGGGATTGACTTCGACCAGACCTTTGCACCAGTGGCAAGGCTCGAGGCGATCAGATTGTTCCTGGCGTATGCTTCGTGTAACACCCCAAATTGTCGTAAGAGCGACGAGGATCGATTTTGTCCAAGACAGGTTTTTGGTGCAGGTGACACGGGCCCCGACACGGGTGTGTCGGAGGCCGTGTCGGGCGTGTCGAGCTCGGGCCATGTAGTCGACCAGTTCAGGTCGACGATGGTCGTGTGGATGAACACGGCCTAGGACACGGGCGTGTCCCAGGCCGTGTCACACCTGGGCCGTGCGGTGGGATACACGGGCAGTGACACGGGCACGAACACGGGCGTGTCTAGTTTGACACGGGCGTGTCAGATGCCGTGTCACCAAGCCGTGTACCCCTCTGACTGCAAAGTGTTGATAAATTGCACACGGGGGGCGTGACACGGGTCCCGACACGGGCGTGTCGCAGGCAACACGGGCGTTTCGGAGGCCGTGTCACATGTCGTGTGCTGGTTTTCAATTTTGGTCGAGACGGCGAATGAGCTACACGGCCAGGCACACGGCCGTGTGCCAACCCGTGTTCGGCCCAGATTTTATGATTTCAGATCTAATCTTGGTCGTTCGTTTCCTTGGCTTTGGATCCGACGGTGGGGGGCTGCTCCTGGGTGGTTATGGTCGGGAAATAGGGTTTAGAAACCCATTTTTCATTGGCCCATCTCTCTCTAAAAGTTAGAGAGAAGGGAGAGCAAGGAGGAAGGAGGAGTTCAAGATCCGGCCGCCGGAAGAGCTTCGGAGCTCCGAATCGCGATCCGAGTCAAGACCCGCGGAGGCGACGTCGTTGCGGTGCTTTCCAACCGTATAGTTTTCGATGGCGCCGCGGAAGAACGCAAGGGTAACGATTTCTCATCCTTGGGCATGTGAAGCCCTTTTTCCCTTTGCATAGGAAGCCCTCTCTCGCGAGTGAGCGAAGAGTTGGAGCGTTCCTTGGGGTAGATATGTAAAGTCCCCCTTGTGTAGAGTCCGTATGCGAAAACGGACATAGGCATTGTGTGTGAAGCCTATCCGGACAAGTAGAGCCCGATCGGTGATGTTGCATTGCATATGAACCGGGGAAGACTCCGGGTGTTTGGGCGTTTTTCGGGTTTTCTACGTGGTAGATTGCATCAGGGAGCCTTGGAGATTAACTCCAAGGTGCACCCGGAAAACTGGGCAAAAGCGAGTTTTGCCAACACGATGATAGGGGAGCCAACGTGAACATAACCAGGTTATGTGATTATTGTGGTGGAAACGGGACTCGGTGAGTCTTGACCTGCGCATATGGCTTAAATTGCCGTTGCGGTGTGAGCACGGGTCATGCCGAACCGTACCCGATCTATGTCGTTCGGTAGGACCGTTGGCATGGATGAGGGTCTTCGGCGGTCTATGGCTTGAATTGTCGTGACCAAGGCCAGGAAGGCAAAATGCTCATATGGATGACCGTCCAAGAGGCGGTGGTGGATTGGGAACGTCTATGGCTTGAATTGACGTGACGTTGGCCGGTTCGCCGAGAATGTGCCCTGAGTGCACGGGGTGTGTGGCCGTGCGAGCCTACGCCTGTGTTGATGTGTGTTCACATTAATATATATTGCCTATACTAATAAAGTGCAGGGAAAGAGCATCGCCGCCCCGATTTTGTGGGCGGGATCGTTATAATTTGGTCAGCATAGCTGACCGTTGCTTTTGTTTGCCACCGGGCGGTGGTTTGTGCTTGCAGGTGCTGCGGAGCCGAGCGGAAAATAGCGGGCTAAAGCACATGTTGCGGTGCTGGCCCTCGAAGGCCTAACCCTTTTTATGCTTTCCGTTTATTTCATGTATGGCCGGCCTGCGAGCCGAAGTATGTAAGACATGTTTTGTTAAGCAAACCTTGTAAGGCCTTAAGGCCGGTACTTTTGTAGTTTCATTCCTATTGTTACTTCTGTAGTGGACATTCCTGCGTGGCAGGGTTCTTGAATTTGTGCAACTTAATAATTTGCTTCCGCTAGAATGACTCTGTGTAGGTCGTTGGTGATTGGTTGTATGGTTTCAACGCGTAACCAACCGGTCTGTCCGTAGTATATGTCGTCGGGCCCCGGCCGGACCTACTGCTATATGCTATGCGACAGATAGGGGTGTTACAAATTGGTATCAGACTACTGGTTTCGGTCAAACTTAAATGAATTCGTGGACGAATTCACTTTAAGGGGTGGTGAGCACATGTGTGCGTCATCGTTATAACATGAAAAGAACCCATGAATGTCCACTTAGGAATGAAAATATACATGTTTGAGGAACCTGCGTGTTCCTATAATTGCTGTTTGCAGTAATTTTTGGGTCGCTTATCGGTGTTTTGCACAATTATAGGTGACCAGAAGTGGTGCTGGGCCGTCTGAACGACCAGGTTCTGAGGCGAGCAGTGCGCCAAGCGATGCGCCTGCAACACCTCCGTCTGCCGAGACCATTAGGTTGGTGGCAGAAGCGGTCATGGCAATGATCAATGCACAGCCTGCAAGGCAGGTGCAGCAGCCCGCTCCTGCTATGGAGCAAGTACCGCTTCAGACGGCAGAGAAAAGGAGGGTTGAGCAAGTAGTGTTGTAGCCAGAGTTGCCTCGGAGAGCAACGGAAAGACAACTGAAGCACGTGATGGGCTTTCACCCACCTGTATTCACGGGGGTAGAAACCCCGACCCAAGCAGAGAATTGGCTCTCAAGGGTCAACAGGGTGATGACTGCGACGGAAACGGAAGAGTGGCAGAAGACCACAATAGCGACGTTCCTGTTGGATGGGGACGCAAGACTATGGTGGGAAGGCCTAGAGCTACATCAGTTGCGGGGAAGGCCGTTGGCCGAAGTTTCGATGGAGGAGTTTGCGAGACTATTCATGGCTCGATACCTCCCCTCGGCGCAGAGAATTGCGCTAGAAAGCGAGTTTCAGAAGTTGGTGCAAGGGGATTGCACCGTTGATGAGTACCTCCACGAGTTTACTCGGTTGGGGAGATATGTCGGCGCTACCTTCGCAGACGAGGAGCGCAAGACGAGCCGCTTCTACGAAGGGCTAAGAGATAATCTAAGATTGCTACTGTCGGGGCCCAAGGCGCAGGGTTTCATGACCCTGGTCAATTCGGCCCGGTCCTTGGAGAAGGACATGAAGAATGTCCAAGCGAAGAAGGAATCCGGTAGCAAGAAAGCAGAGTTCAAGGCACCGACTACGTCGAAGTCGGGCAACCGCAGATTCTATAAGAAAGCTAAGACGTCGGGTCCAGCTGCTTTAGGTGCCTCGGGGGCAACTACCAATCGAACCCCGGGCGCTTGTTTCACGTGTGGAAAGACGGGGCACTTTGCCCGTGATTGCTGGAGTGGTCGCTCAAAGTCTGAAAGGAAATAAGGAGCTACCTACGAGGAGAAGGGCAAAGCGGTGGAGTCGACCGCGTCCCACTATGCTCCGACTCAGCCTAGAGTCTATAACTTGGGCCAGCAGGAGGCCATCAAGCAAGCAGATGTGGTGACAGGTATGAGTTAATTTATAGCAAGTTAGCTTTAATACCATTATCTATTGCTTGTTAGCCTAATATTGTTTGTATAGGCTTTGTTGTGATTAGTGATAGTCCGGCACGGGCACTGTTCGATACGGGAGCTTCACACTCCTTCTTGTCCGTAAGCTTTATATCGCGCATCGGAGTCCCTTCTTCGATGGCGAAGGACAAGTTGGATGTGCTGCTACCGAATGGGTGCTCGATGCGTGCGGACAGGGTGTGCGCCGTAAAGGTTCACATTAGGAGTCAAGAGTTCGACTTGCTAGCGTCATTGCTGCCGCTAGTAGAGTTCGACGTGATCTTTGGGATGGATTGGCTGTCAGAGCAGAAAGCTTGGATTGACTGTGACTGGAAGGAGGTCAAGCTGGGTGTAGGGCGGGAGACTACATTCGAGGGGCTAAAGGGGTCGAGCAAGACACTGATGTCTGCTCTTCAGGTGGTGAAGGCGGTTCGTGCTGGTGCAGAGCTGTTCTTCGCAATAGTGGGGCTGTGGAGCCAAAGTCTCCGTTGGATAGCATCCCAGTGGTTTGCGAATACCCCGATGTGTTCCCGGATAGTCTTCCCGGAGCCCCACCGCAGCGGGAGATTGATTTCACCATCGAGCTCGTACCGGGGGCCAAACCGGTGTCACGTGCTCCGTATAGGTTAGCGCCTAAGGAGATGGCAGAGTTGAAAGTTCAGCTAGAGGAGCTGATGGAGCAAGGGTATGTGCGTCCAAGCTCGTCGCCTTGGAGCGCACCGGTCCTCTTCATTAAGAAGAAGGACGGGAGTATGCGGCTGTGTATCGACTACAGAGAGTTGAACAAGCTAACGGAGAAGAATAAGTACCCGATCCCGAGGATTGATGATCTCTTTGATCAGTTGGTCGGATCGTCGGTATACTCCAAGTTGGACTTGAAGTCGGGGTACTATCAGCTGAGGATCAGGGAGTGTGATATCCCGAAGACGGCGTTCAGTACGAGGTATGGGCATTTCGAGTTCACGGTCATGCCATTTGGACTGACGAATGCGCCATCGGTGTTTATGGATCTGATGAACAGGACGTTCAGAGATTTCCTAGATCGCTTTGTGATCGTCTTTATTGACGATATTTTGGTGTACTCGCAGTGCGAAGAAGACCACTTCAAGCACTTGCATTTGGTGTTGGAGACTTTGAGGAGGAATGAGATTTACGCAAAGTTCTCCAAGTGCGAGTTCTGGCTACCCTCGGTAGGGTTCCTTGGTCATATAGTGAGTGGGGAAGGTATAGCGGTGGATCCGGCGAAGATTGTTGCGATACGGGAGTGGCCTGCGTTATCTTCTGTCGCGGAAGTCCGGAGTTTTCTTGGGCTTGTCGGATATTACAGGCGCTTCGTAGAGAACTTCTCGCGGTTAGCATTACCTCTCACGAAGTTGACAAGGAAGGATCAGAAATTCTTGTGGACGCAAGAGTGCGTGCAAGCTTTTGAGGAGCTGAAGAGACGGTTGACCACGGCGCCAGTGCTTAGTTCGCCGAGTGGGACCGAGGGCTTTGAGGTGTATAGCGACGCTTCGGGTAGTGGCTTGGGCTGCGTGTTGTTGCAGTATGGGAGCGTGATAGCGTATGGATCGCGTCAGCTGAAGGTGCATGAAAGAAATTATCCGGTGCACGACTTGGAGTTGGCGGCCGTGATATTTGCACTCAAGTTGTGGAGGCACTACCTATACGGCGTAAGGGTCGATATATACACCGATCACAAGAGCCTAAAATATTTGTTGGATCAAAAGGACCTTAATATGAGGCAGAGGAGGTGGATGGAGTTCCTAGGGGACTACACCTTCAAAATACATTATGTACCCGGGAAGGGCAACGCAGTTGCGGATGCGCTGAGCCGCAGGGCTCCCGCCTGAGACAACTGGTTGTCGGTGCATGATGAGCGGCTAGTACGGGAGTTGGAGGAGCTTGAGATCTATTGCGTTGACAAGCAGACGAGCGCCAAAGCAATGTTAAACTGGACAGAGGTGCAGTATGACCTGGCTGACCGGGTTCGGCAGGCATTGGAGTTAAATGACTCCATGAAGGAGCTTATGGAGGCCGCTCTGGATGGGTCAAATTCCCAGTTCTCGGTGGAAGATGGTTTATTAAGGAAGGATCATCGGTTGTGCGTCCCGAGTGGGGGTAACCTCCGGGCGGAGTTGATGTACGAGGCTCATCATACCAAGTACTCAATCCACCCAGGGAGCACGGAGATGTATCGTGATCTCAAAAAGTTGTTTTGGTGGCCGGGGCTCAAGAAAGATGTGGCGTTGTACGTGGCTAAGTGCCAAACGTGCGCCTTGGTGAAGGCGGAGTGCCAAAAGCCGGGAGGATTTCTGAAGTCCTTGCCTATACCGGAGTGGAAATTCGATGATATATCTATGGACTTTGTGCACGGGTTGCCAAGGTCGCAGAAGGGGAACGACGCCATCTGGGTGATCGTAGATCGACTAACCAAGGTGTCGCATTTCATTCCGCATAGGAAGGATGATCCAGTGGAGAAATTGGCAAAGTTGTATGTTGACAATATTGTTAGGCTGCATGGTGTGCCCCGTAGCATTGTGACTGATCGCGATGGGCGGTTCACGTCAAATGATTGGAGGTTGGTGCAGCAGATGCTGGGAACAAAGTTAAAGTTCAGCATAGCTTTCCATCCGCAGACGGATGGGCAGACCGAGAGGGTCAATAGAACGTTGGAGGACATGCCACGCATGTGTGTTCTGGATTTCGGTAAGCATTGGGAAGACCACCTTTATTTGGTGGAGTTCGCGTACAACAACAGCTACCAAGCGAGTATACATATGACGCCCTTCGAGGCCCTGTATGGTAGGAAGTGTCGCACGCCGTTATCGTGGCTTGAAACGGGTGAGGCAAGGTTGTACAAGAAGCAGGAGGTGGAGAGTGCTACCTCGTTAGTGCGGATCATTCGGGAGCGCTTGTTGATCGCTCAGGACCGGCAGGCGAAGTATTACAATGCCAAGCACCGGAACGTGGAGTTCGCGGTAGGAGATTGGGTATATCTGAAAGTGAAGCCGTTCAAGGGGGTTTCGCGGGTGAGACGCTTGAAGAAGCTGAGCCCAAGATACCTTGGACCTTTTGAGGTTTTGGAGCGAGTCGGCGAAGCTGCATACCGTTTGAAGCTATCGGTGGAGTTGAGTGGGTTACATGATGTGTTCCACATTTCTGTGTTGCGGAAGGCGGTGCAAGAACCTTCGCAGGTGATCGCAGTTGACCAAGTGCCGGTGGACGAAGGGTTGACGACTAGGGTCAAGCCCATTCGTATCGAAGATGTTGAGGTCAAGAGACTCCGTAACAAGGAGATCCGGATGGTTAAGGTCCGGTGGGATAATAGCGGGCGTGAGGAGCTCTCTTGGGAACGGGAGCAGACTATGCTCGAGGAGTACCCGGAATTATTCCGCTCAGGTACTGTTTTACGTTAAGTCCTGTTGGTCCTTTATTAATTTCGTGGACGAAATTCTTTAAGGGGGGTAGAATTGTAACACCCCAAATTGTCGTAGGAGCGACGGGGATCAATTTTGGTCAAGACAGGTTTTTGGTGCAGGTGACACGGGTCCCGACACGGGCGTGTCGGAGGCCGTGTCGGGCGTGTCGAGCTCGGGCCGTGTAGTCGACCAGTTCAGGTCGACGATGGTCGTGTGGATGAACACGGCCTAGGACACGGGCGTGTCCCAAGCCGTGTCACACCTGGGCCGTGCGGTGGGATACACGGGCAGTGACACGGGCACGAACACGGGCGTGTCTAGTTTGACACGGGCGTGTCAGATGCCCTGTCACCAAGCCGTGTACCCCTCTGACTGCAAAGTGTTGATAAATTGCACACGGGGGGCGTGACACGGGTCCCGACACGGGCGTGTCGCAGGCGACACGGGCGTGTCGGAGGCCGTGTCCCATGCCGTGTGCTGGTTTTCAATTTTGGTCGAGACGGCGAATGAGCTACACGGCCAGGCACACGGCCGTGTGCCAACCCGTGTTCGGCCCAGATTTTATGATTTCAGATCTAATCTTGGCCGTTCGTTTCCTTGGCTTTGGATCTGACGGTGGGGGGCTGCTCCTGGGTGGTTATGGTCGGGAAATAGGGTTTAGAAACCCATTTTTCATTGGCCCATCTCTCTCTAAAAGTTAGAGAGAAGGGAGAGCAAGGAGGAAGGAGGAGTCCAAGATCCGGCCGCCGGAAGAGCTTCGGAGCTCTGAATCGCGATCCGAGTCCAGATCCGCGGAGGCGACGCCGTTGCGGTGCTTTCCAACCGTATAGTTTTCGATGGCGCCGAGGAAGAACGCAAGGGTAACGATTTCTCATCCTTGGGCATGTGAAGCCCTTTTTCCCTTTGCATAGGAAGCCCTCTCTCGCGAGTGAGCGAAGAGTTGGAGCGTTCCTTGGGGTAGATATGTAAAGTTCCCCTTTTGTAGAGTCCGTATGCGAAAACGGACATATGCATTGTGTGTGAAGCCTATCCGGACAAGTAGAGCCGGATCGGTGATGTTGCATTGCATATGAACCGGGGAAGACTCCGGGTGTTTGGGCATTTTTCGGGTTTTCTATGTGGTAGATTGCATCAGGGAGCCTTGGAGATTAACTCCAAGGTGCACCCGGAAAACTGGGCAAAAGCGAGTTTTGCCAACACGATGGTAGGGGAGACAACGTGAACATAACCGGGTTATGTGATTATTGTGGTGGAAACGGGACTCGGTGAGTCTTGACCTGCGCATATGGCTTAAATTGCCGTTGCGGTGTGAGCACGGGTCAGGCGGAACCGTACCCGGTCTATGTCGTTCGGTAGGACCGTTGGCATGGATGAGGGTCTTCGGCGGTCTATGGCTTGAATTGTCGTGACCAAGGCCAGGAAGGCAAAATGCTCATATGGATGACCGTCCAAGAGGCGGTGGTGGATTGGGAACGTCTATGGCTTGAATTGACGTGACGTTGGCCGGTTCGCCGAGAATGTGCCCTGAGTGCACGGGGTGTGTGGCCGTGCGAGCCTACGCCTGTGTTGATGTGTGTTCACATTAATATATATTGCATATACTAATAAAGTGCAGGGAAAGAGCATCGCCGCCCCGATTTTGTGGGCGGGATCGTTATAATTTGGTCAGCATAGTTGACCGTTGCTTTTGTTTGCCACCGGGCGGTGGTTTGTGCTTGCAGGTGCTGCGGAGCCGAGCGGAAAATAGCGGGCTAAAGCCCATGTTGCGGTGCTGGCCCTCGAAGGCCTAACCCTTTTTATGCTTTCCGTTTATTTCATGTATGGCCGGCCTGCGAGCCGAAGTATGTAAGACATGTTTTGTTAAGCAAACCTTGTAAGGCCTTAAGGCCGGTACTTTTGTAGTTTCATTCCTATTGTTACTTCTGTAGTGGACATTCCTGCGTGGCAGGGTTCTTGAATTTGTGCAACTTAATAATTTGCTTCCGCTAGAATGACTCTGTGTAGGTCGTTGGTGATTGGTTGTATGGTTTCAACGCGTAACCAACCGGTCTGTCCGTAGTATATGGCGTCGGGCCCCGGCCGGACCTACTGCTATATGCTATGCGACGGATAGGGGTGTTACACTTCGCACAAAGGATTCACTGTCTATCAGATGGACGTGAAATCTGCATTCTTAAATGGCAACCTGAAAGAGGAAGTATACGTCGCACAACCCCCAGGTTTTGTTAATCCAACTTACCCCAATCATGTATATTTTCTTAATAAGGCTTTATATGGCTTAAAACAAGCTCCTCGAGCTTGGTATGAGACTCTGTCTAGTTTTCTTCTTGAGAACAAGTTCTCTAGAGGAAAAATAGCTAAGACATTGTTTCTTAGGGAAGTCAAAGGCAAGATCTTGCTGGTGCAAATCTATGTTGATGACATTATATTCGGCTCAACGGATAACAATCTTTGCAAAAAGTTTTCTAAACTTATGCAAGGAAAGTTTAAAATGAGCAGTATGAGAGAGCTAAAATATTTCTTGGGACTTCAAGTGAAACAGTCTTAGGATGGAATTTTCATTTCTCAGACGAAGTTCACAAATGAACTCCTCAAGAAATTCGGAATGGAGAATGCAACCTCTATTAGGACTCCAATGGGATCCACCATGTCTCTGGACAAGGATGAGAAAGGGAAACCTTTTGATGAAACCAAATACAGAAGCATTATTGGATCCCTGCTCTACCTTACTGCAAGTAGACCGGACATTATGTTCTCCACATGCGTTTGTGCCAGATATCAGGTGAACACTAAGGAATCTCACTATGTCGCTGCAAAGCGAATTCTTAGATACCTTAAGGGTACACCTAATCTTGGCTTGTGGTACCCGAGAAACAATGATGTCGAGCTAATAGGCTTTTCAGATGCTGATTTTGCAGGAAGCAAGGATGATCGGAAAAGCACTTCCGGGACGTGTCAATTTCTCGGAAGAAGGCTTATATCATGGAATAGTAAGAAGTAAAATTGTGTTGCAACCTCCACAGCTGAATCTGAGTATATCTCAGCAGGCAGCTGTTGCGCACAACTACTATGGATCAGAAACCACTTAGCAGACTATGACCTTTAGTTCAAGGAAGTTCCAATGTACTGCGACTCCTCCAGTGCAATTGTCATTGCGAACAATCCGGTATCGCACAGCAGGACGAAGCATATTGAAGTGCGCTACCACTTCATTAGGGAGCACGTGAAAAACAAGGACATCTCTCTCTGCTATGTCCCCACGGATAAGCAGATTGCAGATATTTTTACAAAGCCCCTAGATGAGGCCAAGTTCAGTCTCTTCAAAACTGAACTGGGGATGCTAAACTATGAGGAATGAAGACTACAGAAGCTCTAGGCTCGTACATCTAGGGGGAGCATACGCAAGAAACTCAAGTGTAAGCCCAAATGCCAGAACTGAGGGGGAGCATTGTGGAGAGTGCTAAAGTCCCAGATTTGTAGAAGCCAAAAAGGGGGAGATTGCCCTCTCGGCTAAGGCGCTAAGGGCTAAGGTGCTCTCACAAAGGTTGATCCAAATGCTCTAAAGATAATGGTATGGAAATTCTTTCTCAACTGATTATTCAGTTTATGTTTTTCTTCCAACCGTTCTATTCACCTTAGCTTATAGGGTTTAGGCTTCTTCAAATAGGGGGAGATTGTTGGGTATTGTATCCCCTGGACCAGTTAAGGTGAATTGACTTTGTATTTGATCATGTGTTTTCAAGTTGTGCTTGCAGTTATTCCACGCTAAATACACACCAATGTTAGGGTGCAGTGGGTCAATATACACGGGTATGCGCAACGTAATCTCTCGTTGAGCAGATCAGTGTGTTGGCCTACGTGTACTCTCTCTATTGGAGTGTACTTACTTTCAAGTACAGGACTGAGAAAGATCAAGAGCAGACAAGGAGAAAGGATGGACCAAAGAGCAGCTCAGGGGTGGAAAGACGAAATATCGTCTAAGTAAGAATCGACGAGAATCACTAAGGGTCTGTTTGACTAAGCTGTGGCGGTGTAGGAAGCAGTGGTGGGAAACAGTGGTGCAGGAATCAGCTGTTTTGCAGTGGTGGAAAAATTTATGAAACTGTTTGGAAAACTGTATTTGCATTGCTGTATGAAATAGTGGTGCAGAATTAAACAGTATAGTAATAATTAAACAACCCGGAGAATTTACGAAATCTAAAAATAAATAAACAATTTGCTCGATATTAATTTTATTTAATTAAAAAAAATTAAAATTGATGGGGTTCCCCAAAATATGTTCGTAGGAGCTCGACTCGAGTGACCCGCTCCGCTCGACTCACGTATGCGCGCTCGACTCGCTCACGAGGTAAGACGATTCATTTTTGACCGGTTTACGAACGCCTCGAGTGACCTACAACAAAAATTATTAAACATTAAAACATTAATTAATTATTGTATATAAGTTTAATTTATTAAATGATGTGGGTCTCCTAGAGATTTTCAAACTAAACATGCACCGACTCGGGGTTACGGTTATCCGATTTTCATGTCGGGCGTCCATCAACATTAATAATAAAATATTAATATATATTAAATAAAACTTTAATAAATAAATCATTTAATTATAGCATTTAGTTATGATTAAAATGTTAATACATGAATGAATAAGTATTAATATTTTAATATTATAAAAGTTAATTATTTACTTAAAATTAATATATTAAAACTTAATTATATAAATTAATATACCAATTAAAATTAATTATATTATTAACATTAATAATATATTATTAATTTATTAATTATATATATATTAATTATATAATTTTAATATAATATATTAATTATATATATATATTATAAATTTAAATATATTTTTTTAAAAAAAATTGCAGCGCTGCAGCCTTTTCAATGGCTGCAGCGCTGCTGCGGGCGGTGGCAAGAATCTTGCCACCGCCCGTATGCTTTTCCTGTTTGGCGGAGCGGCAGCAAAATCAGCGGCATGCCGCTGTGCTGCCGCTCCGCCAAACAGGCCCTAAGTGATTCTCGCCGAATCGAGGAGAATCACTAGTGATTCTCGCCGAATCGTTGAGATTCACTGGCTGATTCTCGCCGACTATATCCGGCTATCTCAACGCCTTCAACGCCCTCAAGAATTCTGCTAAGTCAGAATCGTCGACAATCACTAGCCGATTCTCGCCGAATGTGTCCACATGTCTCATCGCCGTCTAGAATTCTGCTAAGGCAGAATCGGCGAGAATCACTAAGTGATTCTCGCTTAATCGTCGAGAATGACTTTGCATTCTCGCCGATTCGTCGAGAATCACCTATGATTCTCGCCGAATTTGCCTTGGGCGAAATTCTGGTGCTCGTTGGACCGGACCATGTATTCACGCGCTGTTTTGAACCGGTCTTAGGGCTTCTACTGGTGGGGCCCACAACGTTCATAAGATATGACCTACTGTATAAATACTAGTGTATTTCGATCATTACGGATACCTAACACAGAGATAAAAAAACTAAGCCGCCGACGTGACCTAAATCGTGAAGCTTGCTCCGTCGCCATCGCCTCTCGTGCCAGTTGGTCGCCGCTGCTGATCGTGGGTTCTTCCTGATCTCCCGGCGACAGAAGCTCTGCCACGCAACGCGTCTCACGAGTCCTTCTTGAGAACCTTTGTATCTTGATTTGTAGATCGGAATACCTTCCCTATCCGAATCGATCGAGACGATTGATCCAAGAAAGACCGTTGGTAGACCTTGCCGGCTTAGCTACGAAGTTTGGATCTCGAAAGCATCGTCGCCGCTCTCCTTTGCAGCTGCCGATCTTGATAGTATCGCTGCCAAAAGCTTTGCCGCCGCCGATCTTGAAAGAATAGCCGCCGCAATCTTTGCCGCCACCGATCTCGGGGAGATCCTTTCCAAGTGAGAGCTTAGGTCGTGGACTCTTCGTCATCTTCAAGAACGCGTCATCGAACGAAGAGGGACACCTAGCGCTCCAAAAGTAGTTTGTATTTTTATACATTCCATTTTATTTTTGTTGTAAAGGAACGTTGGTTCCTCATTGTAAGGGTTGGGTGCAACCCGTGGTGGAGGAGTGGTGACTCCTTCGGGTGGAAGGGTTCCTTCCATTAGTGTGAGGATTGGATTTCAATCCTGTTGGTGAAGTGACCGAGTCGTCCCTGGTTGGGAGATAGGTCGAAGGGGGAAAGTGGACGTACCCAAATCAGGGAACCACTATAAATTTCCTGTGTCTTTCTGTGCTGTGCTGTTTTGTTTATTTGTGCAGGTACAATTTTAATTCCGCAAAAACGCTGCAAGACACCTATTCTCCCCCCCCCCATAGGTGAAGGTAGTTGGCATTAGGTGGACTTTCACATCTTTTTCTTCATCCAGCCTAGCAGGTGCTTCTTCATTGATAGTCAGCTTGTCCATCCTATCCTTTAAACCTGTAGAACTACCTGAAGAGCTAGATAATTCACTGTTAATCAACTTAGACTCATCAAATACTACACGGACAGATTCTTCTACAACTTGTGTAGTCAAGTTGTAGATCCTGTATGCCCTACTATTATTGTTGTACCCAAACAATATCCCTTCTAAGGATTTGGCAGCAAACTTAGTTTGGTAGTGCTTACCATTAACTAGGACATAACACTTGCTACCAAAGATTCTGAAGTAGGAAATGTTTGGTTTTCTACCTTTCAAAATCTAATAGGGAGTCATCTTATGTTTCTTATTGATGGAGGCTCTATTGAGTACATGACATGAAGTATTTACTGCCTCAGCCCAGAAGTACTCAGGGAGAGTAGTGTCACTAAGTAGTGTTTTACTTGCCTCAATTAGAGTCCTATTCTTTCTTTCAGCAACACCATTTTGCTGGGGTGTTCTAGATGAGGAGAACTCCTGATGAATCCCAAGTTCTTCACCGAACTTTGTCATACATTCAGATTGAAATTCAGTTCCATGGTCACTTTTGATTTTGACCACTGAATTGTTAAATTCATTCTGAATTTGTGTAATAAAAGGTCTGGAAAACAGTAGGAGTTTCAGATTTCTGGCTCAAGAAGAAAACCCATGTGAATCTAGAATAGTCATCCACAATAACTAATGTGTATACTTTCCTACCAAGACAATGAACTGGCATAGGACCAAATAAATCCATATGCAAGAGATATAAACATCTCATAGAATCTTTGGTATCAAGTGCATGGAAAGAGGACTTAGTCTTTTTGCCCTTTGGGCAAGCTGAACACACACCCTCTTTTATGCACTTGACTTGAGGACCATTCCTCACTAATCCAATGCTGAACAGCTGTCCTATTGACTTATAGTTCAGATGAGCAAGCCTCTTGTGCCATTTGACACATAGTGAAGCTTTCTCTCATACAACTAAACAAATAGGTGAGATGTTAAACTCACAATCTAGGTTAAGACAATATACATTCCCTTTCCTAGTGCCAGTCAAAATGATATCTTGATCACTTAACCTCCTTATTTGGCACTCCCCTTTGAGGAAAGAGATGTCATAACCTAGATCACTAAGTTGACTTATGCTAATTAGGTTATGTTTAGACCCTTCACATAAGCCACTTTATTGATAGTAATTGAATCTCTAGAAATGTTACCAAATCTTTTGATGATTCCTTTTTCTGATCCACCAAAGATTACTTTGGGTCCATTCTCTATGGGTACATAGTCCCTCAACATTCTTCTTATTCCAGTCATGTGTCTGTAACATCCACTATCCAAGTACCATATAGGGGTATGGCCACTTGGATTCACCTGCATCAAATAAAGAATCACTTATCCTTAGAACCCAAATTATTATTGGGTCCTAGGTCCTTGTTAGTTTGAAATCCTGTAGCTATTCTGACAGGTAAACTATTCTTGGTTTTAACACTTGTGTTGAACCAGCAATCCATGACAAAGTTGCCCACCTTGCTACAACACCAACACTCAAATCTAGTGTACCTTCTTTTAGGTACAGACTTCACAACTTTGTTGCGAGCAGTCCTATTAGGAGTAGGTGCTGGAGCAGCAAACCCCAAGAATTCCTTTTGAAACTGATGGGCTTGCCTATAGAGTGACCTATTGGCATTTGCACCCTTGCCCATGAGATCACCATACTCACAGTTACCATGAGTAATATCATGATCATACCTGTTTGTAGGTTGCATCACTTTCCTAAAGAAAATAGGGGGTTTTTTAGCTAGTGGCTGAACTGGGGCCATACCTTTTCTATGAGAATTGGTGGCCCTAATTCTTCCCTTAAAACCTAGACCAGTCTTTCCTTTATGAGAAATGAAATTGTCTATTAAGGGCAAGACAGGTTTTGGCTTAGAGAATTTAGCCACTAACTCTCTTTCTTGCTGAAGTTTTGTCTCCAGTTTCTTGATATGATTTTCCTTGAAAGAGATTGTGCCCATCTGAATAACAATAATGTTTTTTCAGTTTGGCAACCTCCTTCAGTTTTAATTATATCAACATGGCTAAATCTGATGCAGCCTTCTTAATAGACTCAATTTCCTTGGCCTGCTCCTTGACAAGAAATTTGCTCTTCTTCAGAGCTTGCAACAGCCCACCATACTCATTAATGAGTTGATGTATATCTTCCTCAGAGTCAGAACCATCCACTTCTCTTGAAGTTGATGCTACTGATTCTGATCCAATAAAATAATCAGAATCTAAGGGAGAATTGTATACCTTGATTGGACCAGGCTGATCCTGGCACTGATCATTTTCTAACAGAGCAATCAGCCCTCTACAGCAATAATCTTCCACTCCATTTATGGAGTCCAGTATTTGTAGGAATTCTAGTTCCCTAGAATCCTCTTCTGTTGAGAACAGCCCAACATATGCTTCTGCATCATCTTCTTCTCCTGATCCTGAAAATGAAGAGTCTGTCCAACTCTTTTTCTTTTGAGCAACAAAGGATTTCTCCTTCTTGCCTTTCACTTGATGCTTCTTCTTGTCCTTAGATTCAGTCCTCTTGTCTGGACAATCAGCTATGACATGTCCAGGCCTGTTGCAACAATAGCAAACAATCTTAGAATTAGTTTGTTTACTAGGTTTTGAGGCATACCTGTGCTCCTTGGGAGTCTTCTTTTTCTTGTAATACTCATCCTTGGAGAAGGATGTAGATGGTCTGATTCTCCATTTCTTCTTTTTTATGAACCTTTGAAATTGTCTTGTAAAGGCAGCAAAGTCCTCATCAGAGGTGTGGCAATCTGATGTGTTGTTGTCAAGATTTTCTTCTTCTGCCTCAGTACTCCTTCTGGGTGGAGAAGGAGGCTTTCTCCTACCCTTTCTTGTGCCTTCAGCCTTGAAGGCTACTGACTTCTCTTTGTGCTCAGACCTACTGCTTTTCTCCTCCTCTTTTCTAGCAGTGAGCTGCATTTTATAGGATAATAGCTTTCCAAATAGTGTGGGTGGAAGTGTATCAGCAAGCATGGCCACCTCTCTGATGGCACATATCTTTGTGTCCCAGTCCTTTTTTAGTGATATGAGAAACTTGTCATTTAGTTCATATGTGCTGAAATCTTCCATAGGTCATCAGCTCATTTACTATCCTGAAGAACTTCTTGTAATATTCAGCTATGCTGTCAGACTTGGCTTGTCTAAAGCTCTCATATTCTTGATTTAGCATAGATGTCCTGTCTTCTCTGACGTCTTCAATTCCCTCCATGTAGACAATCAAGGTGTCCCACATCTCCTTAGAGATTTTGCAATGCACCAGATTCTGAAATGTGGCATCATCTATAACACTTACAATAATATTTTGTGCTCTTTTGTCTAATATTGTCAGGATGATCTCACCCTTGGTCATTTCATAATAACTCTTTGGGGTTCTAACATTTACATCAAGAACTGATACCTTCATTGGAATGAAGGGGCCTTCTTGTACTGTGATATAGATTCTTGGATCAGATGCTTCCATGAACAACCTTACCCTTTCCTTTCATATGCCAAAGTATTCTTTCCTGCAGATAGGCAGTTTCATAGATCCAAATTCCTTCTGATTCTCATTTGAACCCATTCTTGAAATCTATTAATTGCCTTGGAAATTCACTCAGACTGTTAGGTCTATCTTTGAGGAACCTCCCTCTGATACCACTTGAAAGACTTGATTTCAAGAGCCTAGACACCTAGAGGGGGGTGAATAGGTTCTAATTTTCTTTAAGAATTTTAGGCAATTAGCTTGTTCTAACTTAGTACAGATAATACAATTCTCGGCACAGCAATCACAATACAGCAATCACAACACACCAATCACAGTACAGTAAAGTACACCAGATTTATAGTGGTTTCCCAAGGTATGGGTACATCCACTTTCCCCCTTCGCCTATCCAGTAGAGAACTGGATTCAGCCCAACTTCCTTCTACTTACTAAGATCCACAGATCTTACAACTCAGAACCAAATTGGTTCCTACAACTCAGACTTATACAAGTCTTACCTCAGATTCTTCCCAAGAATCCTACCTTAGGCCTCAGCCCTACCTCAACCTTTATAACTGGGCTTACAACTCAGACTTCCACAAGTCCTGTACCTCAGGCTCTCAGCCCTACCTCAGCCTTTATAATTGCAGGCTTACAACTCAGATCTTACAAAAGATCCTACAAGAAAATTGAATATTTTAAAGGTACATAAATTTCACAAGATAGAAGTCTTTATTTGTGTGAGCTTCTTGATCAGTTCTTAAATAAACTGAATCTTCAGATCCAACCTGACTTAGCTGTTTCAAAGCTTATTGATTGAACAAAATAAGGTTGATCTTCACTTGATGTAGAAGTTGATCTTTAGATAGCTCCTTCCTTAAATTCAGAATTAGATCTGAATCTTTCTTACAGACTGTTCTGGATCTGCCTTCTTAAGAGTTTCCCCTTACCTTGTTGTCAAATTCTCTTTCCTGTAATTGCTTGATTACTTCATTAGTTCTTACCCTGGTTGTCAAGAATAAGTCCCTTATATAGAGTTTCCTCATTATTACCGGCTCATCCAGTTTGTAAAAACCTTCTGACAGTTCTGACAAAGGTGTCAGACCTGTTGGTTATGACAATTGTCGAGTCACCAGTCATGACAGTTGATTCCTCAAAAACTTTACAACCCATCATGAACCACTCAGCAAACCGCTTCACATATGTCGACATAAATAGACTAAGTGTCGACACAAGTCTTGATGATGTCGACACAACACTCCATGTGTTGACATAGTCATTCTTCTGCTACTCGACACAGCTCCTGTTTGTATGTGTCGACACAAGTCTTGTGAGTCGACACAACTTCTCCTGGTCTCGACATAACTGATGCTGATAGAATGCATTGAGTGTATGCCCATCTATCATTCAGTGTGTGTCGACACAAGTCCTGTGTGTCTACACAACTGCTTCTGGTCTTGACATAGATGATGCATACAAATGGCGTTGAGTGTATGCCCAGACATCGTGGAGTGTGTGTCGACACAAGTCCTATGTGTCAACACAAGCCTTCAGAATCAGTATAGTTGTTGTTGTAAGATGGCGTTGAGCGTGTGTCGACACAAGTCCTGTGTGTCGACACAAACCTTCTTCAGGTGTCGACACAATTCCTAAGTGTCGACACATGCCTTTCTTCTAGTGTCGACATAACTCCTGGGTGTCGACACAGCTTCTGCTTTAGTTGTCGACACAATTCCTGCCTTAGGTGTCGACACAATTCTGAGTGTCGACACAACTTCTTCTTCAGGTGTCGACACAATGCCTGGATGTCGACACGGGCCTTACTTCTAGTGTCGACACAACTTCTGGGTGTCGACATAATTCTTCACAAGTGTCGACACTTATACTTAGAGAATTTCCTTGCAAACCTTACACCTACACAATGAAACTCAAACATCCATCAAATACAGATTGATGTATATCATTGAGTAAGATGAGGCTTCTCCAAATCTGGTACATATTTTTCAGTGTACCCAACAGTAGAAGTAGTATATCATCATGGCTTCTGGTGAGAACCATAAAGAACTCAATTTCATGAAGCTTCCTTTATGTAGAAAGGAAAACTTTGGAATATGGAAGGAGAGTGTAAGGCTATTCATGGAAGCCTCAGACCTTAGGATCTTCATCATAGTAGAAGAGGGACCTTTCATTTTTATGAAGGTCTCAGATATGGATGCCAACATCAAGACTCCAAATAATTATTCTGAAATGACAAAAGATGAGGTGGTATTAGCCACTATGGACAAGAGGGCCCGGAACATCATTGTGATTGTCATTGATGACTCAACCTTTCAAAATCTTATTCACTACAAGACTATAAAGGAGATATGGAACTCTATGATAGTTTAAATGGAGAGGACTGAGGAAGTAAGGGATGATAGGAAATCACTTCTTAACCAGCAGTATGAAGCCTTCAAATATGGAAAGAAGGATTCTGTAAAAGAATATTATAAGAAGTTCTTCAAGATTGTGAATAATCTGATAACTTATGGCAGACTGTTCTCTAATTATGAGCTGAATGACAAGTTCCTGAGATCACTCAACAAAGAGTGGGGCATCAAGATCTGTGTCATAAGGGAGGTAGGCAACTTGGCCAACGCATTGCCATAAAATCTGTTTGGCAAGGTATTGTCATAAGAACTTTAACAGAACTCCAGAAAGGCTGAAGAGAATGTTGCCAAGTCTCTTATTAGAGAAAATAATATGGCTTTCAAAGCTGAATCATCCAGAAAGAGCAGGGAGAAGACTCTTTTTCCCCAAAAAGGGGTTTCTGAGTCAGAAAGCTCAGATCCTAGAACATCATGAGAAGAACTATTTGATGGAGAACTAACCTTATTCTCCTAGCAGTTCAAAAAGATGTTAAGCATAAGAAGGCAGTGGAATAATAAGGGCTCATCTAGCTCTAGCTCAAGGAAGCCACCAACAAACCTGGAAAAGTACAGAAAGGACCCCTCTGGGGACAGGCATGATTCCATACAGAAAAAACACTTTAAAACTAATATAGTCTATTACCGCGCAACAAGTCAGTACATGTCATGGCTTACTGTCTTGTTAAAAGGAAAGAGAGCAGGAGGTCTAATGATAAGAGTTATCATAAAGATAAAAATGTGTACAAGGGCTTCTTAGCAAAGAAGAAGTCATGCTTGTCAGAAACTGATTCTGAGAGTTCATAATCTTAAGATGAAGAGGCCTACGTTAGTCTAATCACAATAGAAGAGGATGTTGATAATCCTACTAACAAGGTGGGCATAAGGGCACCAATGTCCTTGGTTGACAGTGACTGTGAGGATGAAGAAGATTACAGCCTCATGGCCACTACAGAAGAAAGTTAGGACAATTCTGATCCTGATAAGGTACTCACTCTTCCGAACTCTGATTCTAATTATGAGAATGGCCCAAATTCTGAAGCATCCTCTTCATATAATGAGGGGGATTGATCAGAACCTGATGAGGATGTCAATCAACTGATTGGCCGTTATGGTGATCTCCTAGAAGCTTTGAAGGAGAGCAAAAATTTGTTAAGAGGCAAGATGATGAGATTATTTCTTTACAACAAGCTAATTCCTTGCACTCTGAGTCAGCTTCAATGCTAGCTCAGATAAGGAGAGAGATTAGTCAGCTAAAAACAATCACCATTATCCATGTGGGCGCCATAAGCCTGAAATGCAAGATCATTAAGGATCTTGAAGAGAAGCTCCTCAAAGAGAGCATGCTAATGGAGAAATTTTCCAAACCTAAGATAGTTTTGCCACTCATAGACTCATTCTCCTCTCAAAATAATAAGAGAGGATTGGGGTTCAAGTGGAATGCAAGAGTTTCCCATTCCATAAGGAAAGGAAAGGCTCCAGCTATGCCTCAAACCACCTTTCAGAAGGTAGTTTTCCGTTCTAACAGGTATGACCATGACATCATGTATGGTCAATAGAAGAATGGAAAATCTTCTTGTAAGAGCAATAGTGCTTCTTACAATGGGAGAATAAAGGGCATAGGGTTGAGTACCTTGAATGCTCCCCATGACAAAATCCAAATGGCCCGCCATGGACCATTTGTGTTTGGTGCTCCAACTCCCACACTCAAGGATAAGACAGTGGTCTTCTCCCAAGATCTTTCAATAAAGAATAAGGTTGTGAGCAAGACTGCGATCAAGTATCACTTAGCTATTTCTGAGGCCATAAAGACCTTGTCAGCTGTAAAGCAGGCACATGTTGCTGTTACACAGAATCAGCTAAGAGAATCAGCTTGCATTCTTACATTCATCCAGATTCTAGCTAAGAGAAATAGGAAGAGGGTCGATGCACTCCTTACTGAATAGAAAAACATTGATATTTCACACACATCTAAGGCTATCAGAAAAGGAGATACAATATTCATGAGTACTGGTACTGTGGAAAAGTTGGGCAATTTTCCTATTGACTGTTGGCATAACCCTAGTGTGCCAGTGCAAAGAGAAGCCTTCCTGTCAAGGCTACAGCATGGATAAAAATTCATATTTATGCTAACAAGAACCAAGGACCCAAATTCTTTTGGGTACCTAAGGTAAACTAATTCTGTGATTGCAGGTTAGTCCAAATACCCATCAAATGCCTATCTAGTACTTAGACAGTGGATGTTTCAGGCACATGACTAAAATAAGAAGCCATCTAAAAGATTTCACTCCAGTGGGAATGGACCCAAAGTCATTTTTTATGGTTCAGACAGAGGAGTAACTAAAGGTAATAGTATAATCACCAATGGAATAGTCTCCATCACAAAAGTTGCCTATGTGTATGGATTGCAACACAATATAATTAGCATATACTAACTCTGTGATCTAGTCTATTTCATTATATTCCACAAGGATAAGTACCTAATCAAGAGGTCAAGTGACCAAGAGATCATTCTGATAGACAAAAGGAGTAGAAATATATATTGTCTTAACTTTCTATGTTTGGATGGTGAATCTCTAGTATGCCTTATGGCAAATGAGAACGACTCTTATTATGTACAATGGCACAAGAGGCTTGCTCACTTAAACTATAAGGCTATCATCAAGCTCTTTAGTGAAGGGTTGGTCAGAAATAAACCCAACTTGAAATGCACTGAAAAGGGCATTTGTTCTGCATACCAAAAGGCCAAGCAGACAAAAGATTCCAATAAAAGCATTTTATCCAAGGACTATAAGAGGTGTCTCTACCTCCTACATATGGATTTATTTGGTCCTATGCCAATACATAGTCTAGGTAGAAAAGTCTATACTCTTGTGATTATTAATGACTATTCCAGATTTGCATGGGTGTTCTTTCTTAAGAAAAAGTCTGATACCTAAGAAAACTTTGTGACTTTTATCAAGCAGATTCGAAATGAAAAGGGTTATACTGTGGTCAAAATAAAAAGTGATCAAGGGACAAAATTTAAGTCTGAAAGCATGACAAAATTCTTTAAAGAACAAGGTATCTTTCTAGAATTTTCTTCTCCAAGAACACCCCAGCAAAATGGCATTGCTGAGAGAAAGAATAGAAATCTCATAGAGGCTGAGAGGACATTGCTAAGTGACACTTCTCTCCTAGAATATTTCTGGGCTGAGGTAGTGAACACAACATGTCATGTCAAAAATAGAGCCTCCACCAACATGTATTACAATAAGACTCCTTATGAGCTTATGAAAGACAGAAAACCATATCTAGACTATTTCAAAATTTTTGGAAACAAGTGCTTTGTGTTGAACAATGAGAAGTCCTACCTGGCAAAGTTTGCTGAAAAATCCTATGAGGGTATTTTTGTTGGGTATAGTAGCCACGCAAAGCCTATAGGGTCTATAACTTGAATTATCAGGTTGTAAAAGAGTCTATTAATTTTGTTTTTGATGATAGCTCAATGATTTATAATGAGCTGTCAAGCTCTTTTAGTGTTGCAGGTGTAGAAGTAAGAATGGACAAACAAAGTATTGATGATACACTTCTAGAAGAATAAGAAAAGGTTAAAAGTGTGCTCATCCCAAAAGAATGTCCAGGTGAAATGCAAAGTGCAGATGATCTTTATACCATTGAAGAGGGAGTTCAAGATGCTGAAGAGAGGATGTCAGCAGCTATCAGACAGTTAAGAGACCATCCTAGATATCTTATTTTTGGGAATGCAAGCCAGGGTGTAACTATAAGGAGCAGAAATCACAACATTGATATGTACTCAAGCTTTCTATCTCAGATAGAACACAAAGAGTTTGAAGAAGCCAACATAGATCAATTCTAGATAATGGCTATACAAGAATAGTTGAACTAGTTCAAAAGGTGTAATGTCTGGAAGTTGGTTCCTAGACCTCAAGGACATAACATCATAAGAACCAAATAGAATTATAGAAACAAACTATATGAGAATGGTGTTATAATCAAGAGCAAAGATAGACTAGTTGCTAAAGGATACATACAAGAGAAAGGTATTGACTTTGATCAAACTTTTATACCAGTAGCTAGACTTAAAGCCATAAGGTTATTCCTTGCATATGCTGCTTACAAATGATTTAAGGTCTACCAAATGGTTGGAAAGTCAGCTTTCCTGAATGGTGACCTAAAAGAGGAGGTCTATATTGAGCAGTCATCAGGTTTTATCAATCCTTCTCTCCCTGAACATGTATTTCATTCAACAAAGGTTTTATATGGGTTGAAATAGGCCCCAAGGGCTTGGTATGAAACCATGTCTAGATTTCTCATTGAGAACAAATTCTCAAGGGGAAATATAGACAATATATTATTCCTAAGGGAAGTCAAGGGTAAGACAATCCTAGTCCAAATTTATGTTGATGACATAATTTTTGGGTCTACTGATGATAGTCTATACAGAAAGTTTGGTAAACTTATCCATAGGCAATTTGAAATGTGTAGTATGAGTGAACTCAAGTATTTCTTGGGCCTCCAAGTTAAACAATCTGAGGATGGATTGTTCATTTCTCAGTCCAATTTCACCAAGGAGTTATTCAAGAAATTTGGAATGGAGAATGCCTCCACCATGAAAACTCTTAT
Organism: Platanthera zijinensis; assembly: GCA_039513925.1. Classification (NCBI taxonomy): domain Eukaryota; kingdom Viridiplantae; phylum Streptophyta; class Magnoliopsida; order Asparagales; family Orchidaceae; genus Platanthera; species Platanthera zijinensis. The sequence goes on from CM077091.1 coordinate 120,164,237, forward strand.
GGGGTCAAGTATGTCTATAGACAAGGTTGAGAATGGGCAACCAGTTGATGAAACCTTGTATAGAGGCATAATTGGATCCCTCCTTTATTTTTAACTGCTAGTAGACCAGACATTATGTTTATTACATGTGTTTGTGCTAGGTATTAAGCTTGTCCTAAAGAATCTCACTGTACTATAGGAAAGAGAATGATGAGGTATCTCAAGGGCACACCTGATCTTGGTATTTAATACCCTAGGAATAATGACTTTGAACTAACAGGTTACTCAGATTCTGATTTTATAGGTTGCAAAGAAGATAGGAAAAGTACTTCTAGTACCTGTCAATTCCTAGGGAGAAGGCTGGTATCCTAGAGCATCAAAAAGAAACTAATGTAGCTATCTCCACACCTGAATCTAAATACATCTTAGTATGGATTTGATGTGCATGACTCTTATGGATATTACATCAACTTCAGGATAACAACTTACATCAAAGTAAAACTCCTATGTACTGTGATTCCTCTAGTGCTATTTTAATAGCTAAAAATCTTTGATCACATAGCAGGACCAAGCATATTTAAATAAGATATCACTTCATAAGATAACATATTGAGAAAGAAGATATCAGTCTCGAGTTTGTCCCCACTAACAAACAAGTGGTTGACATCCTTACTAAGCCTCTTGATGAAATCAAGTTCAATAGTTTCAAGTTTGAATTGGTAATGTTGAACGTGAAGTAACATTTTCCTTGATAAGCAATCTCTATTATGTATATGTGTATTTGGAGGAAAATCTTTTGCAGGAGAACTTAAGGGAAAAATAATATTAACCAGCGTCGAGTGCGTTGAGTCAACTCCTGGTGTCAAGTGCGTTGAGTCAATTCCAGGCATCGAGTGCACTCGATGTATATACTCTGACGGGTTAAACAAGCTTCAAATCTATGAAATTAAATCTCATCCATCAAACAAAAGTGTAAATCATGACAAGGTACGCACCTCTCCACCTTCTTGAATAGGGTATGGTATAAATAGGAATCGTTCCTAGAATAAACCTTTTTATTCTCTTGCCCTTCCAAATTACTTTGTCTCGTACCCTAAAATTCATGCTTCATATTTTCCTCCTCGGTCAATCTTGTAAGTTCAATGGCTCCCAAGAGTGATAACTTCCTATTCGAGGGCAGTGATGTTGTTCGAAATGGATTTCGTGATGCTCCTGATGAAATCCTATCAGTTATTTGCTTCTCACCGTCGGAGAGCTAGAATTTGTGTTGTCTGAGCTATGTGTCATCTAGAAGAGGGAGGTACTAGAAATATATGCTAATGCCAAGGTGGACTCTTCCTCCAACAAGGTTAAAACTTCTATTAATGGACAAAAGATTAAAATCAATGTTCGAAAGATCTTTAAGGGATTGAAGCTCACTAAGCTCAATGATTCTGTAGAAGAAGACGATCTATTCCAGGATGATGTGAAGTCTATTTTGAAATAGTGTGTCCAGTACAAACACAATAATGGCTCTATTATAAGGAAAGAGATGAATCTCAGAGGAAAATTCCTTATTGACATCATAGGAAAGGCTCTAATATGCAAAACTTAATCACATGACAAGATATCTAGAAAGATGTTTAAATTGATGACCAGGGTAAGCCTCACCAAGAAGACCAACTGGGGGAAGGTCATTTTTGATAGGATAATTGAAAGCATACCTGAACCAAACTTTGGTAGGATACTGTCTTTGTTCCTTTTGAACACAATTCCTGAAAATTTTGAACGCGAAGCTTGGTCCTAAGATCCATCACATGAGAAGGATGGACATTAAGATGTTTGGTAGATGGGATAGGGTGTTGATCAATCACCCAAAGTAGAGTGATAAGCAACAGAAGAAAAAGTTAGTTAAAGATTTTGATGAAAGCTCTAGTAGTAACTCTTCTGATGGCAGGAACACTGAACCTCATGATTTAATCTGACAAAATCAACTAAAGAGGTAGGAAGAGATTTGAGTGCATAAGTCTTTATCTCCTCTGAGCTTGCTGCCAAGGTTGTTCCCACCTATGCATCTCCTACTAATACTGAAGGAAACACAACTATGGAGAATGTTGATGATGTTGTAATAAATCTTGTGGAAATGATCTGTAATGCTGTTTAGGAGGGAGACCTAAAGAGAAGTTAAACCTGTTGAGGGGGAGAATGACTTACCCTCTGTGTGCCTACAGGACAAGATTGACAGCTTCCTGGAAATCTACAAGAAAGGATAGAGAAAATCCCAACAAACTCTCAAATACTGACTTACAGTGCTCCTGTTTAGTAGGAGCATATGCCAGAGGATGTCAACATACCATAATATGATCTACTTCAAGATCTAGCAGATGATGATCATGTTGAGGGGGAGTTTCACCTTGAGGTCCCTGCTCAGGTTATTACAACTGTGATTGACCTATCTGATCAAGAAGAACAAAGAATGTCTTATATTGAGGAGCATGAGAGAGAAGAGTCCTTCCATGTTGAGAACCATCCAGTGCACTCTTCTGAGTATGAAATGGTTGATTCTCAAATAGGAAGTGATTTCAAGGAAAGATATGAATCTTTTAAGTTGACTGGTGACATTCCCACTTCTTTTCTAACAGAATAGAGATGTCTGTTTGATGAACAAATAAGGAAAACTGAGATATATGTGGATGACTCTATCAAGGAATTGAGAAAGGACCTCACTACTTAAATATCCTCTATTAGATGTGAGGTCAAATTATTGAGGGACAATACTGTTAAATTCTTTACAAGGGCTGCTCCATCTATCGATTTCATAACCCAGACACTTGATGAGATAAAGCATAAGCAGAATGATACCATTGAGAATTAGTGAATCACAACTGAAAACATATAAATAGTTCATGAGGTAACCAAGAGCATCATGGAAAGCAATAAGATTATCCTATAAAGGAGAATGGATGCATGCACTTAATTCTTAGATAATCACCTACTAAAAGTAAAGAATCATGTCTCTACAGGAGTCAATCACTTGGCTAACCAGTCCACCTCCCTAGGTAAAATAGTTTCTGAATAATTCATAAAGGGGGAGAAGTCAATGATAAAGTCCAGTGAATATCATGTTATATGGACTTCAAATATAGTCAGAGGAGCATTGGGCCTTGACTTTATCATATATGATGGGCCTGAGATTCATAGAGATGGAAATGGGGATGAATCTGTTGGTGATATAGTTGTTGTTGAGCCTACATTCAGTCCCGCCACTCAATAGTTGTCAAAGTTCAAAGGAAAAAACTATTGCAGATGAAGAAGAGGAAGCTAAGATAAGCAAGAAGAGACACAAAGAAGAGCTACAATCTAGACAAGATTTTGAGTTATGGAGTACACAATTAAGAACAATCATATTGTCATTCTGGGATCTGATCAAAGATAATAAGAAAAATAGAGCCAAACTTATCAACTCTATAGAATGGACCAAGTTTGAAAGGCATGAAGAATTGAGAAGAAAATTCAAATGAGACAAGAGAGATAGTATTGTATAGATGGATGCCCTAGAGCCCTACAGATACTATCCAAAGCCTTATAACAACTTTGAAAGACAAAGCTAAAAGAAGAAAGAGACTGAGGAAAAGATGGGAAAGAAATTTGGGGGCATGGTAATTAGGGAACCTAATACTTAGCAATGTAATAGTTTTTAGGTTCACAAGGGCTTTTAAATGTGAATGTTTATTGTAGATCATATTATAACTTTTGACTGTTATGCATGTTATAATCTCAGATATCTTGTTGCATAATTGTGTGTTTATATGTTGTTGTTTCTTATCACTCGTTATTGAAGTTGTGTATATCATTGATTGGTTTTCTGACTTTTTTAAATATGAAGAGATTGTTGGGTACATTGACCACAATGTCCCAGATTTGAAGAAGGCTCATAAGTCAATAATATACACAATCATGTTTTTATATATGTCTAAGCTTATATGTGCAGGGTATTAGTTATTATGTGATTAGACAGTATGAGAATATCAGAAGTATGGCTAGAAATAAGTCAGCATGGTCAAGGAAGACAGAATATTGGCTAAGTACAAAAGCATTGAGTGACTACACATCACTCAATGCCAAAGGCCAAAAAACATTGAGAGTATAACCCTCAATCAAAGACTCAGTGGAGAAGCTCTAAAATCATTCTAAGTAAAAAAAACATCGAGTGGAGGACTTACACTCGACGCCTTTTCAGAGAAAAGTCATGTTAAGTACAAATGCGTCAAGTGAAGGACTTACGCTCGATGCCATCTCAGTAAAGTTAGGCTAACTACAAATTCATCAAGTGAAGGACTTACACGTGATGCCTTATCACATAAAATCTAGCTAAGTTTAAACGCGTCGAGTGAAGGACTTACACTCGATGCCTTTTCAGTAAAAGATGTTAAACGACAAAAGTGTCGAGTGAACAACCTTCACTCAATGCCTCAGTGCCAGGTAGTATCTGGCTAAGGACAAAAGTGTCGAGTGAACAACCTTCACTCAACGTCTCAACGCCAATCAGATTTGGCTAAGTACAAAAGCGTCGAGTGAGGGACATTCACTCAACGCTTCTGGAGTTAACTGTCAAAACTATAATTCATCGAGACATATGGAATTACTCAATGCATGTAGAGATTCAGAAATATTCTAAGTTAATCGGCATCGTGTCAAATCTATTGGTGTCATCCTTAATTCAAATCAACGCAAAACACGCGCTAAAAGACAAAGACCGTTGTATTGATCGAGCAGTGATATCCTAGAATGAATCAACCATTAAAGTCGGTCATGCCGCTTACCAAAGATGGATATAGTCGTTGCTGATGCTGAGATATAAAAGGGAATTGGGTGATACTTTTACAAGGACCTTTTTGTGAAGAATGTTTTCCATTATTTCAAAACCCTAATCTCGTAAAAGTCGGCCAGCAGAGCAGAGCAAATTTCTTATCAGCTTCAAGCCTGTTATTCAACGTAAATGACATCTTTCTCAAGCTTAAAGATGAAGAACTCTGCTAGATACACCACAGTTCAATCTTATATAATTTCTCAAACACTTATTCAATCTTGTAAGATCTCTCTGAGATCTGAGTGTGGGCCTAATTTATAAAGGCTAAGTGTATGATTGTAAGCAGTCTAAGTTATAGGAGTATGAAGCACTCTAATTTGTAGGATCCTTGGTAGGATCTGAGGTAAGCCGTGTGCCTGATGTAAGATCTTTGTGAATATCTGAGGTAGGAGACCAGTTGGTTCTCTGAGTTATAAGAGTTTGAATACTTTGATTTGTAGGGATGATTTTCCTGAGGTAGAAGACTTGTGGTGTCTCTAAGGTAGGATTGTGATCAGTCTGAGCTGTAAGAGTGGAGTGCACTCTGAGTTGTAAAATCCAGGGATGGGATTTGAGGTGTAATATCTATTTGATCTGAGATTTGGAGGAGTTGGCTGAATCTAGCTCCCAGTTAGATAGGTGAATGGGGAAAGTGGATGCAATCTAGATAGGGGAACCATTATAAATTCTGTGCATTGTATGTGTTCTTGAAAGCTAACTTACTAACATAAACTCACATCAAGATCAAAAATATTACAAAAGAAACCTATTCACCCCCCCCCCCTCTAGGTGTTTAACTACCCTTAAAAAGAATTTCAATCATGACGATTCATCGAGTGATCAAGTGTTCGTCGGGTGGTCACGAAGATTAGTCGAGTGATTAAGTGTTCGTCGAGTGGTCACGACGATTCTTCGAGCGATCAAGTTAATTTCATTGAGTGGTCACAATGATTCATCGAGTGATCAAGTGTTCGTCGGGTGGTCACAATGATTCATCGAGTGATCAAGTTGAATTCGTCAAGTGGTCTGAACAAATTCATCGTGTGTTCTGAACGAATTCATCGAGGTATCACGACAATTCATCGAGTGGTCTGAACGAATTTGTTGAGTGATCTATAGAAACGTGTCATTTGTCCCTTAAGTGGCTAAGTTAGCCTTACCTTTAAATTAAGAGTTAGGGTTGATCTTGGTCATCCATTCTAACTAGGTTAGATCGTATAGTTAGCATTCCATTTGACCAAAGTTTTAAAACAAAGCTCGGTGAGAGACAAGTTATTTTTTCGTCGTTCTATTTCTCTCTACCCGAGCCAAATGAAGAAGAAGTAGCGGATTTCTGTACGGGATTTTCTGGCAGGATCGAAGCCAAGAACAGTCTTTAGAGGTTCTCTGTATGCCTTCTGGTGAGTACAAAACTGAGGAAAGGCGGGACTGAAGTCAGCTGGTTCTAGGTTGAGCTGCTTCGGGGAAGAAGGCTGAACCTTTCTTCTCCCTTCTCTCCAACCCGAGCACTCCTTAGAACTCAGTTTGGCCGAAAATTACTCAAGTTGTTTGGTTGATTTTTGCCAAGAAGTGGTCTCCAGATTCTTAGGGTCGAGCCTAGTTTTACGAAGAGGAAATTAAGATCCTTATTCATGGCTCCACAGAAACGAACTACGAGGGTAATGATTCTTCTCTTAGATAAGTGAAGTCCTTATTTAGCAAGTTTTCGTTGAAGCCCTCACCGATCGGTGGAGAGAAGGTGCTTTCGAACGGGTTGATACATTTTATCCCTGAGTATTCTTTGCATTTAGTATCCGGAAGCGAGTGTATGGATTAGGCATGTTGTGTGAAGCCCATCCGAACTAGTTGGTCTAGATTGGTGATATTTTGTTTTGCCTGTCAGAGAAGACTCCGTGGAAATTATATGGTTTTGGAGTTCTGTTGGTAACAGCTCTGTGTGATCTTTTGTTATGATTGTGAAGCCCGCGTCCTATGGATACGAGGGCTAACTTGTTGAGTTTTATGCTTGGTCTGCCCAGCCTTGTTGGCTGTGAATTCCAGCCATGGAACGTAACGTTGGTTATGTAGTTTAGGCGAAAGGGGGGGCTGACCTATGTCATTGTCATTAATTAACATCGCAATCTTAGCAACATGAAAGAGCTAAACTATACCTGTGTTGGCTCCCTAGTTGGATTTGGGCTAGATTCACTAACTTAGGCTGAGTGTAACCCAACATTGTATAGATAGGGTCATGAGTAGTAGTCCTAGAGTTTAGGCTAAGTCTTGATTAGTGCTACCTCCTTTGACAAGCCAGAAGTGGACTTCATAGAATCAGTTTTAGCAGCTTTCAGAAGACAGTGATCAGTTCGAAATTCTTCGAACTCAGCTCGACGATCGTCGATCTCAGATCAACAAACTCAGAGTTTATTCTCTGAGATGAGCTCGATGTTCTCAGAGCTCAGTTTGATGCTTAATTTTCTTCTGTCAGTTTCTCAACTCGACGAACTCAGAGTGCGGATTCGGAAAGTTATTCCCAGTTAACAGATCGTAGAGCTCAGGTCAACGGACTTGAATTCCCTGGTCAACGATCTTTGATCTCAGGTCGACGAATTCTGTTTTGCATTCGAAGTTTTCTGTGTAGTTCCAGAATGAGTCCTTCCCTCTTCTGTTCCTTATTAGCATTATTATTCTGAGCATTTAATGCAAATATTCTTCTGAATATAGCCGTTTTTTTGTTGCATTAAATGTGGTATTCTTCATAATAAATATTTGCTTAGTCTATCAAGAACAGTTGGGAAACTCATCAATGTTATTATTCCAGCCGTTTTCTATTTCCCCTAGCAGCCAGCATTTATGGAAAGAATTCAAAAATTCAAAGAGAATTTTTTTCAACAGTGGAATAAAATGGAATTCTCTCTTCTTTGAGAAGAATGGACAAGAATGACAGTTACAAAAAGAGATATCGAGAAGCATTGCACAGGAAATTCTAAACAAGCACTCAACGCTCTCAATGCTTTTTCATTCTCTGCCATCACTGTAGTTTGAAAAAGAACAAATCATCAAGATCAAGAGTCTTCTTCAACCTCTATTCCAAAAAACCTTAGAGACATTTTATTCAACATCTGTTACTGGATTTCCTGGATCTTGGCAGATCAAGCTGAAGACCTATTCACCCTTTAGCAAAGCTCTGTTCTTTTAGAAACGTTCTACTTCTCAGAAGGAGCTTTGACATCACAAGAATCCACACAGTCTTCTCAGTTGTATTTGAGAAAAGAGAATACTTCCATCAACATTTTCCATCCCATTGTACAGGGTTATAGATCCTTTCAAAAGTTAGTTTTGTTGACAAGTCTCCCTCCAAAAGACTTGAAGTTGGTTTTTGGGAACCTGATCAAAAGCCTGAATGGTTTCCTGATATACCTGAACTAGATCTTGTGGTGGCAGTCACCAGATCAAAACCTGCTGTGGATTCCTACCAAGGGTGGTAGAAGAGTTGATGTACCCAGGTTTAGGGGAACCACTATAAATTTCTTGTGTCGTCTGGTTGCTGCTTTTCTTTTGTTTTTGCTGTGCTTGTGATTGCTAAATTGTTTAGCTTAGTTCCTTATTATTCCTTAACTAATATATGGTATCACTATATTTACTCTGATATAATCTAGAAAAAGAACCAAATTTTTAATACTCTATTCACCCCCCCCCCCCCCCCCCCGCCCTCTAGAGTAATCTGACCTAACACCCTCCTTTCAATTGGTATCAGAGGTGTGTGTTTGTTTGGTTGTACAAGTTAACGCTTGAACCAAGATCTAGTTAGATTAGATTTTCCTCTTCCCAACTATTCTCTATCACAATGGCACAAAATAAGGATTATGCAAGCACCAGACCTCTAGTATGCAACCTGAATAAGTTTGCCATCTGGAAGGAAAGAATTAAGTTGTACATGAATTTAATTGATGAGGATATATTTAACTCTATCTTGACAGGACCTCCTACTGCAGCAACTACTTCAACTTCTACTTCAAGCACTCATGCTGTTCCATCACCTGAGTGGACAGATGCCCAGAAGAAAGCCAAGATTGTAGATGCAAGAGCCATGAACATTTTAGCTCAGACTATGTCTGATGATATTTTTCAGAAAGTGGCTGAGTGCACTTCAGCCAAAGCCATCTGGGATTTCCTAAACCAGATGGTGGCTGGATCTGCTAATGAGAGAAAGGACATAAGATCCAATCTCATCTCCCAGTATGATAACTTCAAGAAGGATGAAGTTGAGTCAGTTAGTGACATGTATAATAGGCTTAGCTCAATCATCAGTGTGCTAAGGACCTTAAACAAGGAAATTACCCTGACTGAAGTGAATGAAAAGATCCTTATGTGCTTCCCCAGCACATGGGATTCAAGGATCTGGCCTATCAAAGAATCCAGAAGCATGACTGAGATATCAACTGAGTCTCTCCTTGGAAAGCTCAAATCATATGAGCAACTGATGAAGACTAGAGAAGCAGCAGCTAAAATAAAGACTCCAACACCTACCAGGAAGGGGCATAGCATTGCTTTCAAGGCTGCTGAGGACTCTGAAGGGACCCCAGTCAATGAAGAACTGATGAGTCTATTTGCCAAAAGATTTTTTAAAATGGCAAAGAAAGACTTCAGAAGGAAGTCATCTAGACAAGATGACAAACCAAGGTATGACAAAACACCTTCTAAAGAAGTTATATATTATGGTTGCAGGAAGCCAGGACACTACATCTCTGAGTGTCTAGAAGCTCAGAAGAAAGATAGGAGAAGAGAAAAACAATCAAGAAGAACTCATCACAACAAACCCTCCTCAAGCAAGCACAAGAGGAAGGAAAAGGGTTTTGTTGCTGAGACCTGGAGTGATACAGAAGAAGAGTCATCCTCTTCCAGCTCCAGTGATGATGAAGAAGAGCAAAAGTCAAAGGAAGTTTACCTAATGGCAATTGATGCTTGCAGTAGCAAATCAGATGCTGAAGATTCAGATAATGAAGAATCAATGTCTGCTAAAGATCAGGTAATTGCTTCCTATGATTTTGAATCAGAAGAATTTAAATCTGAATTTAAAAACCTTTGCTTAGACTTAATAAGCTCTGAGAAGGAAATCAAACTTCTTAGAGAGAAATTAACTGAGCAATATAAATATCTTGCTGAAAATGCAAAATTGTCACTTGAACTAAATTCATCTAATGAACAAATAGTTTTCTAAAAATTGAACTAAGTAAGGCCAAGAAACTAGAGGAATCTCTAAATGGCAGGAGCATGAAATTACTAGATATAACTAGTACCTTAAATACTATGACTAATAACTTTAAACTAGGACTAGGTGCCTCATCTAGTGAACCACCTCTAATCCAGAAGAACAATTTATCAAAACCTGTAAATTTCATTTCTTATAAAGGCAAGAAGAACACTGAACAGGTTAACAAGGTTAATGAAGTTCTAAAACAAATGGAATAAAAACAAAATTCTAAAAACAAGAAAAATAATAGATACAACAATGTCCAGCATTTTTCGTCGAACTTAGATCGACGAAATGTGAACAGTTCGTTGACATCAGAATGACGAACTCTGAACACAAACCATAATAATAAGAATTCTTCGATCTACGATCGACGAAACCAGTATGGTTCGTCGACCAGAGATCGATGATATTGGTTTCGTAAGAATGAATACTTTCCTTCTCCGAGCAGAGATCGTAGATCTCATTCCAATTCATCGAGCTCAGGTCGAAAAACTCACCAAAATTCGTCGATCCCAGATCATAATTACAGAAACTTAAATTTCAACAAAAACTGTAACATTAAACCTAACCATCATAGGGAGAATATCAACCCATTCACCCAATGGATAATTCCCCCTAGAAGATTTCACCCCTTTGGTTATAAGAACCAACATGAATGCTCATTTATTTCCAGTTTTTCATTTGAAAAGAAACAAGGACCCAAGGTTACCTGGGTCAAGAACTTTTAATTTGTTTCATTGCAGGTAAAGACCTATCCTATCACTCAAAATAAGTGGTATCTGGATAGTGGGTGCTCTAAGCATATGACTGGATTCAAGGACAGCCTCATCAACTTCAAGGCTAAACTTGGTCTAAGAGTCATCTTTGGAGATTCAAGTTTTGGACAGACTGGCGGCTATGGAGACTTCAAAAGTGGAGATGTCACTTTCAAAAAGGTGGCATATGTTAATGGTCTCAAGCATAACCTCATATCCATAAGTCAGTTATGTGATTTAGGTTATCAGGTTTGCTTTTCTGAATCTCAGTGTATTATCTCTACAAACAATCAAACTATTTTAACTGGAATTAGACAAGGTAACATATACTTAGTAAACTTTAAATCTGCCAGTTTAGAAATCTGTTTATTTAATCTTGTTAGAAATCAAAATGATTTGTGGCATAAAATATTAGGTCATGTAAATTTGAGAAATATAGTTAGGCTTTCTAAAGACAACCTTGTTAGAGAATTGTCTTCTTACCTCTATAAGAAGAAAAGTCTCTGCATGGCTTGTTAGTTAGGCAAGCAAACTAAATCTAGTTTTAAATCATTAAATAAAAGTGACTCACCTAGGATATTGTACTTACTATATATGGACCTTTTTGGCCTTATAGCTATACAAAGCCTAGGAGGGAAATCTTATACTTTAGTGATTGTAGATGACTTTTCTAGATTCACTTGGGTATTCTTTCTGAGATCTAAGTCAGATACTTTCAAGGTTCTTACAGATTTTCTCAAGAACATACAGATTGAGTACTCTACACCAGTTGCATTGATCAGAAGTGATCATGGTACTGAGTTTGAGACTCTTCTTATGCAAGAGTTCTGTAGGAAAGAAGGTATCAAACATTGCTTCTCAGTTCCTATAACACCTCAACAAAATGGGGTTGCTGAAAAGAAGAATAGAACACTAATTGAATCTGCAGGCACATTACTTGCAGATGCTTATTTGCCCCTATCCTTTTGGGCAGAGACTGTAAGCATAGCAAATTATGTGCTGAATAGAAGTCTTATACACAAGCTTAAGAATAAGACTCCTTATGAGTTACTGAAAGGGAAGAAACCTAAAGTCACCTATTTTAAAGTATTTGGTTGTATATGCTATATTCATAACAATGACAAGAAATATATTAGAAAATTTGAAGCAAAGGATGCAATGGGAATTTTTCTAGGATATTCCCAAGTCAGCAAAGCTTATAGGGTGTTCAATAAATCATCTTTAAAAATTGAGGAATCTGTGCATGTAACTTTTGATGAAGCTAATATGTACTGCAAGGAGAAAGAAATTTCTACCAATGAGTTATTGCAGGTACCTCACTTGTGTAAGAAAATGGATGAACTAAACCTTACACCAAAGGTTATATCACATCCTCCTCCATAATGTGATGAAGAAAGTGAAGAAGAAACTGTGGAAGTAGTTGAACTTCCTCCAGCAGCAGATGTAATTCCACAAGAGGAATTCACTCCAAATGTTGTTGCTGAACCAACTCCACCATCTGATCTTGTCACACTAAGGGATCACCCTAGATCTCAAGTGATTGGTGACATGTCAGTAGGTATACAGACAAGGCATCAACTCAACCATGATGTGATGCATGCCTGTTTTCTTTCTCAAGTTGAGCCTCAATCCATAACTGATGCAGAGCAAGATCCCCACTGGATTATTGCAATGCAAGAGGTGTTCAATCAGTTTGAGAGATGTAGAGTTTGGGACGTGGTTCCAAGGCCCAAAGGCTATCCAGTAATTGAGACTAAGTGGGTTTTCAGGAACAAGCTTGATGGTCAAGGTGTGATTATAAGGAACAAGGCTAGGCTTGTTGCTCAAGGCTATAGGCAAGAGGAAGGGATTGATTATGATCAAACCTTTGCACCTATTGCCAGGCTAGAGGCAATAAGTATTTTCCTTTCTTATGCTGCTTTCAAGAAATTCAAAGTCTACCAGATGGATGTAAAAAGTGCATTTCTGAATGGAGAACTAAAAGAAGAGGTTTGTGTTGAACAATCTCCAGGTTTTATCTCTTTATCTCATCCCTCTTATGTTTTTAGATTGCATAAAGCTCTCTATGGTCTAAATCAAGCTCTAAGAGCTTGGTATGAAACCTTAGCTAGCTTTCTTTTAGAGCATAAGTTTTATAGAGGCATGGTAGATAGGACTTTGTTTTTCAAGCATCATAATGACAAAATACTTTGGGTACAAATATATGTGGATGACATAATATTTGGTTCTACAGATCCCAAACTATGTACAAAGTTTTCTAACCTTATGCATTCCAAGTTTGAGTTGAGTAGCATGGGTGAGCTCTCCTACTTCCTTGTCCTCCAAGTGAAGCAGACTCCTGATGGCATTTTCTTATCTCAATCCAAATATGCTAAAGAGATGATTAAAAGATTTGGGATGGTTGATGCCTCAGCTAAGAAAACACCTATAGCTACAAATATTGTGGTTGATTCTGATGAACAAGGAAAATCTGTTGATCAGAAATTGTATAGGGCCATTGTTGGGTACCTTCTATATCTCACAGCAAGTAGGCCAGATATAATGTTTGCTACATGTCTTTGTGCTAGGCTTCAGGTGAACCCTAAAGAATCTCACCTAATTTTATTGAAAAGGATTTAAAGATATTTAAAAAGTTGCCCAGATCTTGGATTCTGGTATCCAACTGAATCAGAATTTGAGTTAACTGGATACTCAGATGCTGATTTTGCTGGATGTAGAGTGGACAGGAAAAGCACTTCAGGCACATGCAAGCTTCTTGGTGCTATACGTGTCTCCTGGTTTTGTAAAAAGCAGACATCAGTGTCTACATCAACTGTAGAAGCTGAATATATAGCAGCTGGCAATTGCTGCTCACAGATGCTATGGATACAAAATCAACTCCTGGATTATGGTTACAGCTTAAATAATTCAACTCTATTTTGTGACTGTACCAGTGTTATATCAATAGCACAAAATCCAGTGTATCATTTTAGAACCAAGCATATAGATGTTAGATATCATTTCATTAGAGAATGTGTGGTCAAGAAGAAAATTAATATTACTTTCATTCCCACTGATTTGCAAAGGGCAGACATCTTCACCAAATCCTTGGATGAGAAGAAACATCTATACTTTATGAATCAGCTAGGCATGATGAATGGTGATACCTTAATTTAACCTTTTGTCTGTGGTCGAAGAACTTGTCAAAATTCGTCGACCTGAGATCGACGAACTAAGGGAAGTTCTTGAGATATTTCGTCGACCTGAGATCGACGAACTCTTTGTGGAAGTCTTTTGTCGTCGACCTGAGATCGACGATCTGGATTCAAAAAACTTTTCATTGACCTGAGTACGATGAAAAGTTTTCCCCTCTTCTGACTGAGATCGACGAATTCTTTTGGCTATAAAACCTTTCGTCGACCCCAGATCGAAGATTTCTCTTATTTCGCAAGACGGAGTTTGTTGGTTCATATTCTAAAAAACCTTATAACTAGATTTTCTTCGACCTCCATCCCACGCTTTCTGTTCCCCGACACTTGATCTTTTTTCTTTCGTGTTGCAGGAAACTAATGGCGATTCCAGGAGGAGCTCTTTCCGGCATGAAGTTCGATATGGGTTTCGACATCGATTTTGATTCTTTTCAGCAATCAGACCAGATCTTCAAAGATATTTTGCAGTTATTCGAGGAGCTCAGTTTGAAGACCCTAATGCCTGCCAGAATGAAGATTGCTGGTTCTGAAATAAGAGAGTGGGTTTATACTTCATCTACCCCAGATGTTGACATGATGGTTGGATCTATATCGGGTGGGAAAGGACTATCTCAAAGCCATCCAGGGCTTCGTCCTCTAAAACCACTGAGAGTACTAGGGAAGTACTAGCCACTCCCCACCCTGCAGAAGAAAGTTCCATTCCCCCTCTTGACCAAACCCTTTCATTATCCCACCAAAAAATTTCCTCAGCCCCAGCATCTCTACTTATACCTCCTGTTTCCCTCATTCACCCTGCTTCTCCAGTTCATCAACCTACACCTCCTCAGTCGCCTATCATTTCATCCCTAGTGCAACAACAACAACAACTTCTAAATCAATCTCAATCTCCAGATTCTACAACTCCACCTCTATCCCCCCTTCCATCTCATCTTCAAAATCTCACTTCTCTACCCTCTTTCAATTTTCTTTAAAAATGAGGGGTTAGATCTGGTATACTCTAGAGGGGGGGGGTGAATATAGTATCTTTAGGTTTTAAAACTTTTGCTGTAAATAAAAACATATTCCTAAACTAATATGATTAGTCACAGGCACAACAAATATAAATAATCACAAACACAACAACCTAACTAGCACAGCCACAACAAGAACAAAAGAAAAGAGCATCCAGACAACACAAGAATTTTATAGTAGTTCCCCAACCTGGGTACATCCACTCTTCTACCACCCTGGTAGGAAGCCACTCAGGTTTTTGTTCTGGTGACTGCCACCAATGAGCTTTTGATCAGGTGCTCAAAAACCAAACCTCAAGTCTTTTGATCAGGTGACTTGCAACTAGGAATAACTTTTGAAGGGAGTTAAGAACCCTTTATACAGTGGGGGATGAGAGATTGATTTTATCTTCTCTTTCTCTAAGTACAACTGAGAAGACTTGTGTGGAATTTGATGTTAGCAAAGGCTCCCCCTGAGATAATGAAAGGTTCAGGAAGTTGGAGCTTTGATGTAGGGTGATAGGACTTCAAGCTTTTTCTTTGACCAGAAGAGATCTAGGAACTTCTTGACTGATGCTATAGTTGTTGTTCTTTGAAGAATCCTGGGATGAGGATAAAAGAAGACTCTTGATTTTGAATGGTTGTTCTTCTTCTTCAACTTAAAGTTATTCTTCTAGTCTATCACTTGTTTCTCTCTATCACTTTGTTCTGTGTACTCTACATATCAGAGTGCTGTCGAGAGAGAGAGAGAGAGAGAGAGAGAGAGAGTAGAAGATCCTTGTTCATAATTGTTGTTCTGTTCTTCTGTGTGTCTTGTTGTTATTATAGGAAGAGAAGAAAAAATCTCTTTTATATTTTCCATATAAATTTCCTTTTGAAATTTGAATTCCTTCCTGCATTTAATGCTGACGGCCTTGAGAATATTTGCATTGATTAATTTCCCCAACTGTCCCTTTGAAAAATGGCAAGTAATAATCCTGATGAAGACCATAACTAATGCTCCGTCTAACGGTAATATTCATGGAATATTTTAGCATTGATTACTCAGGAATTATTGCAATAGAATAGTGACAGAAGCATGGGAATAACTAAGTCTGGATTTGTCGAGCTGAGTCCACAGTTCATCGAGCTGATAATTGTTGTTCGTCGAGCTAAGATCCAAGATCATCAACCTCAGAACTGCTGACTGCTACTTGATGAATCTTTCCAATTCTCTGCACCAAGATCTTCGAGCTGAGAAGATGTATTCATTGACTGAAGTCTGATTCTAGACTTAGGAATGTTGAATCACAGTGTCCAAAGATCGTCGAACAGAGAACCAAGTTCATCGAGCTCAGCTCAGAGAATTTTCTCTGAGTTCGTCGAGCTGAGCACGGCTTTCTTTGACCTTAGTTCGACGAACGTCAAACTCATTTTTTGAGTCTTTGATATTTCTCTAAGTCTTGAGTCTTTGGCAGTCTTTTGATGGCTGGTCCATGCATTGGTAACTCTAAGAACTTGGCCTAGACTCTAGGACACAACCATGACCCTAGCTATACATGTTGGGTCATATGATCCTAACTTAGTGAACCTAGCCTAAATCAAACTAGGGATCCAACAATCTCCCCATATTTGGGTGAGGTCACTAATTACATACTCATGATGAAATAAAAAATGTACAAAGCAAGAAAACATATATCTGGCAGGAAAAATTAGCATATGCAGCAGATATATATATATACAATAAGCTTTGTATCAGGAATTGAGAAAGTAGTTTTTTTAAAATATCTCAAACAAATCAGTTCAAATTTCATTTCTTCTGCTTTTTCTCTTTGTGCTTCTCCTCTTTGCCTTTGTCTCCAGACTGAATAAATATGATTTCCCTGTTGGGATTTGCAGCTTGAGACTTGGTCATTGTCATGTCAGCAACCCCAATAATATTTAGAGAGGTAGTCCTTGGGACCATTGCTTCTGGATGCAATTTCATGTAGTCATCAACATTAAATATTTTATTAGCCTTTTCAATCCTGTTAAGCTCTTCCTTTCTTTACTTGGACAATGTAGAGTATTGAGAGGGATCCTTCCCTTCAGCTTTAGCTTTATTAATCATTGAAAGGCCAACCAGTTCTTAAAGTCTGGCCATCCTAACTGTTGTAGTTGTCTCTGGATTTTCAAATGGTACAGGTGAGGAAGCAGGTCTTTTGGGGCTTTCAGCCTTTTGATGTTCATGGAATTATTGTTGTTGTTGTTGATGTTGTTGCTGTTGATACTGTTGCTTGCCAGATGAATATCTATCTTGTTGTCTTTGGTAAGTTTGAAACTGGGTAGACCTTTGGGAAGTTGTGTCTGAAGCACCAGCAGTTGACGGAGGAGGAGGAGGGTCCTTTCTATATCTTTGAGTGGGAGGAGATGAATATCTCCTGCTTCTCTTCCTTTCTTTCTGTTGATTTTTGGACAACCACATCCATGCTAGCATGCCCTTATAAGGAGTAATTTTTTGCAGAATATAGTATGGAGTGTCATTTGCTGGATTTGGTTTGGGGGCAGGAGGTGGAAGAGCTTTCCTCTTCTTAGATATTTTCTTTTTCTTGGGATCCTCATCTGAGTCCTCGTCATCATAATCAGAATCTTGTGGGTTGTCATATAATGCATCTATTTCTCTTATAGTCTCATCAGATATTGCAGGTTTGTCAGCCTTGGAAGGAGCTGGATGAGGAGCTGGAGAACTGCACACTTCAGTGCTTTCAGCAGCTGACTTATTTTCCTCTTCTATATCAGCCATGATCAATGCATCAAGATCAGGCATTGGTGAATCATCCATAACAAAAACTAGAGCAAGAGGAGATGAGATAGTGGAGGAAACAGCTCTTGGAGGAGATGGATTGGCTGGGATTTCTGGAATAGCAAAAATGGCCTTAAGTTACTTGGCAACCTTTGGGCTTATTGGTGAGGTGTACGGGACTATAGCCATTGATGGCTTAATGCTTTTCTCTGGCAGACAGTTCAAGTGAACTATATCAAACATGCTTAATAACTTTACAAGGTCAACTGTGGGATTTATAATAAGATCACCAGCAGTTTCTTTTTTTGTGACCTGTTCATCTATTTTCATGTCAGATTCAATAAAATGAATGAAATCAAATAAATCATCATCTATTAGTTCTGTTGTTGCTGCTGCTGGTACTGCTTCATCTACTACTATTACTGCTGTTGGCGCTGCTACTACTTCTTCATAGAGTATCTCCCCCTGCCTAGTTTTAGTGATAACTAAAGCCAGGCCCCTATCTGAAGAGGGAGCAGTAGAGAGGGCAGTGATTTGGGCAGCAAGGGAGGATATGGAAACAACAAGAGGGGAAATAGCCTCTACTATGATGGTTTGGAGAAGGGGTGTGAGAAGTGCAATGAGTGGTGGTATGATGGAGGGATCCAATAGTGGTGAGGCAGAGGTTGTGGCAGGGTGTGTTTGAATGGGGACAGAGGTAGGGATGGTAGTAGTTGGTGAAGTTGGAGGTGTAGCATCTTGCATGTGAGTTTCTTGTAGAGGGTCTTCTTTAGGAGAAGGAGTATTGAGGGGGGAGGATAGTAGATTGAATGGTTGTAGGGATGACAGGTTGGATAGGGGGATGTCAGGTAAGTGCCTTGGAAGAGGAGATGGGGGTGGTGATGGTATTAATTTATCATGCTGGGGGGAAGGAGTATGAGAGGGAATATGGGTTGGAGATGTAGGAATTGGGGATGATGGAGATGTGGGAGTAGAGACTGGGATATGAATGGAATGTGAGGCTTGTTGATGTGCTATATGATAAAGAGTTTGGATAGCTAGAATTTGTGGGATGGAGGATGGAACCTCTTCAGTAGGGTGGGAAGTGGCTGGAGCAGCCCTGGTACTCTCTAAAGTTCTGATGGAAGAGGAGGTAGCCTTGGAGGGCTTGGTGATGGTCCTCTTCAATTTGCTAAAGAGGGCACAGGTGAGCCTCTTGCTGGCATTTATGAATATGGTCAGGGAGACCAGGGATCCTGCAGCCTTCTCTTTTAGGAAGATCCCTAAGATTCTTTCAAATCAAACCTCTTTCTTAGTATTCTTCTTCTTAATCAGATCAAACATGATCTGAGCCTAGTTAACTTGTTTCTTGTGTACCACTGCACACATAACCAGGAATTGGTGCCTAGTTATTTAGTTATGGGCTGTGTGCTTGCCCAGCAAGACTTTCCCCATAATGTCTGCTAGAAACTTAAATGCAGCAGACAGGTGTTTTGTTAGAGTTTTCTCCAGAATAACCCATCATACTTAGTATCTCAGCATACTCTTCATTCCCAATCTCCAATTCTTCTGTTCCATTGTTTAATCTAAAAATTTCAGTTAACACTATAGGGGTAAGGGAGACGGCAGTACCCGATATAGTTCCTGTCATTGTATTCTCTTCTGTGGTGGAGGAAGTATAGACCCACTAACGGATTTCAGTGCCAGATATTTTGATCCTTGTGGAAAGCAGATTCTTCAACTGTTGTCCTTCAAGCCGTTGCAGGATTTTTAGAAAGATGGGGACGGAATATTTGAAAGAGTCGAAGTCGACATCAAAGCCAGTATCGAACTTCATTGCTACAAGAGTTCCTGCTGGAATCGCCATTAGAGCACCTGCAAGAGAAAAACGAAGATCAAGTGCAAGGAACTAAAAGTGCGGGACGGAGGTCGAAGAAAACCTAAATATAAGGTTGTTCAAAATATGAATCGACAAACTCCGTTCCACGAAAAATAAGAAATTCTTCGATCTGAGGTCGACAAAATAATTTGAAGTTAAACAACTCGTCGAACTCAGTCTGAAGGTTTGAAGACATATCGCCGAGCTCGGATCGACGAAAGTTTTCTGAAGTAGATTCGTTGATCTCCGTTCGACGAAACTAACTTCACTCACAGAGAGTTCGTCGATCTCCGTTCGTCAAGCTTCGTTCGACGAACTTTGAAAAATTCATCGAGTGTAAACAGAAACTAAACTAAGTATTCTCCATTGATCATTCCAAGCTGATTTATAAAGAACAGGTTGTTTCTTTCATCCAGGGGTTTGGTGAAAATATCAGCTCTTTGTAAATTAGTGTAGATATAGACAAGTTTAATTTTGTTTTTGTCTACACACTCTCTAATGAAATGATGTCTGATGTCTATATATTTAGTCCTACTGTGATGGACTGGATTTTGTTCTATAGCTATAGCACTTGTGTTATCACATAAGAGGGTTGAATTATTTAAGTTGACGCCATAGTCCAGGAGTTGGTTTTGGATCCACAGCATCTGTAAATAGTAACTGCCAGCTGCAATATATTCTACTTTAGCAGTTGATGTAGACACAGATGACTGCTTTTTACAGAACTAGGACACTAATTGGGGTCTACTAATCATGAAGAAAATAAAAGCAATCGAACTAGCAATCCATCTAGGCAAGTATACCTATCGAATTGTAACTAGGGGACACAAGTGTCATATTGAAATCCGGGGACTGCTGAGTACACTTACTCACATGAAGACTATTATTTTATCGAATGAAAAACTTGAGGGTTAAAAAGTAAATTGCAATTACGAAAGGAAATACAGTTAAAACTGGAAAGAGAACTACTGCAGTAAGTTAAAGAGCTATTAGAAGCGATTACGATAAAGGGTTGAAACAATGGGATGGAAATGCACTCGATCAAGAATCACCTCGGCTAGAGTTAATAAAGAAATGTGATAAAAACCTAAACTTAATAGGGAAAAGTTTCTTGACCGCGGAGGTTCCTAAAGCTTAAACACGCTTCTCTCGAAGTCATGCCCAACTGGGTTTAGGAAGGTCCGACCGACTTTCGTCTAAATCGGAGGCCTAAAGCTCGCTTTACGCGGTGAACCCCTCTATTAGATTTTACTCCAATCCGGGAGATTTGGACGACTACCTCTCTCGAGGGGTGCATACAAATCCCTTTCCTCTTGAGTGCTCACTTCAAACTATCGGCCTCTCGGCTAGCCAAGCATGAAAGCTAAGGCGGAGAGTATATATCAATGATATATCTCCAACCCAAAAGAAATCAAGAGTAATTCAAGGCTAAACCCTAAAAAGAAAAGGTAAAATTAAAGCATCATAACTTAATTACTCAAACCTCAGATCATCAAGATCGAGTACAAGGAGGATTTAGTTACTCATGGTATAGAAAATAAAAATCATATTAATAATATGGAAACTAACACCGAGCAGAAGGGAAAGAGAATAACAAACTATTTTATTTCTGAATGAAGAGGAATCACAAGTAGGGCACACAGATACTATAAGAACACCTTCTACGATGCTTACAAATACTGTAAAAAGGAAGTACAAAAATGCTAAAAGGGCTTGCATAAAAAAACGTAATTACTTGAAATGAGAAAGGGGAAGAGAAAAGCTTAAGACATGAAGAACTAAAGTGACAGCACTACTCCTCCTAAATCTGGATGCTGGGCTCAAAGAGAGGGGCTTCTATTTATAGAATTTTTTTCGGCCGAGTCACGCCCTCCGTCACGCCCATGTCGGGGGGCGTGTCGGGTTAGGTACGAAAGCGATGCAATAACTCTGGCAGGAAACAGCTGCTGGCAGCTTATTTTTCTCGGAATTTGGAGTGACACGCCCTATGTCACGCCCGTGTCTGGGGGCGTGTCGTCTGTGTCTGCCGGTAGAAAAGTCAAAGTTGATGCTGGTGCCAAAACTGTGAACTTTGCAGGTCACGCCCTTGGTACACGCCCGTGACTAGGAAGACACGCCCATGACTTGTTGGTGAAGGATGGAAATGCGCTTGCGGCGGAGAATTTTGCGGAAATGCGGGTCACGCCCTATGTACACGCCCGTGTTGAATGTGACACGCCCGTGTTGAATGTGACACGCCCGTGTTGGGGGCATGTCGGATGGAAATCTCTGTCTTCTGTCTTCGGACCATTTGCTTCATTCCACTAGGTTACACGCCCTAGGTACACGCCCTAGGAAGGCGTGACCATGGGGCGTTCAACAGCAAAACTTTGTAAAAACCTGCAAAAAGAAGGAAAAACATTAGTGACAATAATATATACAAAAAGGGGTCAAAATATAAGCATACAAGACATGATTTGTAAATTGAAAGCTAGAAAATACCATAATAGTTTAGGCTACAAAACGAACTATCAAATTCCCCCAAGCTTAAGCTTTGCTTGTCCTCAAGCAAAGATATAAAAACTAGCTAAAAAAACAGGTAACTAATCAGGAGAATTTTAATTATGTCAACAAAAGTATCATGCGAAATTCCAAGTAGGGGGGACGTGAAACGTAAACCTAAAATAATTACTTAAACATGATTTACAATTTATAAACTTTACTAACGAAAATGAATCATCCAAAATTTCAACAAAAATCCTTTAAGCAAATCAACCAGATAAAAAAACGCATTGAGTTGTTACTAGATCCAAGAGGCAAATTATAACCATATCAATCAAATAGCAAAAATCTAAATTTAAATCCAAAACTTTACTAGTCTGCTTTTCCTCTTTACTTACCTAATAAAAATAAAAAGCATGAATCAAAATGACTTAATAGTACTGAAATGTTTGGTTTAGGATTATGATTAGGAGTAGAATTCAAAGATAAACAAGGAAGCTTAAAATCACACTAAACTAAAACAACGAGTTTCAAAAATTTTATAATGAACAAAATAACAAAAAAAAATTTTTATTACTTTTTTTTCCTTTCAATTTTTTTTTTAAAAACAAAGGCCATAATATTTTTATTTTCATTTTGAAATTGGCCAAAAATCAAACACTTCTTTTGAGCATACTTTTTTTAAAAATTTTCTTCATGAATATCACAAAACAACCTATCATGATTATAAAATTTTTATTGAAACTCAAAAAAGTGTAGTGCGATTAGATAGGTAAGGAAAGTTGGCTTTGGTAAAAATGAAATGGTAAGTGGAGCTATCAATTGAAAGTAGAAAAAGGCTCAAAAGTGGCTTACTAAAAGTAAAAGAATTTTAGGTTGACAAGAAGGCTCAAACGAAAACAAAAACGGCCTAAACCATTTTCATGCTTTTTAAATTCATTTAAAGCATAGATATGAAAATTTTCAAAAAGCAAGTCTTAGATAATAAAGAAAGATTTATGAAATTATCTTGAAAATATAAATAAAAGGCGACTTGGATCGTTCACATCTACTACTCTAATCAGAAGTTGATATTACAAAAATTATGAAAAGGAAAATAGTGGATGACGAATTTTCGAGAAAGTAAAGTAAATAAAGGATGAAAACCATAAAAAAATAAATTTTTAGAAAAAAACGTTTCAATATTAACATGCTACCGTGAATTAGAAACACAGCATGACCAACATTTTACTTGTGAAACATAATTAAAAAAAACGATTTAGAAATATTATAATTAGCTAAGTTGTTTATATGGGATTTTGGGAAAAACAAAGCAAAAAGCGAGGGGCACTCTTGCTTAAACTATTAAAGTAAAAACAAATATATACACGAATAGCAAAGTGAAGGAGTAAATCCTCCCCCAAACTTAAAATGGACATTGTCCTCAATGGAGAAAGGAGGTTAGAGAGAGAGAGAATGAAACAGGAATGAAAGTACAGAATTGAAAATAGGTACTTCCCTGGATTTATGCGTCGCGAATGTTGATTGATGCTTCTCCCACATGCTTGCGCTTTGGCACTTCTAACAAAATCTTCTTCGAACTTTAAGATAGATTCAACAGCGTTGGAGCGGGTGATTGCAGGAGCTTTGGCTTGTTATAGTCGTCCGGGGAAACCAAAAAAAAGTGTAAAATAAAGAAGACAAAAAAAAAATCACTTGGGTTGCCTCCCAAGAGCGCCCTTTGTTTAAAGCGTCGTTTGAGCTCGACGCATCAAAAGAATATTTCTGTCCCAATATATTTTGTCCAAAATAATGTTCAAAGTTCTAATTATAAAACAGAGTTTTAAAATGTTTGAGAATCTAATCCTAGAGGATAGAGTTAACACAGTTGGGACTGACATCAGCACAAAAATATAGTTTAAGACGCTGACCATTTACTTTGAAATTACCCTAATCAGGATGTGAAATCAAAACAGTTCCATACGGAAATACTTTTGAAACAGTAAAGGGCCCAGACCATCGTGATTTTAACTTACCCGGAAATAAACGTAAACGAGAGTTGTACAAAAGAACTTGGTGACCCGGCTTAAAGGTTTTTGGGTGCCTTAAGTGTTTGTCATGAAAATGCTTTGTCCGCTCTTTATAAAATTTGTTATTTTCATAGGCGTAAGAGCGCCACTCGTCGAGTTCATTAAGTTGAAATTTTCTAAAGTCACCGACAGAGTGGGGATCGAGGTTTAAAGATTTTAAGGGCCAAAAAGCGCGGTGTTCTAATTCTACGAGTAGATAACATGATTTTCCATAGACCAATCGAAACGGCGTACATCCGAGGGCAGTTTTGTACGCTGTTCGGTAGGCCCATAGAGCATCGTCTAGTTTGGTTGACCAGTCTTTCCTAGAAGTCGAAACAGTCGTTTCTAAAATTCTTTTAATTTCTCTATTTACTACTTCGACTTGTCCGTTGGTTTGGGGGTGGTAGGCAGTAGAAATCTTATGTGTAACGCCATATTTAGTAAGGATTTTAGAAAACTGCGCGTTACAGAAATGGGAACCCCTATCACTAACGATGCCTCGCGGCGTACCGAATCGAGAAAATAATTTTTTTAAAAACATAACTACAACTCGGGAGTCGTTCGTAGGAAGAGCTTGGGCTTCTACCCATCGTGAAACATAATCAACGACAACTAAAATATATTTATTTCCGAAGCTAGAAGGAAGTGGGCCAACAAAATCGATCCCCCAGAGGTCGAAAACTTCGCACTCAAGGAAATAATTTTGCGGCATTTCATTTTTATTGGAAATGTTGCCCGACCATTGGCAACTATCACACCTACTCACAAAGACTTGTGCGTCCTTAAATAGGCTAGGCCAGTAAAAACCCGCGCTGAGCACTTTGTGAGCGGTGCGAGCAGCTTGATAGTGTCCACCTGTCGGTCCTTCATGTAAATGTTTTAATATATCAATTCCTTCTTCACAAGAAACACATCTCCTTATCATTTGATCCGCACAGACTCTAAAGAGATGCGGGTCTTCCCAAAAATAGTTCTTTAACTCAGAAAAGAATTTCTTCTTTTGCTGAGAGGAGAAATCTTTTGGGAGCACCCGAGCCACTAAATAGTTGGCGATGTGTGCGAACCAAGGAGAAGTAGATGCGTTAATTGAAAGCAGTTTCTCATCAGGAAAATAATCATTAAAAAATTTTTCATTTAATTTTTCTATAAAGGGATTGTCTAATCTGGACAGATGGTCGGCGGCCAAGTTCTCGGCTCCTCGCTTATCACAGATCTCTAAGTCAAACTCCTGGAGGAGCAAGACCCAGCGAATCAAGCGTGGCTTGGCATCTGTTTTGGCAAGAAGATATTTAAGGGCCGAGTGGTCCGTAAAAACGATGATTTTTGAAAGTGTAATATAGGGACGGAATTTATCAAAAGCAAAAACTACAGTTAGGAGCTCTTTCTCGGTCGTGATGTAATTTTCCTGTGCAGATGTGAGCATTTTACTAGCGTAATAGATGGGGTGAAAATTTTTAGATAACCGTTGACCTAATACGGCTCCCACCGCGAAACTACTTGCATCGCACATTATCTCAAATGGAAGGTCCCACACCGGAGCTATCATAATTGGTGCGTTAATTAATTTTTCTTTTATTAAATTGAAAGCGGCAAGGCAAAGGTCATCAAAAATAAATGGGGCGTCTTTTTCTAATAGATGGGTAAGGGGCTTGGTGATCTTTAAGAAGTCCTTTATGAAGCGGCGATAAAATCCTGCGTGGCCTAGGAAACTTCTAATAGCTTTTACATTTGTAGGCGACGGCAGCTTCTCGATAACTTCTATCTTAGCAATGTCTACTTCAATACCTCTCGCAGAAATTTTATGACCCAAAACTAACCCTTCCCTCACCATAAAATGGCATTTTTCCCAATTGAGGGCGAGGTTAGTTTCTTCGCACCGTTCTAAGACTTTTTCTAGATTTTCTAAACAACTATCAAACGCATCACCGAACACGGAAAAATCATCCATGAATACCTCCATAATGCTTTCTACGTACTTGTCAAATATAACGAGCATACATCGCTGGAATGTAGCTGGCGCATTGCACAATCCAAACGGCATTCTTCGGTATGCGAAGGTGCCAAAGGGACAAGTAAACGTAGTTTTTTCCTGGTCCTCAGGAGAAATGGGGATTTGAAAATACCCCGAGAGGCCATCGAGAAAACAATAAAAGCTATGGCCGGATAATCGTTCTAAAATCTGATCGATGAACGGCAAGGGAAAGTGATCCTTGCGGGTGGCGTCATTCAATTTCCTATAATCTATACACATACGCCAACCAGTCACCGTCCGTGTCGGGATTAATTCGTTATTTTCATTACTAACTACTGTTATCCCTCCCTTCTTAGGTACTACCTGAACGGGGCTAACCCACTTACTGTCTGAAATAGGATAGATAATGCCTGCGTCTAATAACTTCATAACCTCGCCCTTAACTACTTCTTTCATATTCGGGTTCATACGGCGCTGAGGTTGAATAGAGTTACGTGAATTATCTTCCATTAGAATTTTATGGGTACAGAAGGATGGGCTTATGCCCTTGATATCAGAAATTTGCCAAGCAATAGCTCGGCGATGCTTGCGTAGAACTAGAAGAAGTTTATCGTTTTGCGTATCTGTGAGGTAGGCTGAAACGATAACTGGTAACTTGGAATCTTTTTCTAAGAAAGCATATTTAAGGTGTTCAGGAAGTTCTTTAAGTTCCAGGGTAGGGGGTTCTTTATAAGAGGATTTAGAAATTCTTTCTTTTTCAAAAAATAATATCTTCATAAAATTTTTTATAAGGAACATAATAAGGGGTGGGGCTAGCAGCTAAGACAGCTTCTTGTAGCAATTCAGTTGGAAGAAAAGAAGAAGAACAAAAATCTGAAAATTCTTTTTCAAATTCAGAAAGACAATCCGAAGATTCATCGCTTCCTTGCAGCGATTCAGCGAGAAGCGGAGAGTAGGAACAAAAATCAGAAAACTCTTTTTCGAAGTTGGAGAGGCAGTAGGAGGATTCATCACTTACGGCGTCTACGAAAAAACATGAGTCATCATTTGCTAATGTGTTCTTCATCAAAGGTGTCATAGAAAAAATGACTTCGTCGTCGCCTACTCGAAGGAAGAGCTTACCATTGCTCACATCAATGATGGCTCTGGAGGTGGCAAGGAAGGATCGGCTAAGGATCAGGGGAACCTCGACGTCTTCTTCGATGTCCAAAATGACAAAATCCACCGGGAAGATGAACTTGTCGACTTTAACTAAAACATCCTCCACAATTCCTAATGGGTACTTGACCGATCGGTCAGCTAGCTGGATACTCATCCGCATGGGATTTAGGCCACCGATTCCTAGCTTTTTAAACAACGAGAGGGGCATTAAGTTAATACTCGCGCCT
This sequence comes from Platanthera zijinensis, assembly GCA_039513925.1. Lineage (NCBI taxonomy): Eukaryota > Viridiplantae > Streptophyta > Magnoliopsida > Asparagales > Orchidaceae > Platanthera > Platanthera zijinensis. The sequence continues at coordinate 120,191,723 of CM077091.1, forward strand.
AAGTCGGCTAACGCGTGCTTAACAAAAAGATCACCGAAGACACACGGGATAGAAAAGCTACCCGGGTCACTGATTTTCTTCGGCAAACCGTTTGTTAAAACAGCGGAGCACTCGACATTTAACGTGACATGCGAAAGGTTTTCTAACTTCTTTTTGTTGGTGAGGAGGTCCTTAAGATACTTTGCGTATTTCGGCATCTGCGAAATAGCTTCGTGGAAGGGCAGATTTATGTGGATTTGCTTGAACATCTCCAGGAAGCGGGAATACTGATCATCCTGACGTTGTTTATTAAGTTCAGAAGGGTATGGCGGGGTTGGATTGTTTTTAAAGATGGATGGTGGAGTGAGATCTTTTTCTAAAACAGGGGTGATAACTTCTTCAGCAGATGGTGGATTTTTTGAAATGGGGGTGGAGCTTGCCTCGGGCTCTGTGCAAACCATGCCAAAACTTTGCTTCCCACTCCGAAGAGTCATAGTTTTTGCTTTCTCTCTTGGGTTGGGCTCGGTATTGGCAGGAAGAGACCCGGCGGGTCGCTCAAAAATAATTTTTGCGAGCTGTCCTACCTGATTTTCTAGACTTTTTACGGATCCGGTTAGGGTCCTTATCGTAGCGTCATTTGTGGTGATATATTTGGAAAGTAACTCCTCCAAGCTTGGAGGTTTTGGAAAATTTTGAAGAGGTGGTGGTGGTGCAGAAAAATCATTTTGCAGTGGTGGGCGTATCGCATTCGATGGATTACTCCATGAAAAGTTCGGATGATTTCTTAAAGCAGGGTTATAGCTATTCAGAAAATTAAAACCAGGAGGATGAAAATTCGCAGCAGAAAAATTATTAAAAGCGTTTCTAGGCATATTATTAACATAATCTAAATGTTCTGAGGAAGGAGTTGCAGATTCTCATACCTGAGGGGTGGAGGCAGCAGTCATCTCCGTTATCTTTTTGCTTAAGATTTCTACTTGCAGAGCGAGCTGAGAGACGTTGTCCACTTCGTAGATACCTGCAGGCTTGTTTGGGTGGGACCTAGGCACATTCCACTGATAAGTGTTCATGGTCATGTCCTCAAAAAGATCAAGAGCTGCTTCCGGGGTCTTATGGTTTAGAGTACCGCCAGAAGCTGCGTCTATCATTTGCTTTGTATTCTGATTTAGCCCGTTGTAGAACGTCTGCACTTGTAACCATACAGGCAGCGCGTGATGTGGGCATCGTCTTAATAGTTCTTTGAATCTTTCCCAAGTCTCGTACAAGGTTTCAGAGTCGATTTGTCCAAAAGCAGAAATATCGTTCCTAAGTTTTGCAGTTTTAGCCGGCGGAAAATACTTCGCCAAAAATTTTTCGGTTAATTCATTCCAGGTTGTAATGCTATTTTTAGGTAGTGTGTTTAGCCATTTCTTAGCCTTAGTTCTAAGAGAGAAAGGAAATAATTTTAGCCTAATAACATCATTTGAGACACCATTAATTTTGAAGGTGTCACAGATCTCAAGAAAGCTAGCTATATGTGCGTTTGGATCTTCGTCCTGGAGTCCGTCATACTGCACATACTGCTGCACCATTTGAATTATGCTAGGCTTTAGTTCGAAGTTATTGTTAGCAATAGCGGGGCGAACTATGCTAGATTCTGTACCCTCCAGGTTTGGTCTTGCATAATGGGACATAGTCCTTTGCACGACTTCCTCTTGGTTGGGTCTTTGCAAGACTTCCTCTGCATTGGGTATTTCCATTCTTAAGGTAGAATGTGAATCGGAATGTTCAACCGGTATTTGGAGAGTAGTGCCTTGAAATCGCAATCTTCTCCGAAGAGTACGCTCGATTTCGTGGTCCAAGTCCAAAATAACTGACGGACTTCCCCGGGTCATGCACTGGAAGAAGATAGAGAGAAGTATTGTTTATTTTATTTTTATTTAAAATATATTTTTTTTAGATGTTTTAGCTCCCAAACTTCCCAAGGACTACCCGGTGAAGGGTTCGCAAGGTACTAGACAAGATAGCGGCACTTAAAGCCGCTTTGCCCTTTTTGAGAGAATTTGTTGGTGTAGGAAACTTGTGATGTGAATTTCTATTAGGAACGGTAGTAGATATATATTTATATTTTTGAATTTTTTAATTTGCAAGAAGGAGGATAAAAGTAATAGGTTCGTGTTTTCAATATATCAACAAAAGTTGGTCCCCGGCAACGGCGCCAAAAACTTGGTGTCTACTAATCGTGAAGAAAATAAAAGCAATCGAACTAGCAATCCATCTAGGCAAGTATACCTATCGAATTGTAGCTAGGGGACACAAGTGTCGTATTGAAATCCGGGGACTGCTGAGTACACTTACTCACATGAAGACTATTATTTTATCAAATGAAAAACTTGAGGGTTAAAAAGTAAATTGCAATTACGAAAGGAAATACAGTTAAAACTGGAAATAGAACTACTGCAGTAAGTTAAAGAGCTATTAGAAGCGATTGCGATAAAGGGTTGAAACAATGGGATGGAAATGCACTCGATCAAGAATCACCTCGGCTAGAGTTAATAAAGAAATGCGATAAAAACCTAAACTTAATAGGGAAAAGTTTCTTGACCGCGGAGGTTCCTAAAGCATAAACACGCTTCTCTCGAAGTCGTGCCCAACTGGGTTTAGGAAGGTCCGACCGACTTTCGTCTAAATCAGAGGCCTAAAGCTCGCTTTACGCGGTGAACCCCTCTATTAGATTTTACTCCAATCCGGGAGATTTGGACGACTGCCTCTCTCGAGGGGTGCATACAAATCCCTTTCCTCTTGAGTGCTCACTTCAAACTATCGGCCTCTCGCCTAGCCAAGCATGAAAGCTAAGGCGGAGAGTATATATCGATGATATATCTCCAACCCAAAAGAAATCAAGAGTAATTCAAGGCTAAACCCTAAAAAGAAAAGGTAAAATTAAAGCATCATAACTTAATCACTCAAACCTCGGATCATCAAGATCGAGTACAAGGAGGATTTAGTTACTCATGGTATAGAAAATGAAAATCATATTAATAATATGGAAACTAACACCGAGCAGAAGGGAAAGAGAATAGCGAACTATTTTATTTCTTAATGAAGAGGAATCACAAGTAGGGCACACAGATACTATAAGAACACCTTCTACGATGCTTACAAATACTGTAAAAAGGAAGTACAAAAATGCTAAAAGGGCTTGCATAAAAAAAACGTAATTACTTGAAATGAGAAAGGGGAAGAGAAAAGCTTAAGACATGAAGAACTAAAGTGACAGCACTACTCCTCCTAAATCTGGATGCTGGGCTCAAAGAGAGGGGCTTCTATTTATAGAATTTTTTTCGACCGAGTCACGCCCTCTGTCACGCCCGTGTCGGGGGGCGTGTCGGGTTAGGTACGAAAGTGATGCAATAACTCTGGCAGGAAACAGCTGCTGGCAGCTTATTTTTCTCGGAACTTGGGGTGACACGCCCTATGTCACGCCCGTGTCTGGGGGCGTGTCGTCTGTGTCTGCCGGTAGAAAAGTCAAAGTTGATGCTGGCGCCAAAACTGTGAACTTTGCAGGTCACGCCCTTGGTACACGCCCGTGACTAGGAAGACACGCCCGTGACTAGGAAGACATGCCCGTGACTAGGAAGACACGCCCGTGACTTGTTGGTGAAGGATGGAAATGCGCTTGCGGCGGAGAATTTTGCGGAAATGCGGGTCACGCCCTAGGTACACGCCCGTGTTGAATGTGACACGCCCGTGTTGGGGGCGTGTCGGATGGAAATCTCTGTCTTCTGTCTTCGGACCGTTTGCTTCATTCCACTAGGTTACACGCCCTAGGTACACGCCCTAGGAGGGCATGACCATGGGGCGTGTAACAACAAAACTTTGTAAAAACCTGCAAAAATAAGGAAAAACGTTAGTGACAATAATATATACAAAAAGGGGGTCAAAATATAAGCATACAAGACATGATTTGTAAATTGAAAGCTAGAAAATACCATAACGGTCCGTTCGGCCCCCTGGAATTGGAATTGAGAATTGGAATTGGGGCAACAAAATTCCAATTCCAGTGTTCGGATGTTAGGAATTCCCTCGGAATTGGAATTGGTCCAATTCCATGGAATTCAATTTTGTACTATGACCAATTCTTAGGGGTAAAGACAGATATTTCATGGAATTCAGTTTTTAACTATGCCCGTCGTTGCCTGATCTCATCTTCGTCGCCCAATCTCGCCGCCGCTGCCCGATCTCGTCGTCGTCGTCCGATCTCGCCGCTGCCGCCCGATCTCGCCGCTGCCGCCCGATCTCGCCGCCGCTCGATCTCGCCACCGTCTCACCGCCGCCGCCCGATCTCGCCGCCGCCGCCCGATCTCGCCGCCGCCGCCCAATCTCGCCGCCGCCGCCCGATCTCGCCGTCGTCGCCCGATCTCGCCTCCGCCGCCCGATCTCGCCGATGCCGCCCGATCTCACCGTCGTCTCCCTATCTCACCACCGCTCACTCCCGATACCGCCACCTCCGCCCGATCTCGCCTCCATCGCCCGATCTCACTATCGCCGCCACCCGATCTCGCCGTCGCCGCCGCCCAATCTCACCGCCGCCGCCGCCCGATCTCACCGCCGCCGCCGCACGATCTCGCCGCCTCCACCGCCACCCGATCTCGCTGCAGCCGCTCGATCTCGCCGCTGCCACTGCCCGATCTCGTCGTCATCGCCTGATCATGTCCCCGATTTCGTCGTCGTCGAACGATCTCGCTATCGTCGACCAATCTCGTCGTCACCGCCCGATCTCTTCATCACCACCCGTTCTCGTCGACACAATACTCTAACTTCAAATTGTCATGTCGTTCGGTCTTGCAGGCATCAGAAAAAAAGAAATTCTAAACCAATTCCAATTCCAATTCTAGAAATCCATCATGCAGCCGAACAACTGCATTGGAATTCAGACCAATTCCAATTCTCACAGGAATTGGAATTAGATGAATTCCAATTATGCAATTCCAATTCCTGGGGGCCGAACGGACCGTAATAGTTTAGGCTACAAAACGAACTATCACTAATCTCATAATAAGGAACTGGCAGGTTCCTGAGGTATTCTTTCTGTCTACCCTATATCCAGCAAAGTCAGCATCTTAGTATCCAGTTAACTCAAATTCTGACTCAGTAGGATACCAGAGTCCTAGACTAGGACAACCCTTTATATATCTTAAAATTCTTTTTAGAAAAACTAGGTGAGATTCTTTAGGGTTCACCTGGAACCTAGCACAAAGACATATGACAAACATGATGTCAGGTCTGCTTACTGTAAGGTATAGTAAGGACCCAACAATACCCCTATATAATTTCTGATCCACAGGTTTCCCATGTGCATCAGAGTCTATTACAACATTTGTAGCCATGGATGTTTTCTTTACTAAGGCATCAGCAATCCCAAACTTTTTATAAGCTCTTTAGCATATTTAGCTTGGGAGATGAAGATGCCATCAGGGAGCTACTTCACTCGGAGACCAGGGAAGTAGGAGAGCTCACCCATGCTACTCATCTCAAATTTTGAATGTATGAGGTCAGAGAACCTCTTGCATAATTTGGGATCAGTAGACCCAAATATGATGTCATCCACATATATTTGTACCAACAAAGTTTGGTCCTTATGATGTCTAGTGAATAAGGTTTTATCTACTATGCCTCTAATGAATTTATGCTCTATTAGGAAGCTGGCTAGGGTCTCATACTAAGCTTTGGAGCTTGCTTTAAACCATAAAGAGTTTTATGCAATTTAAATACATAAGAGGGATAAGTTGGAGAGACAAAACCTGGAGGTTGTTCAACATACATCTCTTCTTTGAGTACTCCATTTAGAAATGCACTCTTCACATCCATTTTATATACCTTGAATTTTTTGTATGCAGCATAGGCAAGAAATATTCTGATTGCTTCTAACCTTGCAACAGGTGCAAAGGTTTGGTCATAGTCTATCCCTTTTTCTTGCCTATAACCTTTAGCAACAAGCCTAGCCTTGTTTCTCATAATTACACCTTGGGCATCCAGTTTGTTTCTATATACCCATTTGGTTCTAATGACTGGGTAGTCTTGGGGTCTTGGAACCAAATCCCACACTCTACATCTCTCAAATTGGGTGAGCTCCTCTTGCATAGCAATGATCCAGTGAGAATCTTGCTCAGCATATTTTATGGATTGAGGTTCAACTTGAGAGAGGAAACATGCATGTATCAAGTCTTGGTTGAGTTGATTCCTTATCTGTATACCTACTGGCATATCTCCAATCACTTGAGATCTGGGGTGATCCCTTAGTGTGACAAAGTCAGTGGGTGGAGTTGGTTCAGCAACAACATTCTGAATTAATTCTTATTATGGAATTATGTTTGTTGTTGGATGAGGTTCAACTTCTTCCAACTATTCTTCTTCACTGTCTTCATAAACCTGTGAAGAAGGATGTGTAGGAGCCTCATGGGTGAGGCTTAATTCATCCAAAGTCTCACACAAGTGAGGTACCTGCAAAGGATTACTGGTAGAAATCTCTTTCTCCTTGCAAGACACATTAGTCTCATTAAAAGTAACATGAATTGATTCTTCAATTTTTAAGGATTATTTATTAAATATCTTATAAGCTTTACTTACTTGGGAATATCCTAGAAAAATTCTCTCTTCCTCCTTAGCTTCAAACTTTCTAATATATTTTTTTGTTGTTATTATGTATATAGCATATGCAACCAAATACTTTAAAATAGGTGATTTTAGGTTTCTTTCCTTCAAGTAATTCATAGGGAGTCCTATTCTTCAGTTTATGTATCAAACTTATGTTCAGTATATGATTTGTTGTGCTTACAGCCTTTGCCCAAAAGGATAGGGGCCTGTAAGCATCTGCAAGTAATGTGTCTACAGCTTCAGTTAGGGTCTTATTTTTTCTTTCAGCTACCCCATTTTGTTTGGGAGTTCTAGGAGCTGAGAAGCAATGCCTGATAACCTCCTTCTCACAAAACTCATGCATAAGAAAAGACTCAAACTCTGTATCATGATCACTTCTGATCAATGCAACATGAGTAGAGTACTCAATCTGTATGGTCTTGAGAAAATCTGTAAGAGCTTTAAAGGTATCTGACTTAGATCTCAGAAAGAACACCCAAGTGAACCTTGAGAAGTCATCTACAATAACTAAAGTATAGGATTTCCCTCCTAGGCTTTGTACAGCAATGGGTCCAAAGAGATCCATGTGTAGCAAGTACAAGATCATAGGTGAATCACTTTTATTTACTGATTTAAATCTAGATTTAGTTTGCTTGCCTAGTTGACAAACCCTATAGAGGCCTTCCTTCTTGTAGGGACCAGAAGGTAAACCTCTCACAAGGTTGTCTTTTAATAGCTTAGAAATATTTTTCATGTTTACATGTCCTAGCCTTTTATGTCATAAGTTATTCTGATTACTAATTATGTTAAGTAAGCAGATATCTGAATTGGCAGAATGAAAATCAACTAAGTATATGTTTCCTTGTCTATTCCCAATTAAAACATTTTGTTTTTCTTTACTAGAAATAATACAAGATGTTGAGTTAAAGTGTACCTAATAACCTTTATCACATAATTGGCTTATGGAGATGAGGTTATGCTTGATTCCTCTTACATAAGTCACCTTTTTTAATGTTACAGCTACAATCCTTGCTTTTCCATAGCCTTCAGATTGGCCACACTTTGAGTCACCAAAGATTACCTTTGGTCCCAGCTTGAACTTATAGTTGAGTAGGTTTTCCTTGCTACCAGTCATGTGTTTGGAGCAATCATTGTCCAGGTACCATAGTTGATTCACAACTGTACAGCTCTTTATCAGGTCAGCTTCAGATTCTGAAGCTTCTTCATTGTCTGATTCTTCTTCATCTGAATGATTTCTTGAGGCATGAATGGCCATGAGGCAAACTTCTTTGTCCCTTGCCTCTTCTTCTTCTTCACTGGAGCTGGATGATGAGGATTCATCTTCTGTTTCACTCCATCTTTCAGCTATAAAGCCTTTCTCCTTCTTCTTATGTTTGCTGGAAGAAGGCCTGCTGCTTTGTTGTCTTCTAGAGTCCTTCTCTCTTCTCTTCTCCTTCTTATGATTCTCTGGACACTCTGAGAGGAAGTGTCCAGGTTTCCTGCAACCAAAGCACACCACTTCTTTGCTATTTTGTAGAATCTTCTGGCAAATAGGCCCATCAACTCTTCATTGATTGTTGGAGTCTCTGTCTCCTCAATAGCCTTGAATGCAATATTGTGCTCCTTCCTTGCTGGTGGAGGTGTTCTCTACTCAGTTGCTTCTCTGGATTTGATGAACTGCTCATAGGACTTTAGCTTTCCCAAAAGAGATTCAGTGGAAATCTCATTTAAGCTCCTGGCCTCCTTGATGGGCTATATCCTTGAATCCCATGAGCTTAGGAAGCACATAAGGATTTTTTTCATTCACCTCTGTGAGGATGATGTCCTTATCCAAGGTTTTTAGCTCATTGATGATTGAGCTCAACCTATTGTACATGTCTGCTACAGATTCATCTTCCTCCTTCTTGAAATTCTCATATTGGGATATAAGATTGGATATTCTATCTTTCCTTTCATCTACAGATCCAGCCACCATTTGATTGAGGGAATCCCAGATGGCCTTGGCTGATGTGCATTCAGCCACTTTCTGAAATATGTCATCTGACATTATTTGGGCCAGAATGTTCATTGCTTTAGCATCAGCAACTTTGGCCTTTTTCTGAGCCTCAGTCCACTTTGGGGGTGGAACTGCATTAGTGCTGGGTGATGCTGTAGAAGTAAATGGCTGAGGGGGACCTGTCAAAATAGAGTTGTAGATATCTTCATCAATAGAGTTCATATACAATTTAATTCTTGCCTTCCAGATGCAAAACTTATTTAGATTGCATACTGGAGGTCTGATGCTTGCATAATCTTTATTTTGTGCCTGCTGTGTGTATAAGCCTGATAGAAATGAAATGGCAGATCTAACTTAGGATCTTTGGTTCAAGGGTTAGCTTGTACAACCAAAAGAACCTCCTCTAATACCAATCGAAAGTGAGGGGTTAGATCTGGTATACTCTAGAGGGGGGTGAATAAAGTATCTTTAGGTTTTAAAACTTTTGCTGTAAATAAAAACTTATTCCTAAACTAATATGAATAGTCACAGGCACAGCGAATATAAATAATCACAAACACAATAACCTAACTAGCACAGACACAGCAAGAACAAAGAAAAGAGCATCCAGACAACACAAGAATTTTATAGTGGTTCCCCAACCTAGGTACATCCACTCTTCTACCACCCTGGTAGGAATCCACTCAAGTTTTTGTTCAGGTGACTGCCACCAATGAGCTTTTGATCAGGTGCTCAAAAACCAAACCTCAAGTCTTTTGATCAGGTGACTTGCAACCAGAAATAACTTTTGAAGGAAGTTAAAAACTCTTTATACAGTGGGGGATGAGAGATTGATTTTGTCTTCTCTTTCTCTAAGTACAACTGAGAAGACTTGTGTGGATTTTGATGTTAGCAAAGGCTCCCCCTGAGATAATGAAAGGTTCAGGAAGTTGGAGCTTTGCTGGAGGGTGATAGGCCTTCAAGCTTTTGCTTTGACCAGAAGAGATTTAGGAACTTCTTGACTGATGTTGTAGTTGTTGTTCTTTGAAGAATCCTGGGATGAGGACAGAAGAAAACTCTTGATTTTGAGTGGTTGTTCTTCTTCTTCTTCAACTTAAAGTTCTTCTTCTGGTCTAGCACTTGTTTCTCTCTATCACTTTGTTCTGTATACTCTGCGTATCGGATTGCTGTCGAGAGAGAGAGAGAGAGCAGAAGATCCTTGTTCACAATTGTTATTCTGTTCTTCTGTGCGTCTTATTGTTATTACAGGAAGAGAAGAAAAAATCCCTTTTATATTTTCCATATAAATTTCCTTTTGAAATTTGAATTCCTTCCTGCATTTAATGCTGACGGCCTTGAGAATGTTTGCATTGATTGATTTCCTCAACTGTCCCTTTGAAAGACGGTAAGCAATAATCCTAATGAAGACCATAACTAATGCTCCGTCTAACGGTAATATTCAGAGAATATTTTAGCATTGATTACTCAGGAACTATTGCAATAGAATAGGGACAGAAGGATGGGAATAACCAAGTCTGTATTCGTCGAGCTGAGTCCACAGTTCGTCGAGCTGATAATTATTGTTCGTCGAGCTAAGATCCAAGATCGTCGACCTCAGAACTGTTGACTGCTGCTTGGTGAATCTTTCCAATTCTGAGCACCAAGATCGTCGAGCTGAGAAGATGTTTTCATCGATTGAAGTCTGATTCTAGACTTAGGAATGTTGAATCACAGTGTCCAAAGATCATCGAACAGAGAACCAAGTTTGTCGAGCTCAGCTCAGAGAATTTTCTCTGAGTTCGTCGAGCTGAGCACGCCTTTCGTCGACCTGAGTTCAACGAATGTCGAACTCATTTTTTGAGTCTTTGATATTTCTCTAAGTCTTGAGTCTTTGATAGTCTGTTGATGGTTGGTCCATGCATTGTTAACTCTAAGAACCTGGCCTAAACTCTAGGACACAACTATGACCTTGGCTATATATGTTAGGTCATATGATCCTAACTTAGTGAACCTATTCCAAATCTAACTAGGGATCTAAAAATTCTTTCATCTCCAAGCAATTCTTTAGATGAACCAATGTTAGATTGTCATCCCTCATCCTCTTCAATCATCAATCCATCTATCTCTACCCAAACCCCTCCAGAATTCTTAAATTTATCTTCTCCCTCCATCTCTCTCATCTTAGCATCCCTAACACCCCTTCTCAAACAGCTTATAATAGAGGCTATTTCACCTCTTGCTATGTCTATCTCTACCCTTGCTGCTCAGCTTTCTACCTTCTCTATTCCATCCTCTTCTATCAGGAGCCTGGCTCCAGTAGTCACTGAAACCAGGCAGGGGGAGATACTCAGTGAAGAGGTTGCTCAAGCAGCAGATACAGCAACAGATACAGCAGCAGCAGATACAGTAGCAGTAGCAGCAGTAGATACATAAGCAGATACAGAACTTGTAGCAGAAGCTGACTATATTGATACTAAACTTATTGATGCTGATCTTATTAAGTTCTTGGATATTGAATTTGAGAACAATCCTTTGGAAATTCTTTATGGAGATTGCCTCATTGCTCCAGATTTTTACCAAGATTAAGTTCTAAGATCCTTTGTTCTTTTATACAGCAATTGTCTTTCTTTTGTATCCTTTCATGGGTGTACAGATATTGTTTGCTACTCAGCTCCCATCAGTTCAGAGAATTTGCAGCAGATACAGAAAAGTTTTAAAGCTCCTGAGCCTGAACTCATCTTAGTTCCAGAGGCTGAGCTTATTTAGGTGGCTGAGGATGATTCTTCTAAGCCCAAGGCCTTTTCTCCTCCCACCTTTGTCTTATCTACCTCTCCATTGCCTGACATGGATGAGATTCTTGCCAAGGATATGGATCTAGAAACTTTAGAAGTCCCTGCTGAAATCATTCCACCTCCAGCAGGTCCTCCTCTAGCTATCCCTCCTCCAGCTGCAAAGCTAGTTCCAAATCAAGTCATTGCTGAGATTGATGCTTTGTATGATAAACCTCAAGGATCTTCTGATGATGATCAATCTTATGACTCAGATTATGATGACAGTAGAAAGAAAATGTCTAAGAAAAGGAAAGCCCCTTCCAAGGCTATTCCAAAGACAAATCCAAGTAATGATACTCCATACTATATTCTGCAAAAAATTACTCCCTACCCCGGTATGCCCCAGTGGATATGGTTGTCTAAGAATGAGCAAAAGGCTAGGAAGAAGAGAAGAAGGTATTCTCCTCCTCCTCAAAAGTTCAGGAGAGGTTCTCCTCCTCCCTCTTCAGGTTCCTCAGGAAATTTATCTCAGAAGCCTACTTCCATGACAAAAACTTATCAGAGATAACCCAGACAAAGCTATCAACAGTCCTCTTCAAGCAATCGACCTTCAGATTCTTCAAAGAAAGTTCCTACTGAAGAACCAATGCAGGATTCTAGTCCAAAAAGGCCAGAGTCTCCTCCAATTCCTTTTGTTGATCCAGAATAGGAGACTTCTGCCAGGATGGCTAGATTCCATGAGTTTATAGGATTTTCTCAGATTAGCAAAGCAAAAGCTGAAGGCAAAGATATCTCTCAATTCTCAACTATGTCTTCCTACAGAAAAGAAGAATTGCTCAGGTATGTTAAGGTTAATAAATTTTTCAATGTTGATGATTATATGAAGCTGCACCCAGAGGTTGTTGTTCCCAGAACTTCTTCTCAAACTATAATTGGAGCATCTGACATGTATATTTCAAAGAAAAAAGCAGTCAACCCTAACAGAGTAATCAAATTTAGACAACCTTCTGAAGATTCAGACAAAGACAAAGCCCAGAAGAAGAAATGAGTTTCCTTTCTTTTACTTTTCTAGTTGACTTTTGAACTCTATTCTCTTAGTTTATCATGAAGCATAACTCTGTAAATATCTGCTGAATATTTTTTTTCTGTCAGATATATTTTCTTCTGCTTTATGATTGTGTTGTATTTGTGTTAGTGACCTCACTCAAATAGAGGGAGATTGTTGGATCCCTAGTTTGATTTGGGCTAGATTCACTAACTTAGGCTGAGTGTGACCCAACATTATATAGCTAGGGTCATGAGTAGTAGTCCTAGAGTTTAGGCTAAGTCTTGATTAGTGCTACCTCCTTGGACAAGCCAGAAGTGGACTTCAGAGAATCAGTTTTAGCAGCTTTCAGAAGACAGTGATCAGTTCGAAATTCTTCAAACTTAGCTCGACGATCATCGATCTCAGATCAACAAACTCAGAGTTAATTCTCTAAGCTGAGCTCGACGTTCTCAGAGCTCAGGTCGACGCTTAGTTTTTTTCTGTCAGTTTCTCAGCTCGACGAACTCAGAGTGCAGATTTGGAAAGTTATTCCCAATTAATAGATCGTAGAGCTCAGGTCAACGAACTTGAATTCCCTGGTCGACGATCTTTGATCTCAGGTCGACGAATTCTGTTTTGCATTCGAAGTTTTCTGTGTAGTTCCAGAATGAGTCCTTCCCTCTTCTGTTTCTTATTAGCACTATTATTCTGAGCATTTAATGCAAATATTCTTCTGAATATAGCCGTTATTTGGCTGCATTAAATGTGGTATTCTTCTGAATAAATATTTGCTTATTCTATCAAAAACGGTCGGGAAACTCATCAATGCTATTATTCCAGCCGTTTTCTATTCCCCCTAGCAGCCAGCATTTATGGAAAGAATTCAAAAAATCAAAGAGAATTTTTTTCAGCAGTGGAATAAAAAGGAATTCTCTCTTCTTCGAGAAGAATATACAAGAAAGACATTATAAAAATAGGAAGAGATATCGAGAAGCATTGCACAGGAAATTCTGAACAAGCACTCGACGCTCTCAACGCTTTTTCATTCTCTATCATCACTGTAGTTTGAAGAAGAACAAATCATCAAGATCAAGAGTCTTCTTCAACCTCTGTTCCTGAAATCCTCAGAGACATTTTATTCAACATCTGTTACTGGATTTCTTGGATCTTGGCAGATCAAGCTGAATACCTACTCACCCTTTGCAAAGCTCTGTTCTTTTAGAAATGTTCTACTTCTCAGAAGGAGCTTTAACATCACAAGAATCCACACAGTCTTCTCAGTTGTATTTGAGAAAAGAGAAGACTTCCATCAACATTTTTCATCCTATTGTACCGGGTTATAGCTCCCTTCAAAAGTTAATTTGGTTGACAAGTCTCCCTCCAAAAGACTTGAAGTTGGTTTTTGAGCACCTGATCAAAAGCCTTAAGGGTTTCCTGAGCTACCTGAACAAGATCTTGTGGTGGCAGTCACCTGATCAAAACCTGCTAGTGGATTCCTAGCAAGAGTGGTAGAAGAGTGGATGTACCTAGGTTTAGGGGAACCACTATAAACTTCTTGTGTCGTCTGGTTGCTCCTTTTCATTTTTTTTTGTGCTTATGATTGCTGAATTATTTAGCTTAGTTCCTTCTTATTCCTTAACTAATATATGGTATCACTATATTTACTCTGATATAATCTAGAAAAAGAGCCAAATTTTAAATACTTTATTCACCCCCCCCCCCCTCTAGAGTAATCTGACCTAACACCCTCCTTTCAACCTGCACTATATCATTTGGTTAAATAGACCTAAAGTACATGACAATTATCGTTATCATAGGAGAGAATCGTGGCTTTATGACTGACTAGTAATGCTCAAGTGGAACTGTCCAGTCTGTGACTGAGGATGGTGGTAGGACTCACAAAGTTCCCCGTTTGGGTACTAATGTACCAGTGACTGCCTGTGATGGCAAAAGGTGGGACCCTGGGTGATCTGATATACCGCTAATATGCCCTGAGTGCACGAGATGTTTGGATGATCGTGTCATCATTTGTGATATTTGGTGCTTAAGTTTTACATTTATAATTATGTGAACATGTTGTTGTCTGCAGGGAAAGAGCGTCGCCACCTCGAGAGAGGGGTGAGATAGTTATAATTTGTTCAGCAAATATTGATTGTTGTCTTGTTTGCTGCCATTTGGTGGAATGCTTCTGTACAGGTCTTGTAGGTCTATGTGGGAAATAGCGGGTTGAAGTCCCTTTTTGCTGAGCTGGCCATCGAAGGCCCAAGTGATATGTTTAGTATTTTGATGTGTTGTCAGCCTACATACCGATGTATGGAAATCACTTTCTTGTAAACATGAACACAATTTTGTAAGGCCTTAAGTCCATAACTATGTGTATGTCATTTATTCTTGTTTGGCTTTATTAATTCATATTCCTGGTTGGGTGATACTTATAACTCCTTAAGCTTCTGCTAAAATGTAACTCTGTGTTAGGGTGCATCTTTAAATTAAAATGGATTATGGTTTTATCTCGTAACTCTTTTGTCTATCTGTTTAATATGGTGTAGGGCCTCAGCCGAACATTCTGTTATATTACTTTAGATGGATGGGGGTGTTACATAAAGCAACTTGGCAGTTGTACTCCTTACTCATGTGCATTGAAAAATAGTGGAAGTAATATTATTTGTGTATTTTACTGTTATGTTATTTATTATATATGTCATGTATTTTGATTATTCCACTTGTATTCTTTATCAAAACGCTATTTGTACACATCATTATTTATCATAAAACTTCTACTTATAAGAATTGGATCTTAATGCTTACCTATACTATTCTCTATAATCTTGAGTAATGCACTAGATAGGAAAGCATGACCGCTATAATGTTTATTTTTACTTGAAATGCAAATTAGCTTACATTATAGTTCTTATCTCTTTTTGATATTTTGAAATCTTGCTTGTAAAATTTCAATGAACTGGCATCTCTTGGACTTGAGTTGAATTGAAAACATCTTCTTATTAGGCTTAAAACTATTTATCATTTAAATGATCCTATTTTCCAAAAAGTTATTTTGTTTAAGAATGTTTATCATATTCTTATGCTTACTACTTGGGCATAATCATAATTATTTATTCTCCTAACAAGTATTTTCTCAATAAGTGGTAAAATATGCTTTAGCGAGTATTATTTTCTTACTCTCTACTATTATATTCAATCACGAACACAATTTGTCAACATATGGTAAAGTGGCATTTATGAACTTGGATATAACATCATAACTTCTTCTCTATATAAATCTCATTATTGCTCATTACACAAACTCTCCTCTACCCTCTTTTGATTCTACCAAAATGAGGGAGAATATCTTGCTTAGTTATAATGCATCATGCTCTGAAATTTTGTTTAAAATTACATCTCCTGGTTAACGGTTCTCAAAATCATTATGGTATCAACTTCAACTATGGCTATACGCATATGTCACATCTAAAACATCATCTTTCTAAACTACAACTCTGATTTTAATTTTTACTTTAAAATTATTCAATGAGGTTTTCACTCAAAATCACTTAACGCTGCAAAAACAACTTTAAGCTCGATCATGCCATTATAATTACACAAGTAATAATTTATACTTTTCAACATATGGTATCCTCAAAATCCTCTATACATATAAAAATAAGAAGAATAAATTTATCAAGACACTCGACCCCACCCTCTTTTGATAAAACCAAAAGGGGGAGAATAAATTTGAAGAAATAGGTCATTTAGGGGGAGTACAAACTTGGAAGCAACTATGTAAGGAGAGTATCCATCTAGGGAGAGTATGCTCATAATGCTTATCAAATACATATAAACATAAACACCTTTGTCTTATGAATTATTTATTCAAATTGGATTTGTTATTATCAAAAGTGGGAGTTTGTTGGAATATGTGTTCTGCATCCCTTGATTTGAGAATAACAAATCTCAGTTTGTATTTGCTCATATTTTTATTGTGTGTTTATAGTGTACAGATCATACTAGTCCAATCAAAGATTAAATGAGGAGACAAGCCCTCTATCATGGGTGTGTACAATTAAGAATCAGTAAAAATATGAGCATTGATAGCTGGATACTAAAACAATCATAACTTTCAATTCAGGAAGAGTTACGAGACGTGTCACACCATTCAGGAAAGAGGACAACGATATCTACAAGCTGGAAAAGTTTTTGCTACCACACGATGGTAGCACTAAATAGCAGTATTTTTGGTGGTAGCACTAACACGGGCGGTAGTGCTAATGCTGGCAATAGAAATTTCGACGTGATAGAAAAGAAAGGAGATAGATTTAGAAAGTGCTAATGCTAGAGATAGTGAAATTTAGCCTAGCAGTAGTGTTTTGGAAAGTTAAATTTTTGGAAGAAAAGGTTTCCAAAAATACTAATTTCCAAAGATCAAAAGTTTCCTAAAATGGCACAAAAAGTTCCTAAAATGGTGATGGAAGGTTGCCAAATTTGCTAATTTTCAAAGAAAAAAGAAAGCTAACTAAAGTAGCTACCACCAAGTAGTAACGCTATAGCAGGAGGCAGCATCTGAGGCCTATTTAAAGAGCGGCTCCTCTCTTTCCTTGGGAATTAATTCATTTGCTCTCTAAGACACAACTCTGAATCAGGTTAGAGAGGCTCGTCTCTAGAGATTCAGAGAACTCCATTGGGTGAACACGAAGATCGAAAAGATTTTTTGAAGGGGAAGTCTTACACACTTATTCAACACGAAGGACGAATGCACTAAGAATGCAAACATCAACATCTCCTTTATATTTACCTTAGAAAATCCTTGGGGAGTTTTCACTTGCTTATTTTATTATCTTGTAATCTTTTTATTTTATCATTTTGTAACTTGAGTGGAGAAATTGTTTGAGCCAAATGTTGGATTCTGAGAAGGATTTAGTAGGAAATTTGCCACAGGTGGGGTGACTAAGTATTGAGAGACTTAGGGGGCAAAATCGTCAGGTATAGACGTCAGTTTCCTAGGAGGATTCCATTAATTCATCGTGTGTGGTGGTGAATAGGTCTTTGGTGGATCTAAGGGCGGTTCGAGGCCTTATCTGGGAGAGATAAGCTAGAACCAACTGGTCCTTGGGGATAAGGGTCAGTATAGAAAGGAAAGAGTTTTTCATATTTCGCCTTGATTTCTATCGTTATAGAAATCAAACATTTTGTTAATAATTTCTTATGAAATAAAATCATGTATTTCATTATTTTAGTAAATTGATTTTATTTTGTGTTTTGAAATGTTCAAATAATATTTCTCCCTCAATGCATTAAAGGAAAACATATTGCATGAAATTCACTTTCTATTACTAGTGTCAGATAGTAGTGCTAATGTTGGCGACAGTGAAGGATTATTGAAATCTGACCTCCTTTAAAAGTAATCATCATTATAATATTTTTTGAGATATTAAAATATATTTTCCGATTAAATATTTTGAAACATTTTTAACTCTAATATTTTAAATAAGATTCAAATTTTTGAAAAGCCCTTATTCATCCCCCCCCCCCCCACACACACACACACACTCTTAGGGTGACTAAAGATCTAACAGAGAGATCCCCACTAATCTCACCAAAATATAAATCCTTGCCCAACAAGCTGTCATCGTCAAGGTAGATATAAGAGGAGAAGGAAATGAATGGAGCCTTGTAAGGGGATTCTTACCTCATTGACTTGAGTGCAAAGCTCAATGTCCTCCTAAAGTACCTACAATAAATTTACTTGCATATGCTCAAAAATTAAAAGGGGTTAGGAAATAAAATAGAAGAAAGACATAAATAATCAAAAATCGGGAAAGTGACCCTGGTCTCACTCCATGCAAGCTCTATAAATTGATTATTGTTTGTGGAATAAGAATTATAATGAGGGGTATAGGATCTTATGACTCTCTTGGAGGGGGTGAATAAGGGCTTTAAAAATATTCAGATTTAAAAATAGGAAACTATTATAGTCTAGTTTTTGTTACTACTATCAGTGGTAGTAACTACTATTCTGCTCTAGTAATAGAAATTCCCTCTTTTGAAACATAGAACTGAGAATTAGTGAGCCTATAGTTGAAGAAATGATGCTTTTATTTCAAAAATAAAAATTACAAAATTGTGACCCTAATGATGCTTGGTATCGAGGCAATAATAGAAACCTTTTGGTTTTCTATATCGACCCTTCTCCTAAGGATTGGTTGGTTTGAGCCTATCTCTCCAAGATATTGCCTAAAACCGCCCCTAGATCTAGTCTCCACAACACGCGATGAATTGCAAGAATCCTCCCTAGAACCGATATTCACACCGTACGATTTTCACCTATGTCTTGCAAGACTTAGTAACCACTACCTATGGTGAATTTAAAATAACCAAAAATAAAAGAAATATGAATACAATAATATTAAAAAAAAACCTTAATATACTGTCATCGAAGGTGACGAAGGTGCGCAAAGGATCATTATAGTAGATGGGCATGTCCATCGTGTAGAATATGCATGATCAATCCTTCTTCGAGTTTGTGGCCTTCACGAGCGTTGATGGGAGTTCATCATAGCAAGAAGGAGGCTCACACAAAAGTATAAGAGTAGAGGCTTCAATTAATAATATCTATCATATATCTAGAAGGAGGCCTGCTCTTTTTATAGGTACGAAAGCTAGCGCCAGTGTTAGTATTGCCGCCTGGCGGTCACTACTTTACGAAACTTCTGGCATATGGACAAAGAAATTTTTAGCAACGTCTTTTTCTGAATTTGAATCTTCCAAAAGTTAATGTTCGGCATTAACGATAACGTCTGGCAATGGCTATATTAGGCATGCCATCAAATATTTTTCCTTCTTTACTCCTCAATCAGAAATAGATTAGTAGTGTTTCTAAATGATAGTGTATGGCATTAGAGATAATGCTCGGTGGTAGAACTTTCCTTTTTCATCACAAACCTTCCATTTTCGCAATCTTTCCTTTCTTGATAATATTGCCTTTTTTATCACAGATACTAGCGTAAGCGTTATCATTAATGTCCGGCGGTAGAAACTAATTCGGCGTGCTTTCCCCAGTTCTAGATTGCTAGTGCTAGTGCCAGCGGTATCGATATTGCCCAACAGTAGCAAAAATTGGAGCACCATCTTCATTAGTTTGACTTGTCTTCCATGGAGTATTGAACTTATAATTCTTGTACACCATTAAAACACAGTAAACAAGATCAAATACAAACTAGGATTTGTTATTCTCATACCAAGATATGTGAAATGCATGTTCCACCAAACTCCACATTTTTATAAAAACAAATCCTCAATGAAGAAATAAAGTATATAAAGTAAGTAAGGTGTTTATTGTAAGTGATAAGCATGATGTGCATACTCCCCCTACATATATGTTTACTATTTTGTACTCTCTCTAAATGGTATATTTCTTCAAATTTATTCCCCCCCCCCCTTTTGATATTATCAAAAGTGTAAGACCCCCCTTCTGGAATACAAGACACGATCGAGGGGATTCTTATGCCCAGAACAGCCGTCTTGCGGTAGCGCTAACACACGGGTCGACCTGTACCGCAAGACATATATCCTGTCGGCTAAGACCAATATCATTAATGCTAACTCAACATAAGGATTATAAATAAAAGTCAAAATCCACACAAGCATTCACAACAAGTATAACTCCATATGATAACCACAATAATATAATGATATTTCACATATCCATCAAACATGATAGCATAGTTATAGGTTACACACGCAATTATCGGGCATCACACCCTCTTCCAAAATCTGTTTCATTCTCCTGATTATAATCAAGAGCATCCTTACTAGATTTCACAAGAATATCATTTATACACTCAAATCGTATCAAGTCTTTTGTTCACCAAATTTTCCCAAATCATTTGTTTATTAAACTCCTTCAAACCGTTTGTACAAACATGTTTCACCAAACTATTTGTTTACTTAAGGATCTAACAACCAAATCCTATCAATCATTTGTTTATCACGATCACAAATAAACTAAGTTCACCAAAACCTTAACATCTTCTTGTTACAACCTTCTACCGAGTCCAGATCTGATTATACACTAACTTGAAAACAATGTGCACTTAAGTGATACTGTGCAGCAACTTCGACTGGATTTTCCTGAGGCTGAGGGACTCATATTAAAACGTGTAACCATCCATTGGAAAGATCTTTCCAAGGACTACAACTTTTGTGTTTAGTCAAAACCCAGATCTGGACGTATCACACTCGAAAACGGCCTCGAAGTTCTCTGTGCATAGAAACCAAGTTTATACACGCATCTTAAAGCAAGATGATCGATATCAGTTCATCATCTTCCTGTAGTTTTTTGTTCAAGACTATATTCAGACTTTCCTCCTCCCTTATTCACCCTCAACAGACCATTTCTCTTAATGAAACCAAGTCCATCAACTTCACATCAAAGAGAGGAGAGGCTGAAGCCTCTTGGACAAGGTCCTTGCATGGTCTCTTCCTAGGAGATATTCATCTCTCACAAGTCAAACACCTTTTAGTCAATAACTCTCCTAGAACTAATAACTAGAGATCTAGCACAAGGGATAGGGTAGGAAGTTCACCTCATTTCCGGCCATGGATCTTGTTATTCTCCATGGCGGCATGATGACGTCGATCTCGACTTCCGTTCTTATCCATCGATAAAAGCACTCTTTGTTCCTTGTCCTTCCAAGTAAAAGCTCAGTTGTCTCGTTCTTTCAAAAAATTCAGAGAAGATATCTAAATGTTTGCTTAAGGATTGAGAATTACATAGAGGGGGGTGAATAGGTCCAATTTAAACTATGACTACCCCTTTATAAAATCAGAGTTAAACTTTTTTTATGTTGAATAACACAGTCAGATAAACAAGACAATCTTAACAGCAATGTAAAAATTATCACAACATAGCAATCAGCAATCCCAGCACAATGCACACAGATTTATAGTGGTTTCCCAACTTATGGGTACATCCACTTCCCCCTTCGCCTATCTAGCAATGAACTAGATTCGACCAAACTCCTTCTCTTTCTTTTACTCAGATCCTTAGATATTACAGTTCAGAGTCCAGCTAACTCCTACAACTCAGACTATACAAGTCTTACCACTCAGATCACTAAGATCCTACACCTCAAGTTCTTCCCAAGAACTCTATCTCAGAATGAATCCACGCTCCTACTTCTCAGGCAACTCCTTCCCTACAACTTAGAGAAATACCTACTTATCCTACCTCAGGCAATCCCAACCGTACCTCAGCCTTTATAACATAGGCTTACAACATAAAGAGAATGATTCTCCTACACTCAGATCTACAGGTAGATCTTACATAAATAATGATGGTAAAAGAAATAGATTCGGAAAATGTCACCTAGGAAGAAAGAAATGAATGACAGGTTCTTGATCTGATCCTGATGAGTTTGCTTCCTTTGATCTTGTCAAGATAGATCTGATCCAACCCTTTTTAGCTTTTTCATAGCTTCTTGAAGTATAAATTAGGTAGATCTAGGCTGGAGAATGTTATGGATGATTCTTGATCTAGCTTCTCTCCATCTTCTAAATTATTGCTGATGTTTTAAAGATCTGTCTTTACCAAATTGTTCTTCTTCTTATTATTTTTACTTTCTCTGAAGAGTTAATCCCTTTAAATAGGCTCTGATAGGAGTAACCGGCTGATCTAGTTAATAACTGACATTTGACTCTTCTGACAGTTGTTAGTACCTCCGTATTGATTTCTGTACTTAGGAAACAAATCTACTTGAAGAGTTGACACTTGATAGTTGAATGCATCAACACAAGTCCTGAGTGTCGACACTGCTCTTGTAGTGGTGTCAAAATACATCTGAATGTGTCAACACAGCTCTTCAACTTGTCTCGACACAACTTATGTAGAATGTGTCGACACAGTTGTCCTTAGTATCGACACAACTTACTTCCAGTAAAACCACACCTTGTGAAGTGTGTTGACACTAGTCCTGAGTGTCGACACATTTGTCTTCAATCTCGACATAGCTTGAATAGAGTGTGTCGACACAGTTGTCCTTAGTGTCGACACAGCTTCTCTTTGTCTCGACACAACTTGTTCAGTGTGTTTTGACACTTGTCCTGAGTGTCTCGATGCTTTTGTACTTTGTTTTATTTATCTGTACACATGAACTTAACATCCATCAAATATAACTATATGTATATCATTGAGCTGAAAGGACTTCTTCAAATCAAGTACATTGTTGAAAGAAAAAGGGAGAGAAATCTCTGGTTAACTCTAGAGGGGGGTGAATAGAGTTAATTAAAAATTTCTTTGCAATTTTTATTCACATAAAAATAGGTGATATAGTAATAGCTAGGAGATGATGTCAGGAGCAAAGAAAAGCTATACTAAACTACCACAGCACAAGACAAAAAAAGAAAAACAGCAAGCACACAAACAATACAAGAATTTTATAGTGGTTCCCCAATTGGGTACATCCACTCTTCTACCACCCTGGTAGAAATCCACTAGCAGGTTTTGATCAGGTGACTGCCACCACAATATCTATTTGTAGGGAGATATTGCAACCCTTTGAGCTTTTGATCAGATGCCCAAAAACCAAACTCAAGTCTTTTGGAAGGTGACTTGTGAACCAGGCTAACTTTTGAAGGGATTTAAAATCCTGTACAGTGGAGTGAGAAAGAAAGTGATGTTAGTCTTCTCTTTTCTCAAATGCACTTTCAGAAGACTTTGTGCGGATTCCAGATCTTGTCAAAGCTCCCTCTGAGATGTAGAGTTATTCAGGAATTGAGAAGCTTTGCTCAAGAGTCTGTAGGTCTTCAGCTTGTGAAAAGTAGATCCAGGAACTTTAGATAGATGGATCTATATTGTCTCAGTAAATTCCTGGAAACAGAAGATGAAGAAGACTCTTGATCAGATTGTATTGTTCAATTCTATCTTATTGAGAGCATAGTGAGAGATGAGGATTGAGATCTATTGTGAAATTTTTGCTCTTGCTAAGAATATCTCTCTAAAATTTTCTCCTCTGTAGGAATTGTATCTCTGTTCCCAGTCTGTATAAAAAAAAAGTGTTCTGTTTTAAAAAATCTTCTCTCTATTATCCTCGATTGCCAATCTTCCTTAGATATTTGAATAACTGTAATTTATGTCTTGCTGGAAATCTGGGAAGGAAAACGGCTAGCAAATCTGTCATTATTCATTTACTCAATTGTCCTGAGAAATATGTCAAATAAATCCTCTAATGAATACCATAATCAATGCTGCCAGGAAACGACTATATTCATAGGGAATATAAGCATTGATTACTCAGGGAATTTATGACTTAAAATAGTAATAAAGAGGGAATAAGTAAGGAAAGAACAAAGAACAGATAGCTTAAAGAAATCATCGACTAGAGAATAGATTTCATCGACCTGCACTTAGAGAACGTTGACCTGAGAAATCTTGTTCGTCGACCTGAGCTCTGCAAAGCACACGCTGAATATAAGCAACTGATTTTACGCTCCAAGAACGTCGACCACAGAACTTGAACACACAAAAAATAGTCAAGCTAAGAATCTGTCTGGAGAAAATTGATCGTCGACTTGAGCTCGAATATCGTCGAGCTCAGTTCAGAGAATTAACTCTGAGTTCATCGATCGGAGATCGATGATCGTCGAGCTAAGTTCGAAGAACTTTGAACTGATCAAAACTGTCTTCTGAAAAACTTCCAAATTTGAAACTTCTGAGGTCCTCTGGTGGCTGGTCTAAGAAAGTTGAACTAAAAGGACTTAGCCTAAATTTTTAGGACTACTAGACTAGACCCTTGCTATACAATGTGGGTAAGACTCAGCCCAAATTAGTGAACCTAGCCCAAATCCAATTAGGGATCCAACAATCTCCCCCTATTTGGGTGAGGTCACTAAAAACAAATAAAAAGCAATCATAAAGCAAGAAACATATATCTGGCAGAAATAATACATTCAGCAGATATTTACAACATATGCTTCATGATATAAATAGAAGTAGAGTTTAAATAATAAAATTATAATAACTAAAATTTACTATTTCTGCTTGGGAATAGCTTTCTCAGACTTTTCAGTAAACTGTTTGAATAAGATTTCTCTGTTAGGATTAGCAGCTTCTCTTTTTGACATGGTCATGTCAGATGCACCAATAATATTCTGAGAAGTTGCTCTGGGAACTACAGCCTCTGGATGCAATTTCATATACACATCAGCATTAAAGAACTTGTTAGCCTTTGCATACCTGGTCAGTTCTTCTTTCCTGTAAGATGACATAGTTGAAAACTGAGAAGGGTCCTTGCCT
This sequence comes from Platanthera zijinensis, assembly GCA_039513925.1. Lineage (NCBI taxonomy): Eukaryota > Viridiplantae > Streptophyta > Magnoliopsida > Asparagales > Orchidaceae > Platanthera > Platanthera zijinensis. Next base: position 120,216,376 of record CM077091.1, read on the forward strand.
TTAGCTTTAGCTTTCCTAATCTGAGGGAGTCCTACTAACTCCTGAAATCTAGCCATTCTGGCAGAGGTCTCCTGTTCTAGATCAACAAATAGAATAGGAGGAGACTCTGGCCTGATTAGACTAGAGTCCTGTTGAGATTTATCAGTAGTATCTGCAGAAACTCTCTTGGAAGAAGCTGGAGGAGGATGGCTTGAAGAAGATTGTTGACTGCCATGCCTTGACTATCTATTATAAGTCTTGGTTACTGGAGCAGCTCTCTGAGTAACACTTCCAGAAGTACTTGAGGAGGAGGGTCTTTCCTAAATTGCCTGGGAGGAGACTTGTACCTTCTCCTCTTCTTCCTTTCTTTTTGATCATTTTTAGACAGACGCATCCAATGGGGCATCCCTGGGTATGGAGTTATATTCTGCAAAATATAGTTGGGAGTATCATTGTTGGGATTGGGCTTAGGAGCAGCCTTTCTCTTCTTGATAACTTTCTTCTTAGATTTGGAATTATCAGAATCATCGGAATCATTGTCTGAGTCATCTTCAGAGGAACTCTAGGGATTGTCATAAAGAGCATCTATTTCTTTTAATGTTTCCTTTGAGATCTGTTTGTCTACTTGAGGAGGAACTGGAGGTAGAACATCTTGAGGAGGAACCGCTGCATCTGAAACCATTTCAGCTTCCTGAGCCATGTCTGTAGCAAAAATCTCATCCATATATGGTAATGGAGAGGTAGAGAAAACAAAAGTGTGAGGGTAAAAAGCATTGGGCTCAGAGAACTCATCCTCAGCAACCTTAACAGGCTCAGCCTCTGAAACTAGAACAAGCTCAGGCTCTGGAGCTGAAAAGCTATTCTGAATAAACTGTAAGACTTCTGAGCTAACTGGAGCTTTATAGCAAACAATGTCTGTACAAAACTGAGGAGAGACAAAGGAAGGAATGCTGCTATACATAAGATAAATGAAATCAAGAACTGAGGTCAGTTCAACAACTGGAGAAATGAAGCAGTCTCCAGAATAAATATCCAAAGAATGATCTAAATCAGTTATTTCATAATCAATGTCCAAAAATTCTGTGAGTTCTGCAACTGTTATCTCAGTATCAACAACCTCTATCTCTGCTACTGATGCTGCTACTGCTGGAACTACTTCTTCATGGAGTATCTCCCCCTGCCTGGTTTCAGTAAGCACTAGAGCCAGGCCCCTAACTAGAGAAGGAGGGATAGGGAAGGAAGATAGTTTGGTAGCAAGAGATAAGATAAAAGAAGCAAGAGGTGAAATGGCCTCTGCTATGAGTTGTTGGAGGAGAGGAGTGATGGATTGCAGAATGGATGAAATGGAGAGTAAAGCAATGTCCATGAATTCAGGTGGGGTCTGAGTAGATATAGATGGATTGAAGGTGGAAGAGCAGGGATGAGAATCTAGCATTTGCTCATCTAGAGGGGATGGAGAATGACCGGGGGATGAAATAAGATTAAATGAAGGTAGGGAGGATAGATTTTGAAGAGGAGGAATTTTAGCAAGATGGGAAGGAAGAGGGGATGAAGGAGGAGTAACATGCTCTGGTGAATGATGTTGAGGGGATTGATGTACTGGAGATTGAATTGGTGAATGTTCAGGTAGTGGTGAATGAACTGGTGAAGAAATATGGATGGGGGAAGTAGGAGGTGTAGGTGGATGTGTTGGAGTTGTGGAAGTAAGCTAGAGAGATGTTGAAGTTGATTGATCAAGTGGAGGTGGAGGGGGAATGGGGATATCCTCAGCAGGGTGGGAAGTGGCTGGAACAGCCCTTGTACTCTCAGAAGATCTGGAAGAGGAAGCCTTTGAAGGCTTAGGGATGCTCCTTTCCCACCGGCTAAATAAGGTGCAGGTTAGCCTCTTAGGGGCATTAATGAATATGGTCGGGGTGACCAGTGATTTAGCAGCCCTGGCTTGAAGAAAAATTCCAAAAATCTGGCCAAAACACACTTCCTTCTTTGTGTTTTTCTTCTTAATCAAATCAAAAAGAATTTTGACCCAGTTCACAGCCTTCTTGTTTGCCACTGCACACATCACAAGGAATTGATGTCTAGTTATGTGATCGTGGGCGGTGTGCTTGCCCAACAGAACTTTTCCTATAACATCTGCCAGAAACTTATAATCCGCAAATAGATGTTTCTTCAGTAATTTGTTAGGGTTGTCGCCAGAATAACCCATTCAATTCAACATTTCATCAAACTCAACAGAATCGATTTCCAAGTCCTCTTCTCCATTCACTAAACCAAAAGTTTCAGAAAGAATTTCAGGGGTGAGAGAGACGGTGTTACCCGCTATTGTTCCTACCAATATGTTAGTATCTGAAGACGATAACGAGTACACCCATTCTCTAATCTCGGTCACCGGAATCTTTATCCTGGTTGTCATTAGACTCTTCAAATATAAATCTTCAAACAATTGCAGAATGTCAAGGAAGATTTGATCTGAGTATTTGAAAGACTCGAAGTCGATGTCAAAACCCATATAAAATTTCATTGCTGTGAGAGCGCTTGTTGGAATCACCATGATCACCTGCAACAAATAAACAGAGAGATCAAGTGCAAAGGAACTGAAAGCACGGGATGGAGATCGAAGAAAACCTAGTTATAAGGTTTTTTAGAATATGAAACATCAAGTTCTGTCCTACGAAAAAGAAAAATTCTTCTATCTCAGGTCGACGAAAAATTTCATGAAGAGATAAATTCGTCGATCTCAGACTGAAGATATGGAGATATTTCGTCGTACTTAGAAATATTTCCTGAAATAGGATCATCGATCTCAGGTCGACGAAACTAACTTCACATAGAGATTTCGTCAATATTCAGTCGACGAACTCTCAAAGATAAGTTTGCAAATCGTCGATCTCAGGTCGATGAATTGTTTCCAGATCATTTACACTAAGGACAGATTTAAAATTAAGCCTTTCCATCTATCATTCCTAACTGATTCAGAAAGAACAAATGTTTAGATTCATCCAAGGGCTTGGTGAAAATATCTGCCCTTTGCAAATTAGTGAAGATAAATTCAAGGTTAATTTTCTGTTTGTCCACACAGCCTTTTATGAAATGATGTCTTATATCTATATGTTTTGTCCTACTATGATGCACTGGATTATATGCTATGGATATAGTACTGGTACTATCATAAAATATGATTGAATTATTTACATTGAAACCATAATCCAGGAGTTGGTTTTGTATCCACAAGATTTGTGAATAGCAGCTGCTAACTGCCGTGTATTCAGCCTCAGTAGTTGATGTTGACACAGATGTTTGCTTCTAGTAAAACCAGGACGCAAGCCTATCACCAAGGAACTGACATGTTCCTAAAGTGCTTTTCCTATCCACTCTACATCCAGTATAGTCAACATCAGAAAATTCAGTAAGCTCAAATGTTGACTCTGTTGGATACCAGAGTCCTGGATTAGGACAACCTTTTATATATCTTAAAATCCTTTTAATGAAAATAAGATGAGATTCTTTAGGGTTCACTTGGAACCTAGAACAAAGACATATAGCAAACATGATGTCTGGTCTACTTACTGTAAGATAGAGTAGGGATCCAATAATAGTCCTATACTTGGTCTGATCAACTGGTTTTCCATGTTCATTGGAGTCAATCACAATATTGACAGCCATGGGAGTTTTCATAGAGGAGGCATCAGCCAACCCAAATTTCTTAATAAGCTCACTTGTATATTTAGATTGGGATATGAATATTCCATCAGGGGATTACTTCACTTGTAGACCAAGGAAGTATGATAGCTCTCCCATGCTACTCATCTCAAACTTTGAATGCATTAGATCAGAGAATCTCTTGCATTGTTTGGAATCAGTAGAGCCAAATATGATGTCATCTATATATATTTGTACTACTAAAATTTTATCATGATGCATCTTAGTAAAAAGGGTCTTATCTACCGTGCCTTTAGAGAACTTGTATTCTAAAAGAAAACTAGCTAAGTTTTCATACCAAGTTCTTAGAGCTTGCTTTAGACCATAGAGAGCTTTATGCAATTTAAAAACATATGAGGGATGAATTGAAGAGATAAAAATTAGGGGTTGTTCAACATAAACTTCTTTCTTTAGTTCTACATTCAAGAAAGAACTCTTGACATCCATCTGGTAGAATTTGAACTTCTTAAAGGCAGCATAAGCAAGAAAAATCCTGATTGCTTCTAGCCTTGCAACAGAAGCAAAGGTTTGATCATAGTCAATGTCTTCCTCTTGCCTATAGCCTTGAGCAACAAGCCTAGCCTTGTTTCTCATAATTACATCTTGGGCATCAAGTTTGTTTCTAAATACTCACTTGGTTCCAATTACTGGATAGCCTTTGGGCCTTGGAAATAAGTCTCAAACTTTGCATCTCTCAAATTGATTGAGCTCCTCTTGCATTGCAATAATCCAGTGGGTATCTTGCTCTACAAAATTTATGGATTGAGTCTCAACTTGAGAGAGGAAATAGGCATGTATCATATCTTGGTTAAGTTGATGCTTTGCCTGTACACCTGCTGACATGTCCCCAATCACTTGAGATCTAGGGTGATCCCTTAGTGTGATAAGGTCAGGGGGTGGAGTTGGTTCAGCAACAACATTTGGAACTAATTCCTCTTGTGGAATAAAGTTTATTGTTGAATAAGGTTCAACCACTTCCAAAATTTCTTCTTTACTATCTTCATCAGCTTGTGGAGGAGGATGTGATATGACCTTTTGTGTAAGGTTTAACTCACCCAATTTCTGACACAAGTGTGGTACCTGCAATAAATCTGAGGTAGAAGAATCCTTCTCCTTATAAAACATGTTAGCTTCATCAAAAGAAATATGTACACATTCTTCTATTTTTAAAGATAATTTATTGGATACTCTATAATAAGCCTTGTTATTTTGGGAATATCCAAGAAAAATTCCCTCTGTAGTCTTAGCCTCAAATTTTCTAATGTGTTTTTTATTATTGTTATGAATGAAACATCTACACCCAAAGATTCTAAAGTAATCAATTTTAGGTTGCTTCCCTTTGAGTAATTTATAGGGGGTCTTATCCTTAAGTTTGTGTATCAAAATCCTATTCAGCACATAGTTTGTTATGCTCATAGCCTCTGCCCAAAAGGATAGGGGCATGTGTGCATCTGTAAGCAATGTTCCTGCAGATTCAATGAGGGTTCTGTTTTTCCTTTCTGCTACCCCATTTTGTTAAGGAGTTCTACGAGCAGAAAAACAATGCATGATACCTTCCTCCTCACATAATCTTTGTATGGGAAGAGATTCAAACTCAGTACCATGATCACTTCTGATCAACTGGAGTAGAATATTCAATCTTTATGCTCTTAAGAAAGTCTGTAAGGACTTTAAAGTTATCTGACTTGTTTTTCAAGAAGAACACCTAAGAGAATCTAGAGAAGTCATCTACAATAACTAGAGTGTAAGACTTCCCTTCTAAGCTTTGTACAGCAATGGGTCCAAAAAGATCCATATATAGCAAGTACGGAATCTTAGGTGAGTCACTCTTATTAATTGACTTAAAGCTATTTTAAGTTTGCTTGCCTACTTGACAAGACTTGCATAGGCTTTCCTTCTTGTAGGGACTAGAAGGCAATCCTCTGACAAGGTTGTCCCTAGATAGCTTAGAGATATTCTTAAGGTTTACATGACCTATGCTCTTATGCCAAAGAATATTGTTATTACTGACTTGGTTGAATAGACATATTTCTGAACTAGCAGAGTTAAAGTTTACTAGGTATATATTCCCTTGTCTATAACCTGTTAAAACAGTTTGGTTATTTGAAGAAATAATACATTGGGAATTAGTAAAGCAAACCTGATAACCTGCATCACATAACTGACTTATGAATATTAGGTTATAGTTGAGACCATTTACATATGCCACTTTTCTATAAGTGACAGCTCCACAGTTGAAGTCTCCATAGCCTTCAGTTTTTCCAAAGCTGGAATCTCTAAAGATCACTCTTGGACCCAGCTTTGCCTTGAAATTGATTAGGCTATCCTTGCATCCAGTCATGTGCTTTGAGCACCCACTATCCAGATACCACTTATTATGAGTGATAGGATAGTTCTTCACCTGTAAGGAAACAAGTTATATGTTCTTGACCCAGGTCACCTTAGGTCCTTGTAATTTTTCATAAGAAAAACTAGAAATGTAAGAATATTCAGGTTGGCTTTTATAACCTAAGGGGTGAAATCTTCTAGGAGGAATTATCCATTGGGTGAATGGATTGATATTTTCCCTAGGTTGGTTATGGTTATTATTAGATTTTTTGTTATTGTTGAAGTTTTTAAGATTGATCTGGGATCGACGAACTCTGGTAAGTTCGTCGACCTGAGGTCGATGAGTTGGGATAAGATCTTCGATCTCTGCTCGAAGAATGAAGATATTCGTTCTCAGGGCATCAATATCTTCGATCTCTGGTCGACAAACCAGACTGGTTTCGTCGACCGTGGATCCAAGAATAACTATTATTGTAGTTGGCGTCCGGAGTTCGTCGTTCTGAGGTAGATAAACTGTACATATTTCGTCGATCTGAGTTCGAACAAATCTGTTAAACATTATTGTAGTTATTTTTCTTCTTTTTCTTAGATTTTTGTTTAAGTTTCATTTGTTTTAATACTTCATTTACTTTATCTACTTGTTTAGTATTCTTCTTACCCTTATCTGAAATGAAATTTACAGGTTTAGATAACTGATTCTTCTGGATTATATGTGGTTTACTAGATGATGCACCTAGTCCTAGTTTACTGTTATTATCCCTAGCATTTATAGTACTAGTTATATCTAATTGTTGTAAGCTTATACCATTAAGTGATTCTTCTAATTTCTTGGCTTTGCTTAATTCAGTTTTTAAGAAAATAATTTGTTCATTTGCTGAGTTAAGTTCATATATTATTTTAGTATTTTCAACAATGTATTTTTCTTGTTCAGCTAATCTTTCTCTAAGAAGTTTGATTTCCTTCTCAGATCCTATTAGATCTAAGCATAGATTTTTAAATTCAGTTTTAAATTCTTCTAAATCAAAATCATAAGATGTTATTACCTGGTCCTCTGCAGATAGAGATTCTTCATCTTCTAAAGCTTCAGCCTCTGACTGACTGCTGAAATTATCTATTGTCATTAGGCAAACTTCCTTTTCCTTCTCTTCTTCATCATCATCACTGGAGCTGGAGGATGATGACTCTTCCTCAGTATCACTCCAGGTTTCTGCAACAAACCCTTTCTCCTTCCTCTTGTGTTTGCTGGAGGAGGGCTTGCTGTGATGAGTTCTTCTTAAATCTTTTTCTCTTCTCCTATCCTTCTTATGATCTTCTGGACACTCTGAGATGAAATGTTCAGGCTTCCTACAACTAAAGCAAACAATTTCTTTAGATGGAGTCTTGTTATACTTTGGCTTGTCATCTTGCCTAGATGACTTTCTTCTGAAGTCCTTCTTTGCCATTTTGAAGAATCTTTTGGCAAAGAGACTCATCAACTCTTCATTAACTAGGGTCCCTTCAGATTCCTCAGCAGCCTTGAATGCAATGTTGTGCTCCTTCCTGGTAGGTGTTGGAGTCTTCAATTCAGCTGCTGCTTCTCTGGTCTTCATTAGTTGCACATAGGATTTGAGCTTTCCAAGGAGTGACTCAGTTGATATTTCTGTCATGCTTCTGGCTTCCCTAATTGGCCAGATCCTTGAATCCCATAAGCTAGGGAAGTACATGAGGATTTTATCATTTACTTATGTCAGAGTGATGTCCTTGTCCAAGGTCTTTAGCTCATTGATGATAGAGTTAAGCATGTTGTACATATCACTCACTGACTCAGCTTTATCCTTCTTGAAGTTCTCAAATTAAGAAATGAGATTGGATCTCCTATCCTTTCTCTCTCATCAGTAGATCCAGCCACTATCTAATTTAGAGAATCCCAGATGGCTTTAGCAGAAGTACACTCAGTCACCTTTTGAAAAATATCATCAGACATAGTCTGAGCTAAGATATTCATGGCTCTAGCATCTACAATATTGGCTTTCCTCTGTGCATCTGTCCAATCTGGAGGTGGGACTGCACTCAGATTTGTTGAAGTCGAAGAAGTGTAGGCCACTGGAGTTGGTGGTCCTGTCAAAATTGAATTAAAAATATCTTCATCAATAGAGTTCATGTATAGCTTTATTCTTACCTTCCAGATGGCAAACTTAGATAAGTTGCAAACTGGAGGTCTGGTGCTAACATAATCCTTATTTTGTGTCATGATATAAAATAAGAAAGGAACAAGATTTAATCAGAGATTATCTTAGGATCTTGGTTAGTCCAGGTGTTAGCCTGTTAAAATAAAAATGACAAACCTCTCTCTGATACCAATTAAAAGAAAAAGGGAGAGTAATCTCTGGTTAACTCTAGAGGGGGGTGAATAGAGTTAATTAAAAATTCCTTTACAATTTTTATTCACATAAAAATAGGTGATAAAATAGGTGATATAGTAATAGCTAGGAGATGATGTCAGGAGCAAAGAAAAGCTATACTAAACTACCATAGCACAAGACAAAAAAAAAAGAAAAACATCAAGCACACAGACAACGCAAGAATTTTATAGTGGTTCCCCAACTGGGTACATCCACACTTCTACCACCCTGGTAAGAATCCACTAGCAGGTTTTGATCAGGTGACTGCCACCACAATATTTATTTGCAGGGAGATATTGCAACCCTTTGAGCTTTTGATCAGGTGCCCAAAAACCAAACTCAAGTCTTTTGGAAGGTGACTTGTGAACCAGGCTAACTTTTGAAGGGAGTTAAAATCTTGTACAGTGGTGTGAGAAAGAAAGTGATGTTAGTCTTTTCTTTTCTCAAATGCACTTTGAGAAGACTTTGTGTGGATTCCAGAGCTTGTCAAATCTCCCCCTGAGATATAGAGTTGTTCAGGAATTGAGAAGCTTTGTTCAGGAGTGTGTAGGTCTTCAGCTTGTGAAAAGTAGATCCAAGAACTGTAGACAGATGGATCTATATTATCTCAGCAAATTCCTGGAAATAGAAGATGAAGAAGACTCTTGATCAGATTGTATTGTTCTTCTTCTATCTTCTTGAGAGCACAGTGAGAGATGAGGATTGAGAGCTGTTGTGAGGTTTTTGCTCTTGCTAAGAATATCTCTCTAAAATTTCCTGCTCTGTAGGAATTGTATCTCTGTTCCCAGTCTGTATGAAAAAAAAGTGTTCTGTTTTAAAAAAACTTCTCTATTATCCTCGACGGTCAATCTTCCTTAGAAATTTGAATAACTGCAATTTATGTCTTGCTGGAAATCTGGGAAGGAAAATGGCTAGCAAATCTATCATTATTCGTTTCCTCAACTTTCCCGAGAAATATGTCAAATAAATCCTCTTATGAATACCATAATCAATGTTGTCAGGAAACGACTATATTCATAGGGAATATAAGCATTGATTACTCAGAGAATTTATGACTTAAAATAGTAATAAAGAGGGAACAGGTAAGGAAAGAACAAAGAACAGACAGCTTATAGAAATCGTTGACCAGAGAACAGATTTTGTTGACCTGCACTTAGAGAACGTCGACCTGAGAAATCATGTTTGTCAACCTGAGCTCTGTAAAGCACACACTGAATATAAGCAACTGATTCTGCGCTCCAAGAACGTCGACCACAGAACTTGAACACACAGAAAATACTCGAGCTGAGAATCTGTCTGAAGAAAAATGATCGTCGACCTGAGCTCGAATATCGTCGAGCTCAGTTCAGAGAATTAACTCTGAGTTTATCGATCGGAGATCGACGATCGTCGAGATAAGTTCGAAGAACTTCGAACTGATCAAAACTGTCTTTTGAAAAACTTCCAAATCTGAATCTTCCTCTGGTGGCTGGTCCAAGAAAGTTGAACTAAAAGGACTTAGCCTAAATTTCTAGGACTATTAGACTAGACCATGGCTATACAAGGTGGGTCAGACTCAGCCTAAATTAGTGAACCTAGCCCAAATCCAACTAGGGATCCAATAATTGTTATCAATGTACTCAACAATCTCCCCCTATTTGGAGAAGTCATAACCCCAATTCAATGATATACAACATGATACCAAAATATAATGATAAAGATATTAAGAATACAGTGCAATATTATATATGAAATACCACAAATAAAAACACATTAAAAATAATAATGTTGAACAGAAGATAAGGCAAATAATTGCAATCCTTATTAGCAACACATGAAATTTTGAATAAGCTAAGATTTTTCATTAATAGTTTATCACAAACTTTATTGCTACAAGCTTTGGTTACTTAAAAGTTACAGATCAAGTTTTTAATATGAAATATAAAACTAAGAACATTCTAAGGCAGCTCAGATTCCTTGATAACTATGCCTTTTCCAGATTATATCTTTGCTTTCACCTCAGGCACTTTGTCCTCAGCAACCTCCTTTCCTTTGTCATTCTTAGCTTTAGCTTTTGCAATTGCTTCTTCTTCCAGCCTTTGTCTTTCAAAGTAATTGTATGGCTTTGGAAAATATTTGTTGGGCTCAATAGACTTAGCAGGAAGCTTTCCTTTCTTCATATCATATTTGAACTTTTGGATAACTTGCAGCTGCTTAAGATGTTTGTCCCATTCCTGTTCACTGTACCATTTTCCCCTATCTATGACATTAGCATTTACAGCCTTACATGCAGTAAGAATTATTGATCTGGAGGTTGGACTCTATTGCTCAAAATCAAGTCTAGTCTCAGCTTGTTCTCTAAACCTTTTTTTTGATAGTTGAGCCTCTATCTCTGGAGTAGTAGAAGACTTGTCCACTTTCTCACAAATTACATTCTTATCTAAGCCTTGAGGAGGACTGTGCATGTGTTGGACAGTTTCTTGGATAGACTCAAAATTAGCTTGTGCTACAGGAAGATGAAAATCATAGATTTAAGTAGGAGGTGCTTCAAGTAGAGGTGGTTGACAACCAGATTCAGTAGTTTGATCTCCATCATACCATAGGGAAGGAAAGCCTAAAGTATCTTCGATATTGTTTAATATCCAGGTAGCATGTTCAGAACTGGCCTTAATCATTACCCTCTCACCCTTTATGACTTCTCTTTCAATATGATCCCTTAAATAATTTTTGTGAAATCTCACTTCAGCATCTAGATAATTAATTCCTGATGTTATTGTGTTCTTAATTCTTAGTAAATTGCTGTCCAAAATCTTATCAGAAGTCTTGTTGTCCTTAAGCAGAGATTCTGAATGATTTTTCAGTTTGGTGTTTATATCTGTTGTAGTGGAATTAAGTTTTGTTTCCAAAGCAGTGGTTTGATTCTTTATTTCCCCCAATGTTGTATCATGCATAATTATCATATTTTCATTCATTCTAGTCTGATTCTCAAGGACATAGCCTTGCTTGAGTTCCATATTATCCTCTAGTTGTTTGGCTTCCTATTATTGCTTGGACAGGTAGATAGCAGCATTTGCACCTTTCTAAAAGAACTCAGTCATATCTTTCTTTAATAAGTTTACTTCAAATCTTATTGATTTGATGTCTTGAGCCAGCTAAAATTGCAACTCCTTGTTGATTTCATCCATATACTTTTCAAGGTCTTCCCTTTATTTATCAAGCATGATCTGTAGTTGAACTAGCAAGGAGATAGAATCCATAATAGGAGCTGATGGTGGTCCATATTTAAGATACTTCTTGTAAGTCTTACTTCCTTTTCTTAATTCTGATAATATTATTTCTTAAGTTGTGAGGCTTCCTCTTCTTCAGAATCTGATGAGGTGACCATCTCAACAGAGTGTTGTTGTTCTGTAACATCAATATTAGTATTAAGACATTCTAAAGGAACATCTACATGCTAAATTTCAGCATCAGGTACCTCAATCTGGGAATCTTCAGCTCTCTCCCCTGGATGTTTGATACCTTAAACAAAAGAATTTCTTCTTCATTCTCTTTTGGATTTTCTTCCTACATCACTTGTTCAGATAGTTCATGTTCAGGATCTTTTGATTTTTCTAGTTCCTGAACAACATCCATTATAATTGTAGTAGTTGTATACATTGGCAATGCACTGAGGTTCTCCCCCTCAACTTGTTCTCTTTCTAGAATGCTCTCCCCCTGCACCTGCACACTTGTTCCAAGTGAGTGTCTTAGAGATTTTCCTTGTTCTTCCTCAGCATCCTCATTAGAACTGAAGTTCACTTCTTCTTCAGAATTACTAGAGGATACAACTTCCTCTACTAATGGTTTCTTCCCTGTTACCTCATTTGTCCTTTTAGGTTCTGACATCTCTTTAAATAAAACTCGGTCCCATCTAGACAGGATTCTCAGGTCCATTATTCTTATATGATTTATCTTAGATCCATTTTTCTGATTGATATTATCTGGAATGACCTTTACCAGATACAAACTAATTATCCTGCCATATTGGGCTTCTAAATTCCTTCTGTGATTTTATTAAAAACCACCCTATTTCAGTTAGTCGTGATTTTGAAGATAATCCTTATCATCAGGTTAAACATATATTTGGAAATCCTTTCATGTGGTCCAGTCTTGTAGAGGAGCACCTTTCCAACTATCTCAGATAAAAATTTTCCATGGGAATTCATTCCCTTCCTGTTTAAAGAATTTCCAAATCTAATGGTTGAAGCTAGTCCACACCATTCTAGGGCCTCAGCAGTCTTGCTTGAATCTAGTTCATCTTCTTGTGCAGTGCGTAGAATCTGAAAGACTTTATCCAGTCTTTTGATTGTGACCTTAACTCTTGTTCCATTAACATTGGACTTAATCTTTCCTGACTTAGGGTTTAATGAGGCATTAGAGAAGAATTCAGATACCTCTCTCTTCAAAATTTTGGTTGGTTTTGAAAGAAGATACTCAAGACCTACCTCATTGACAAGGTCAATCACATTCTTTATATCTTCAGGAGCGGAGATGAAGGCGTTGCGCACCAGTTCGTATCCCTCATTGATGTTGTCGCCCATCTTGGGTTCCATCTTTGTTGAAAGAGCTTGAGTTTGAGAGGAGTCGACTATGGGTTTCTAGGTCTCGACACACAGCGATCAGTCTCTCAAGATTTCTAGTAAGTGAAGTCGACAACACCTTATACCTCCTATTTATAGTAACAATTTTTTGAAGATGAAAAGGTGCGCTGCATTTAGTAATTTTCTAACTATTAGGAAATATCTAGTGATGACCTGGAAAACCTAGTCTGTCGAGATATGTCGACTTAAGTCGACACAAGGTTTATCTCTCTCGACTCAGACCTCAAGGTCTCGATAACCTTATGTCTCGACACTAATTTATAATTTCTCGACATACTATAACTAATCAGTGTCAATACAATGTCAAATGTCTCGACACATGATTACTTATAGTATCGACACACATTCTGGTGTCTCGACACAATACTACCTATAGTGTCGAACACACTGTGGTGTCTCGACACAATTCTTTGACTCATACAAACTTTGTGTTCTGAATATAATTTCTTGTCTTTGATCAAGTTTTTTTGTTATTAAGATTTGTAGACCTGGTTAGTCATCTTTTTAAGAGTTGTACAAACTTTTGTTACTACTAATTGTACATATTTATTCTATGTTCAACATGCCTAGTTTAAATTTAAAATAATTGAACTTGCTTTCATCTAGGTATTTTGTAAAAATGTCAGCAACTTGTCTTTCTATTGGAGTATGCGGTAAGCTTATATTTTCTTTTTCAACATTCTCTCTAAGAAAGTGATATCTAATTTATATATGTTTATTTCTACTGTGTGAAACAGGATTATTAGCAATAGAAATTGCACTAGTAAATCACAAAACATAATAGATTTACTTAATTGTACATTGTAGTCCAGTAGTTGATGTTGAATCCACAGCAACTGAGCACAGCAGCTCCCAGTAGATATGTACTAAGCTTCTGCTATAGAGATTGCAACACTTGTTTGCTTCTTGCTACTCCAACTTATAAGTTTTTTCCCTAGAAACTGGAAAGTTCCAGAAGTACTTTTTCTGTCTTATTTACACCCTGCAAAATCTGTATCTGTGTACCCTATAAGTTCAAAATCACTATCCCTAGGATACCAAAGCCCAAGATTGAGTGTGCCCTTAAGATATCTCAGTATTCTCTTTATAACAGTATAATGAGACTCTTTGGGGCATACTTGGTACCTAGTACAGACACATGTTGAGAAAATAATATCTAGCCTACTAGCAGTCAAATACATGAGTGATCCAATGATTCCTCTATACAAGGTTTCATCAACTGATTTCCTAGATTCATCCTTGTGTAGTGACACAAAAGAACCCATTGGAGTTCTCATAGTAGAAGAATTCTCCATACCATATCTCTTAATCAACTCCTTAGTGAACTTAGATTGAGAGATGGATATTCCATCCTCAAATTGTCTAACTTGGAATCCCAAGAAGTACTTTAGCTCACTCATGCTGCTCATTTCAAACTTGCCTTGCATAAGCCTTGCAAATTTACTACACAGCTTCTCATTAGTAGACCCAAAGATTTTGTCATCTACATAAATCTAAACTAGGATGCTTGATCCTTTGATGTCCCTAAGAAATAGTGTCATGTATATCTTTCCTCTAGAGAACTTGTTCTCTAAAAGAAAGGTAGACAGGGTCTCATACCAGGCTCTAGGTGCCTGTTTTAACCCATACAAAGCCTTATGCAATCTGAAAACATAGTTATTGTGTTTAGGGTTAATAAAACCTGGTGGCTGCTCTACATAGACTTCCTCCTTCAATGTACCATTGAGGAATGTTGACTTTACATCCATTTGGTAGACCATGTATCCTTTGAATACTATATGAGCTAAAAACAACCTTATGGCTTCTATCCTAGCTACAGGTGCAAAGGTTTGATCAAAGTCTAATCCTTTCTCTTGTCTATATCCTTTAGACACTAATCTAGCTTTGTTCTTGACTATAACCACAAACTCATCTAATTTATTTCTGTAAATCCACTTAGTACCTATGACATTGTGATCACTAGGTTTAGGAACTAGACTTCAGACTTTGCATCACTCAAATTGATTAAGCTCTTCTTGCATAGCCATAATCCAATTGGGATCTGAATTGGCTTCTTCAAACCTTTTAGGTTTTACCTGAGAGAGAAAACTACAGTATAGAACCTCATTATGATGTCTACTCCTAGTAGTTACACCTAATATGGCATCACCTATTATTTGATCAATATGGTGATCTTTAAGGTGTCTAACTACTACTGGCAGGTGCCTATCATTACCTAGTATTGTATGAGGATTAGGATGATTCTCTTCCTCCCCTTGGGCAGTTGCAGTATCTTCTATAAGAATTTCTACATTATCTCTAATGTGTAACTCTAGATCAGGTGAGTTACTTATTTTTAGCTTTTCCATTCTAGAGTCTACAATATCTAGACCAGAGTTGTTAGAGATCACATTAAATAAAACAAATGATTCATCAAAAACTACATTAATAGATTCTTCTACAATTTGATGTTTCAAGTTGTAGATCATGTATGTTTTACTATGAAGACTATACCCTACAAAGATTCCTTCATAGAATTTCTCTGAGAACTTGGTTAGATAAGTTTTCCCATTGTCCAAAACATAGCACTTACTACCAAAAAATTTGAAGTAGGACAGACTTGACTTTTTGCCTTTCATTAGTTCATAGGGAGTCTTGTTGTGATTCTTGTTGATCAATGCTCTATTCTGAATATAGCATGTTGTGTTTATAGGCTCAGCCCAGAAATATTCTAGGAGAGATGTATCACTCAGCATTGTTCTGGCTACCTCAATAAGAGTTCTATTTTTCCTCTCAGAAACTCCATTTTGTTGTGGTGTTCTTGGGGAGGAGAACTTCTGAAAGATTCCTAGTTTCTTACAGAAATTTGTCATCTTTTCAGATTGAAATTCTGTACCATGATCACTTCTAAGTTTGACCACAGAACATTCCATCTCATTCTGAATTTGTTTGACAAAGTCAGCAAGGATGTCTAGTGTTTCAGACTTTCTCCTTAAGAAGAATACCCAAAATAACCTGGAGTGATCATCCACAATCACATAGGTATAGGACTTCCTACCCAAACTAAGAACTTGCATAGGACTAAATAGATCCATATAAAGTAAGTACAGACACCTCTTAGTGTCTTTGGACTGAATGCTCTTAAAGGAAACTTTTGTTTGTTTGTATTTTTGATATGCAGGACAGAAGCCTTCTTTGGAGCATTTAAGTTGTGGACTATTTCTAACTAAGTTCATAGAAAATAGTTTACTCATAGCTTTGTAGTTTAAGTGAGTCAGCCTCTTATGCCACTGTACGCACAAAGAATCTTTCTCACTAGCTACAAGGCATACAAGTGATTTTTCATTTATACTTAAGAAGTTTTGAAAATAAATGTTCTGACTCTTAGTGTCTGACAAGATGATCTCTTAATCACTTGAATTCCTTATCAAACACTTGTCATTATGGAAAATAATTTCATACCCAATATCATAAAGCTGACTTATGCTTATCAGATTGTGGTTCAATCCTTCCGCATAAGCCACTTTAGTGACGGTAACTAGGTCATTAGAAATGTTTCGAACGCAACACGCGGTATCTTCATTTCAAGGTCGGCAGGTAAACTGTACCTCTTCCTCCAGATCATAATTTGAACATCGGTAAGAGACGAACGCAAACGCATCATTCTTGCAGTATGCTTCGAACCTTAGAATAAAAATTAAGAGGAACACAAACACATCATTCAAGCACACGCACCCGAGCGCGCGGTCTGGTGCGCGCGCGCACACCCGCGTGCGCAGGTGCGCCAGCTGCCTTCTCTAGGCGCATTCGTCGCCCCCCCCCCCTTCTCCTCCCAAGCATGTTCTAGCATTTTACCTGAGTTTGCAGGGCGTCGTCATCCACTGTCTCCGGCCTTTCACCGTTCATCGTCATCGTCGTCATGAAGGAGAAAGAGATCCCTGCTCTCTCGCTCATACCGATCTCCTGCAACTGGAATCTCAGGGGGCAAATGATGGGGATCAGATCCCTTTTATAAAAGAGTTGGAGTGCACATAGCCACACCCCCCATGATCTGCACCCAAAAGTAGTGGGATCATGGGTTTGACCGCACGCGCGATCACTGCGCCCGATCCCCCCGCGCACCGATTCCATCATGCGTAATGAACGAACAGCCACGGACGCCGTCTCGCAGGCATCGGGCGGTCGCCACTTCCCCGGACGTCGGCCGCCCCTTCTCTCGCCGCGTCGGACGCCCACCGTCAGTACGAATGTCGCATCAATCCCTAAAGCAGTCCAAAGAGAGTTTCCAACAATGTTCACGAAAAAAGACAACCAATCACATGAGGCGCACTACTCTCATGGGAGTAAACTGAGAAATCGGCACGCCGCAAAATTTCAGAATCTCGATCGCTTCTTCGCATGGAGAAAATCGGAAACCCGATCTCAGAGTAGTCACACAGATCGTCCACCAACTTCGGGGAGAATTCTGAACCCTCTCCTCAACACGCGGTATCTTCACTTCAAGGTCGGCAGGTAAATCGTACCTCTTCCTCCAGAACGCAATTTGATCATCGGTAAGAGACGAACGCAAACGCATCATTCTCGCAGTACGCTTCGAACCATGGCATAAAAATTAAGACGAACGCAAACACATCATTCAAGCACGAGCACCCGGGCGCGCGGTCTGGTGCGCGCACGCATGCCTGCACGCACACCCGCTTGCGCAAGTGCGCCAGCTGCCTTCTCTAGGCGCATTCGTCGCCCCCCCTTCTCCTCCGTAACATGTTCTAACATTTTACCTGAGTTTGCAGGACGTCGTCGTCCACTGTCTTCGGCCTTTCACCGTTCAGCGTCATCGCCACCATGAAGGAGAAAGAGATCCCTGCTCTCTCGCTCATACCAATCTCCAGCAATCGGAATCTCAGGGGGCAAATGATGGGGATGAGATCCCTCTTATAAAAGAGTTGGAGTGCACATAGCCACACCCCTCATGATCTCCACCCAAAAGTAGTGGGATCATGGGTTTGACAGCACGCGCGATCACCGCGCCCGATCCCCCCGCGCACCGATTCCATCATGCGTAATGAACGAACCGCCACGGACGCTGCATCACAGGCGTCGGACGGTCGGCCACATTCCCGTACGTCGGTCGCCCCTTCTCTCGCCGCGTCAGACGCCACGACCCCCCCCCCCCCCCCGCGGCCGCGCGGCCCAGGGGGCGGCCCCGGCCGCAGCCGAGCAAGCAACCGCGAGGACCACTCCCCCTCGGCCGCCGGCCGCGGCCGAGAGAGCGGCCCCGAGGACTACTGCCCCTCGGCCGCCGGCCAAGAGAGCGGTCGCGCCGACCGCTCCTCCTCGGCCGTCGATGCGCAGCCGTGTCGGCCACCCCTCCTCAGCCGCCGCCGGCGGTCCTCCCCTCGCCAGCGAATTCGGTGGCAAATTCGTCGGCCGCCCGTGGAGGTCCGCCCCCGCCATCTGATTCGCGTGTAACCACTCACTAACCGTCGGGTTAGTGGAGGAATTTTCTTTACTAATTTAATTGGTCTCCAAATAGCATAATTTATATCCTAACATACGCCCCTATACTATAGCGAAAATATTTATAATGGTGGTTATGGTGTGCGGATAACCGATTAACCACCATAACCACCACCTGGAGGCTATAAAAAGAGCCTCAGGTCTCCTCATTTCTCAACTTTTTCCTCCGAGTCGTCTTCTTTCTCGGGTCAGAGCTCTTCCGAATTCCTCCTACGACTCGCGTTCAAGCCACCACCTAGCCGCGTTCAAGCCATCTCCGAGACACGTTCAAGTCACCTCCAGGACGCGTTAGAGCCACCTTAAAGCCACCTGACGAAATCCGATATCTCTGCTTCCGCAAACGCAAACTTAAGTGCTCTGCTCCCGCGTCCAGTGCCAGCAAGACGTCCAACAAAGTCTGTCACTGCATAGCGCAATTTGTAACAAACGTCGGGCGAGACAGTCTGTCGTCCGCTGAGTGAAAAGTGTTCTTTCATCTCTCAATTGTAACGAGCAGCGACATGACGCCCTCGGTTCAACAGACAAGTTGTAACAACCAGGAAAGAGTGGACTTTGACCGGCACAAATCCGGTCACGTGATTTTTTACCCGATTGAGGGGTTTTCCACGTTAAAACTCTGTGTGTACAATCAACCCATCTCATTGACTGTGTGCGAGCTCGACCGTTCCGAGAGCTAAGGCGATCCAGGTTATTCCGGTCCGACCGGGACGCCGAGTTAGACCGCAACAATCTTCATTAACTATAATGAAGATTTTAGGTAATTTAAAAAATGCAGCAGAATAATATATTTGAAATCATTTTGTTGTGATAGAGAGTTGTGGGATGCATGGCAATCACACAAAAAATGCAATCTTCGGAGATAAACCTCATATCACTATCATGTAAAGCTTGCAAGAAATGCAAATATTAATCCACTCGGGTGCATGATGACGATGCAAAAATTAGGTTGCGTTTGGCATGGCTTATCGCGACTTATTTGCTTCGGTGAGGTTGGACAAAAATGTCATTGTCATACCAAAATCTTATGCCTCAAAGTAGTTTCTTTTTTGTAACATTTGTGATACCAAACATACATTCTATGACAATAACGTTTTTGTCCAACCGAAGCCTTAGGGCTCCGTTTGGGGGGGGGGACTTTTTTTCACCGGTCAAGCGGTTACGACCGCATGAATCGGACCGCTTGACCGGTGAAAATAAGTCCCCCCAAACGGAGCCTTAATCTACTCATCATTAGCTGCTAAACTAATGTGTTAAGTAAAGCCTATGTATAACACATGCTCTCATTTGATTTTCTTTTCTTATTACAGGAAAATGGTTTTGATGAAGTTGAAAAGAACATGCAGATAGGAGTGGACAATCCCGTGAGATGAATGGTTTTTTTTTTAAATGTGGTGGTATTAGGGCTTCACGACATAAGAGACATTCATAACATTGTGTAGATCAATAACAAATTAATCGAAAGCAGGGTATATAACAGTCAATCCAGGAATTCATTCATAGAGTTCAAAGGAAGTACGAAATGCAGGAACCTTTTATTAAGAGATGCCATCGCTGAAGTAAGGAATGCAAGAACGAAGTTAAAATGCAAGAACTATAGGGTGCGTAGAAGTCGGAAATGGAAGCAAGGAATTCGTTGTACCTGAGAAATGGAGCTCTAGGTGGGGCGAAATCGCAAAGTAGAGGACTTCGCTTAGTAGCCATGTAGACGCTGCATCGTGGAGCAAAGATCTTCTCCCCCCAACAGAACTGAGAAGTTGAGCAGAGGTGAAGCCTGCAGGTTTCGCTGGTGATCGGGGCAACGGGAGAAGCATCCTCGCCGGGAAGAAATTGATCATTGCCTTCAGTAGGAGAGAGAGAGAGAGGTGCTTTTGAGATTTACTTCATTGGCGGTGAGCGTGGGAGGGGCATCTGACGCCCTAGGTGTCGAGGAGAAGTTTAGGGAGGCGCGATTTGAACGGAGGAGGGGAAGATCGGGCATGAGCAGAGTGTGATGGAGGAGGTAGGTTTTTAAACGTCGGTTCCTTCATCGTGCTAGAGATGGACCACTGAAGGTGTTAGGGTAAGCAGAGGTGAATCAAAATTAGAGCGAACGGGTGTTAAAATTTGAGCAATTTTATAAGCACATCAATTTTAACTATTGTCACATCAATTTTAACTTAAAAAACACAAAAAAATTCTAACTCTCATCCATTAATCGCGCATTTCTCTCTTGCGCTTCCGCCGAACGACGTCCGAGCCCGACCTTCGGAAATCCCCGATTTTCATCTCCTCCCGGGCACGGCTTCGCCGTCCAAGCCGTGTTCTCCTCCTCGCCAGCACTGAAGAACACCAACGGAAGAACGCCGCCCTAGGCCCCCTCCCTTCATGCTTTCCAGCCGGCAACCCTAGCACTGGTTTTCCTCCTTGTCGACGCTGAAGATGTCCTCCGGAAGAACGTCGTCCGAGACCTAATTTCTTGCTCCTCACTTGGCCTTCCCTTGAATGTAAGTTCCTGGCATGATGTTTTTCTTGTTTCACACAAACCTTAAATTTTGGTATCGTTTTTTATCTTATTTCAGTCCAAAAGCATTGGAGATTTCGGATAATTGTGTGTTATTTTGAAGATTTAGATGTCTATTTCGGATTATTTGACGCTTCACCAAGCATTAAAGTATAATTTTTCTTACTACTATGCATTGCAAATCTAGTATGTGTTGTTTCTATTATGCATTTGTGGTTGTATAAATTTGATAAATGTGTTATTAAAAAAATTTAGAAAGATCAACAAATATTTTTTTTAAATTCTATTGTGTGTAGGATGGAAATTGTTCCCAAATTAAATGAAATCAGTGTAGGAATGCACTTTATTACATATATGATTTTTCGTACAAAAGAGAACTTAGTTGAGTGGGTTTGTATTGTTGCGAAAGGGTTGGGATTCGTTGTTACTATCCAAAGAGCAGACAAAATTGATGGGAGACCTAAGCCGAGGGTTTTTATGGAATGTGATAGATCTGATTTTCCTCGTGATAGTCAACAAAGAAAGGGTTATATTAAGAGAAAATTAAGAAAAACTAGTTCGAAGAGATGTGGATGTCAATTTCTCCTACTTGGTCAAAAAATTCATATATTTAAGAGTGGAAAATTGATGTCAAAAAATGCATATGTTGAAAAGTGGAAAATTGATATATGTGATAATTTGATGAAAAGACATAAAGATCTGTCAGAAGAAACTAAGAATCATCACGACTTGTACACCAACATATATGGAAATGCGAGATTGACAGAATTGTTGGCATCTTTGGAATGCACTTCTTCTCTGACAGCACTCGACAAATGGATGACGATGTCGGACATGTGATTAATTATTTCAACTTGTTATAATGTGTCAGTTATACATTTTCAAAATTTCAGTCATTCACATTCCTACCACTACATTCGGCACCTCAGACGGCAAAGAAGACTATTTATATTGGTTTTGTCAACAACAACCATTTCATTCAATTATTAGTCTCCAAAGATTTTTCGCTTCCGTCAGTGATCAGTATGCGGGTGAGATATCACACTACAATTGCAGATGAGTGAGATTTGAATTATAAAAGCCAAGAGGAGAAAATTGTTAATTTGTCTGATCCTTAAGGTATGCATGTTTTCTATTGTTATTCATAGTCAATAATATTTAATTTTCCAACATAATGTCTCATGTTAACATTTATTTATTTATTCAACATAAAATCTCATGTAGGCATTGAAGTCGCTTATGCATTGGATCTTCATCATTACATATGATTTTAAAACAAATGTATAAAATGTTATTTTAAATCTGGGTCTATATTTTATATATCGCTAACTTGCACTTGTTTCAAATATATGCAAGACTATGAAATATTGGTGGCGTTTTCGATGACCGGCATTTTGTTTGAATTTTGTGTTGTCAACGCAAGCAACAAAGAATAGAAAGTTTGTTATGAAAAATTTTTAGTGGCGTTTTGGACTATTCAATATATTTATATATATATATTATGTTTTGAACTATGAAACTATTAACGATTTTATGTTATTAATCAATAGTAATTTTGGTGCGAAAATAACATATAGAAAGGAGAGTAGAATCATAGTCATTTTGATGTGTCAATAATAATTTTAGAATTTGGAGTGGCAATAATGTGTTGGTGTGCCAATAAAATTTGATTATCAATAGCGTAAATTGGTGTGCTTATAACATTGCTCTAAATTTTTTTGTTGCAAGATAACAAATTACAAATCACAAAGATCGAAACTTATATTACACAACAATGGTACAATTTACTAGAAACATTACCAACATAAAACAGTTTTGTGAGATATTAGACAGTTACAAGGAAGATTAAAAACAACAGCACTGGGACTGAACAGCTCTAGTTGCACTCTACTACTACAATACCACTCCACTTCTACAAGTCGTAATCCTCATTGCTCCAATTTGCACAGGTCACACTGCACATGCTATAATTCGTCACTGAGCACCCAGTCGCGCCTTTACTGGATCAGTTCACACAAGCTGCACTACACATGCAAGGATCGCAGGTTGCCACTGCTTGACACATAAACCACACCTTCACTTGCACAATCGTGCTCCCTCAAGTACAATACAATTTTCCAAACCCCTCCACAACAACTTGCTTGCGACTTCACAGAAACCGTCACATGTAACTTCACTGGACCTATCGTCTGCAACTTCAACGCAAACCGATGTCTACAACCTTAACTGTGTTTGTCGCCTTCAACCACCACACAAATTACGGCCAGCAACTTCACCACATACCGTCAATCTCCAACAAAACTTTACTATCTTCAAGGAACATGCCGCCTTTTACTCAAGCGACCTCCAACAGAGAACTCACTGCTCTTGCTACTAACCGCAAACCTGCATGCGATTTCAAAATTTTAGATTGCAACTTTCAATGTTTGTACTTCTTTCTTGATGTATGTAGACCCCCCCCCCCCAATATTTATAGTCAGACCTCCTAGAACACGGGATACCGATTTCACGCCAGATTCGGCCAAAACGGCAAACGCTGAACTTGCGCAATCACTTTAAACTTCAACACTCCCCCTTAAAGTGATTGGGGGTTACAGGACCGAATAGTCCCCACAATCGCTCAAATGGTCCCTTCGCAAGCGACTTTGTGAATATGTCTGCGAGGTTGTCCTGACTCTGCACATGCTCCACTGTTAGTGATCCACCCAACACTTTCTCACGAATGAAGTGGTGCTCGATGTCAATATGCTTTGTTTGACTATGATAGATAGGATTGGTAACCAGCTTTAGAGCACTCTCGTTATCTCCGTAAAGTAAGGTAGGTTCCCGCACCTCCTTATGAAAATCCTCCACCAACCTGCGTAGCCACATGCCCTCTTAAGCTGCCAAGGATGACGCCTTGTACTCTGCCTCAGTTGTGGATATGGATATGATCTTGTTTCTTGCTACACTACGACATAGCAGTAGGTCCATACTTGAATACATAGCCTGAAGTAGACCTTCGATCATCAACATCTCATGTACAGTCTGCATCTATGAGCCTGTGCATTTTGAACCGCGTGTCCCTCTTGTAAAGCAACCCAATATCTAAGGTTGACTTCACATACTTTAGAATGCCTTTTGCCACCTCTAAATGAGGTCTCTTGAGTTCCTGCATGAACTGACTTACTTGGCCGACAACGAAGATGATGTCTAGCCGTATAATAGTCAACTATATTAAACTTCTCACCGATGCTCTAAATAGACTCAGATCTGGTAGAATCTCCCCTTCATCATGTTGAAACTACAACCCAACCTCTAGTGGAGTAGAATTTCTCTTCCCCTCCTTCATGTCAAATCTTTCCACGATTTGCCCTACATAAGACTACTGGTGTACAACCCCGTGTTCGCCGAAGGGGATCAGGTAACTAAGAGGGCCGCCCCCGACCCGCGCATCAAAGGGTATCCCTAGCGAGCCAGCCTGGCCCGCGCCCCCCTAGGCGGGCCATCCTCTGGCACGCGCCCTCCCAGCGAGCCAGCCCTGCCCGCGCCTATTTTGGCGGGCCAGCCCCGCCCGCCTCACCTAGGCGGGTCGGCCCGCGCCCTCCCAGCGAGCCAGCCTTGCCCGCACATATTCTGGCAAGCCAACCCCGCCTGCCTCTCCTAGGCGGGTCGGCCCGCGCCCTCCCGGCGAGCCGGCCCCAGCCCACGCCTCACGCCGAGTGGAAGCATTGAAGGGCTGCTCGCTCGATTCCCAATGGGGAGGATTTCTTACTGTCTTACCCCATTGGCCTGCCCTAGCCAGTCAAAATAGCGGGGTCTTGCTGTTGGCAGACCCAGGTGGGCTGCATATAGTTGTTTAGAACAGCGGAGTTTGGCTGTTGGCAGGCCATCCCGAGGAGCTTTTAGTAATTTCAAGGCAGTAGAGGTTAGTTATTCACAGACCATCTTCAAAATCCTATAAATAGGACCCAAGGGGTACCTCAGAGGGCATGCTTACTTGCTCCTCAGTCTTCTAGCGCTTTCTGAGGTACCTTAGCCCGGCATCTGGCTAAGGAGGGGAAGCGCTCAGCGATCTTCCGGGTTTGTGGTGGGACCTCCAAGCCGGGCCCTTGGTCTAGTCCTTTGCCCTCTTTTCTTTGTTGTTTTTCATACAGGAGCGAAGTAGGTGCGCGACCACCCCTTCCCTAAGGGTGAACTCCACAAGAGACCGATTTTCGGTTTCAACATTCTGGTGCGGTGAGCGTGGACAGTGGTCAACACAGAAAACCTTCAGCGAGCTCGATGACGGGAGGAGAAGGGAAAGGATCGGATAGGACCGACTCGCCACCCCCTCCCCCTCTCGCCACAATGGGGATGTTCGAGGACTTCAGGCAGGAGGTACTTGGCCTGGTCTGGTTCGCACTCGGCACGCGCACCGAGTGCTCGACTCCAGTAATCTCAGTCCTCGCGGATCCAGCACTCGGCGAGGCCGCTCCCGCCCGGGGAGCGGGGAAGGAAGTCGCCCAGGAGGGCCGGGGCGCCGAGCTCCCCGGGCGAGTGCTTTTCCCAGGCTCGGGAGGCAGCGGCAGGTTTGACGAGTTGGGAGCGCGAGACCCTCCGGCTCGCCCCGTGGGGGGGGGGGGGAGAGTCCCTTCAGCGAGCTGGTCTCCTCTGCACCAGTCCCGGAGGGTTTCAGGGAGCCCGACATGTCCTACTACACTAGGAAGGGAGACCCGATCTAGCACGTCCAATGGTTCGAGGACGTGGTCTCGATCCGGCAGATGTAGGATAGCTTCAAATGCAGGCTCTTCGCCATCACTCTGAAAGAGAAGGCCAGGGAGTGGTTCCACCAGCTGCCGGCCAGTTCTATCTACTGTTTCGAGGTCCTCCATCGGGGGTTCATGCTGAGGTTCACCACCTCGAAGAAGAGGAAGAGGGAGTCGGAGTCCTTGTTCCGCATCAAGCAGGGGGTAAAAAAGACCTTGGGGAGCTACGTCGATCGCTTCCAGGAGGAGTTCACCCAGGTTCAGGAAATGTCGGGCCACACTCTGATGATGGCCTTCACTCTAGGGCTGCAGCAGGGATTCTTCCGAATGGAGCTGAAGAGGATCCCCCCTCTCCGACGAGGAGTTGATGGAGAGGGCGGCGAGAGAAGTCGACGGGGAGGCGTCGAACCCGTAGTTTTCCCGGAGGTTAGCCAGGTGGGCTACAGAGGAGGAGAGGCCCAGAGGAGGTAGGGGTCAGGAGGAAAGAAGAGTTGAGCCCCGACAGAGAGAGCAGAAGCAGCAGCCCAGGTGGGGACGTCAGGAGCCGAATCAGCGGCTAGGGTGGAGGCCCGAATGGCAGGAGTAGGGGGCGAGGAGAGGGTTCCGCGGAGGAGAAAACCGCAAGGAGGCCAGGGCCAGTTCTACCCTCCAGGCGGGAGCCATGGCCAGAGGCCCCCCCTCCTCGATCAAGAGGAGGCTATGGTTGTAGCCATGGGAGAAAGGAGAAGAGCAGCACGGACGAGAAGAAGGGAGGTTAGGGTGGAGTTACCCTACTGTGACTTCAATCGGGAGGAAGGGCATGCCACGGCCGCGTGCCCGGAGTTCCTCGAGATGAAGGGAAACAGGGAGCAGCAGCAGCAGCAAGACCGCCAAGGGGTGCGGATCGAGGAGGTCCTGCCTTAGGCAGATGAGGACAGGTGCGAAGACCGTGCAGATGTGGGAACCCGGGGAGGGATCAGAGCAATTCACGGGGGGGGGGGGGGGGGGGGCAGGGATCGAGGCTTCCCGTAAGGCGAGCCTCCACACCATGTATCGACAGAGCGTTGGCTCCACATCCCAGACCCCACCCCTGGAAGAAAGAATCACCTTCACGGCTCAGGACATGCCGGGTCACGAGGACCCCTTTTGTGATGCACTGGTCATCCGGACGGTCATCAAGGAATTCACCGTCTCTCGGATTCTCATCGACAACGGGAGCTCCATCAACGTCGTCTTCAAGAAGGCGTTTGATGCGATGAAGGTAGAAGCCAGAAGGGTGTTGGCCTCAGATGGGCCCCTGTTTGGCTTATCGGGGGAGAGGAAGGAAGTCGAGGGAGGGGTCGGACTCCAAGTCTCTCTGGGGGGCAGTCCCGCAATTGCAAGTTCGTCATTGTGGACGCCCCGAGTAGCTACAGCGCCATCTTCGGGAGGCCCCTCATCAGTGCCTTTCGCTGCGTCCCTTCATCCTTCCACCAATGCCTAAAGTTCAACGTCGAGGGTGTCCAGGCCAGGATCCGCGGAGACCCTAAGATGGCAAGGGAGTGCTACGTCACAGCCGTAAACTCCATCTCATGGCAGGAGGGTGCTAAAGAGATGGAGCGAAGGATGGAGGGGGCAGAGCAGGGGGTTGGTCCGGAGGAGATGGAGGTGGAGGAGAGTTGTGCCCATAAAGAGAAAGTGAAGGAAGCTCAAGAGCCGGCCGAGGCAATGGCCGTGGAAGAAGCCGAAGCAGAGGCCTTCGCCTCAGGAGGAGTGGAGGTTGAGGAATGGGGGGGAGCGGCCTCGCCTGGAAGCAGCGGAAGAGGTGGTGGAGATGAAGGTTCTCACCCTCGGAGGCAAGGTGGAGAAGGTTCGCGTCAGTGGGGGGCTGACCCCGGAGGCCCAAGGCAAGATGCTTGAGTGCATCCAGAGGAATGTGGACATCGTTGCCTGGAGCGCTAAAGAGATGCCCGGGATCGACGCCAATGTGGCCTGCCATCGCCTCAACCTGGATCCGGAGGCTCGCCCCGTCCAACAGAAGAAGAGGCCTATCGCTGATAGGTTGGCCGAGCCGATTCGAGAGGAGTTGGCCAAGCTCCTTAAGGCCAGTTTTGTATCCGAGATCCAATACCCTGGCTGGGTCTCCAATGTTGTAATGGTTAAAAAGGAGACGGCCTGTGGCGTATGTGTGTTGATTTTTCACTTCTTAATAAATCATGCCCTAAGGATTGCTACCCCTTCCTCGGATCGACGCGCTGGTTGATTCAGCCGTCGGTTTCCCTGTAATGAGTTTTTTAGATGCGTTTTCAGGTTATCACCAGATCAGGATGCACCCTCCCGACATCAGAGATGTCTCCTTCATCACCGGGGATGGATGCTACTGTTATAAAATGATGCCCTTCGGGCTAAAGAACGCAGGGGCGACTTATCAAAAAATGATGGACAGGGTCTTACGAGGGCAGAAGGGAAGAAACTTGGAAGTGTACATTGACGACCTCATGATCAAGAGTCGAGACGACGACTCTCACCTCCAGGATCTGGAGGAAACCTTCGCCACCCTGCGCGAGTACAAGATGAGGCTGAATCCCTTGAAGTGCATCTTCGGAGCGAGCAAGGGCAAATTTCTGGGCCACCTCCTCACCCCCGCTGGGGTAGAACCCAACCCCGACAAGGTTCAAGCGATTATGGAGTTGGGGTTGCCTCGGGATATAAAGGAGGTGCAACGATTGACAGGGAAGCTGGCAGGGTTGAGCAGGTTCCTCTCCCGGGCCGGGGAGAAGTGCTCTTCCTTCTTCAAGACCTTGAGAGGAGGCCGGAAGTTCGAATGGACCTCGGAGTGCGAGGAGGCATTCCAGGCCTTGAAGAGGCAGTTGATGCAGGCCCCCTTGCTCTAAGAGCCAAAGGAGGGGGAGGAATTATTCTTATATTTTGGGGTTGGGGCGGAGGCCGTGAGTTCTATTTTTGTTCGGGAAGAAGGGAGGAAACAGCTCCCAGTTTATTATGTGAGCAGGGTGCTGAGGAAGGCCGAGCTCCGCTATCCTATCCTGGAGAAGCAAGCTTTCGCCCTCATCATCTCGGCCCGGAGTCTCCAGCCCTACTTCCAGGCACACTCGATCCAAGTGGTGACTGACCACCTCCTCTGCAGCATCTTCGAAGGGATGGAGCATTCGGGCAGATTAGCTAAGTGATCGGTAGAGTTGAGCGAGTTTGACGTCTCCTTCGTCCCTCGCCTCTCGATCAAGTCCCAAGCTATGGCCGACTTCTTGGCTGACTTTGCGGTCGAGGTGGTGGAGGAAGAACTCACTCGCCCGGTTCCTTAGAGGGTCATGGTGGACGGTGCTTCAGGGAAGCATTCCCTTGGGGCGGGAATCATCTTGGAGAGCCCCCAGGGAATGAGGATCGAGCAGACAGTGATAATACACTTCCCCATCACCAACAATCAGGCCGAGTACGAGGCCGTGATTGCGGGTCTGCGTTTGGCCAAGGAACTAGGCGTGCATGATGTGGAGGTCCTCACTAACTCAATGGTGGTGGCTTCCCAGATTAACGGGAAGTTTGAGGCAAGGGAGCTAACTCTGCAACTCTACTTGGCGAAGGTAAAGGGAGTCATCGACACCTTCTAGACCTTTTCCATTCGACACGTGCCCAAGGAAGAGAGCGAGCAAGTAGATCAGCTGGCAAAGCATGGCCCCCGGGTGGGGGGTACCCTCATGGATCTCTTCCGCTCATCCATCGAAGAGGGGGAGCTGATGGAGATGAAGCAGGACCCCTTGTGGATGGATCCCTTCACGACGTACCTGTCCACTGGGGAGTATCCAGAAGGGATGGATAGGAAAAGGCTCAAGTACAAGTTGGCATACTATATCATGCGAGATGGCCTGCTATACCGAAAGACCCTCTCCGGGATGTTGGCACGCTGCGTGGCCGATAGGGAGGTCCCGAGGATCTTGGAAGAAACTCACTCCGGGGAGTGCGGGAGCCATTCCAGGAGTCGAACCTTGGAGGGTCGTATCATCAGGCAGGGGTATTTTTGGCCGACCCTGAGCCGAGACGCGGCGAAGTTCACAAAGAAGTGCCATAAGTGCCAGCTGTTTGCCCCCTCCAGCTACAGCCGGCCCAACGCCTCAGGAGTATCACAGCCCCCTGGCCATTTGCAATCTGGGGAATGGACTTGGTTGGGCCCTTCCCCCAGGCCAGCGGCTAGAGAAGGTTCCTGCTCGTGATGATTGATTATTTCTCTAAGTGGTTGGAAGTTAAGGCGTTGACCTAGGTAACCTCCCAGGTCATCAGGAACTTTGTATGGGGGGAGATTATCTACCGTCATGGGTTGCCTCAGGCCATCGTCACGGGCAACGGCCCTCAGTTCACAAGCGCCGAGTTTATCAGCTTTTGCGAACAGCTCGGGATCGACCTTAGGTTCGCCTTGATTCATCACCCCAGGAGCAACGGGCAGGTAGAGGCGGCGAACAAGATCATTGTTAACCTCCTCAAAAAGAAGGTAGAGAATCTGAGAGGAAGCTGGGTGGAGCAACTCCCTTCGGTCCTCTGGGCCCTTAGAACCAGACCTAATATGGTGACAGGAGAGACTCCTTTCAAGCTCTCTAATGGGTGCGAGGCAGTGCTTCTAGTAGAGTTCGAGGTTCGAACCCCTCGGGTGGTCGAGGCCGGAGAGGGCAGAGAGGAATGGAGGACCGAGAATGAGGACGAGTTGTGGCTCTCACTCGACATAGTTGAGGAATCGCGAGACCTCTCAGCCATCAGGCAAGAGGAAGTGAAGAGGAGAATGGCCAAATACTTCGACAAGCACGTCAGAATCAAACTATTCGCGGAAGGGGACTTGGTATTGAGAAAGGTGGATGTCGCAGGGAGGTCAGCCTCCATGGGGAAGCTCAATCCCAACTGGGAGGGGCCATACATTGTATAGGAGGCGCTGAAGTCAGGAGGGTACTGCCTCCGGAATGTGGAGGGCGAGACCCTAAGTCTCACCATGAATGGTGATGACTTGAAGCGTTTTTTTCCCTGAGTCATGTAAATGTCGCTTCAGTTTTCTAATAAAGCTTATGTTGATGAACTTGTGCCCCGATGATGAAAAGCGCAAGTACGAGTCAGCCTTAGACCCCAAGCAGATCCTATTGTCAGGCTCCCATCAAGCTGGCAGGGCTGGATGTCACTCGAAGGAGTCTGCCTCAGACCCTGAGCAGATCCGCTTCCAGGCTCCCATCAAGCTGGTAGGGATGGATGTCACTCGGAGGAGTCTGCCCCAGACCCCGAGCAGATCCCGCTGCCAGGCTCCCATCAAGCTGACAGGGCTGGATGTCACTCAGAGGAGTCTGCCTCAGACCCCGAGCAGATTCCGTTGCCAGGCTCCCATCAAGCTGGCAGGGCTGGATGTCACTCGGAGGAGTCTGCCTCAGACCCCGAGCAGATCCCACTGCCATGCTCCCATCAAGCTGGCAGGGCTGGATGTCACTCAGAGGAGTCTTCCTCAGACCCCGAGCAGATCCCGCTGACAGGCTCCCATCAAGCTGGCAGGGCTGGATGTCACTCGGAGGAGTCTGCCTCAGACCCCGAGCAGATCCCGCTGCCAGGCTCCCATCAAGCTGGCAGGGTTGGATGTCACTCTGAGGAGTCTGCCTCAGACCCCGAGCAAATCCCGCTGCCAGGCTCCCATCAAGCTGGCAGGGATGGATGTCACTCGAAGGAGTCTACCTCACACCCCGAGCAGATCCCGCTGTCAGGCTCCCATCAAGCTAGCAGGGCTGGATGTCACTCAGAGGAGTCTACCCCAGACCCCGAGAAGATCCCGCTTCCAGGCTCCCATCAGGCTGGCAGGGCTGGATGTCACTCGTAGGAGTCTGCCTCAGACCCCGAGCAGATCCCACTGCCAGGCTCCCATCAAGATGGCAGGGTTGGATGTCACTCGGAGTAGTCTGCCTCAGACCCCGAGCAGATCCCACTGCCAGGCTCCCATCAAGCTGGCAGGGCTGGATGTCACTCGGAGGAGTCTGCCTCACACCCCGAGCAGATCTCGCTGCCAGGCTCCCATCAAGCTGGCAGGGCTGGATATCACTCAGAGGAGTCTGCCGCAGAACCCGAGCAGATCCCGCTGCCAGGATCCCATCAAGCTGGCAGGGCTGGATGTCACTCGGAGGAGTCTGCCTCAGACCCCGAACAGATCCCGCTGCTAGGCTTCCACCAAGCTGGCAGGGCTGGATGTCACTCGGAGGAGTCTGCCTTAGACCCCGAGCAGATCCCGCTGCCAGGCTCCCATCAAGCTGGCAGGGCTGGATGTCACTCGGAGGAGTCTGCATTAGACCCCGAGCAGATTCTCTACATCGGCAGAGAGCCATGAATGAATTAGCGGGTTGACAAGCGGATCCCGACATGATAGGGAGTAAGGGAGGCCGGCTCCGGCCTAAAGATCGGTGAGTCCCGTGGTAGGGGTCCCGGGCGGTGAAGGCGCTAGCCACCATCGCCACGAATGAGTCGGTGGGTCGACAAATGATTCTTGGCACGAGGGCGAACTAAGAAAGCCGGCCCCGGCCTAGAGATCGGCGAGCCCCCAAAGAAGAGGGCCCGGACGGCGACAACCCGACCGCACCAATGATCCCGGAAGCCGGCTCACCCAAAGTCCAAACGCGCTCCAGGCTTTTCTCGCCCACCCAATGATGCAGATGGGTTAGTGAGCCCGAATGGAATTGGCGAGTCGCTCCCTCGCGTCGCGACCACCCAACCTACCCCTCGCTCCTAAGCCTAAGTTCAGAGTTTAAAGCGGGCGGATGACCTCACTCGCTTGCTCACTGTCGCGACGTCCATGAGAACATTCAAGGATAAAAGAAACCATAATTAGTGCGAGAATCAAGAGGCGAGTGCAAGAAACAAGGATATTCGCTTTTTAGATCAAAAAAGAGTTTTGTACATTGGCAAAATTCAAAAGAGATAAGGCTATTACAAAAACTTGGCTCTGGCCCGCGTCACCGCCACGACAAAAGTGGGACGAATGCAAGCTCTCGACGAGGCGAGCCCTGAGCGGCGGGCCCTTATATGGGGTGGTATGGCCCGTCGCCCGGCTCTGGTACCGGAAGGAACAGCTCCGGTACCACCTCGCTCGCCAAAAGCTTGGCACCGTCGTCCTTGATAAGGTTGGCCCTTTGCAGCGTCCGGAGCATATATTTTGCAGCGTTGGCCGCGTTCTTCTGCATCATCACTTTGATCTCGTGATCGTTGTAATGAGCGAGCTAGCAGCCGCTTGTAGATGGCGGCGGGGCGGCTGATGTAGCCTCCAGCGCATCCACTTGCTTCTGAAGCGCCTGCTTCTCCTGTTGGAGGGGTGCGACCTCAGTACCCAGCCGGCTGGCAGTCGCCACGTCCTGTGAAAAAGAAAAAGACCGAGTTAAGTTATGCCGGAGGGAGTAAAGGTTGAGGCGATTCAAGGAACTTACCGCTCCACCTAGGTACTGAGCGAGAGCGGCCTCCGCCGCATCAGCCCACTTCCGCTGCTCGTCCGCCTCTTCCCGAGCTAGTTGGAGGGCCACCTCCTTCTAGTCGATGAGCTTGGTGAGGGATGGAGCGCTCTTGTCCAGCCGAAGACATCGTTGGCCGACCATATGGGCCAGCTCGAGGCTGCGAAACTGGGCTCGTGCGCTTTCATAGATCAGCACCCGAGTCGCCTCCTCGTCATAAATGGCGGCGTCCTCTCTCCCGTAGACGCCGAAGGCGAGGTTGTAGGCGTCCCCGCTATTGGAGTCATCCTCCAACCAGCTCGGCAGCAGCGAGGATACAAAGACCCTGTTGGTCTCCTTATCCCACTGAAGCAGCGGGACTCCGACCTCGTCTGCGGGCCCCTCGCCGTAACAAAAGTTACGATGGCCCTGGGGGATTGCCTTCCCGGCGAGCCGAACCTCCTCCGGCGGCTGCGATGTGCCCGCCTCTCCGCCTGAAGATCTGACGGCCAGAGAGGCCGCGGGGGCGGGAACGGCGGACGGGTGGTTCGCAGGGGCCTTACCCTTATCACGAGCTGAGGGAGGCGAGCCACCCGCCTTTTTCGACTTCTTAGGCGGTGGCGAATCCTGGGGCTGCTCACGGCTGGGCTACTTCGCGGGGGCAGGGGTCGAGAACTCGCTGTTGAAACTGGAAAATCGGTCTCTGTGGAGTTCGACCCTTGGGGGAAGGGGTGGTCGCGCACCTACTCTGCTCCTGCAAGAAAACGACAAGAAAGTGAAGAACAAAGGACAAGACCAAGGGCCCGGCGCGGAGGTCCCACCACACACCCGGAAGATCTTAGAGTGCTTCCCCTCCTTAGCCAATTGTCGGGCTAAGGTACCTCAGAAAGTGTTAGGAGACCTGAGAATTAGTAAGCATGCCTTTCTGAGGTACCCCTTGGGTCCTATTTATAGAAAACTGAAAAACGACCTGCAAATTGCCTATCTCTGCTGGTCTGAAATTACTGAAAGCCCCTTGGGCTGGCCTGCCAACAGCCAAACTCCGCTGTTACGAGCGGCTAGGGGCAGACCACTGGGGGCGGGGTGGCCACTGGATCCCCTACTCGGCCAGGGCGGCGAGAGCTCGATGGGGATGGCACTCGCCGATTCTGCTCGGCCAATGGCGAGTGCGAGCTCGCCTGGCAAGCAACTCCGCTTCGGCGAGTGCGGGCTCGGCTGTCGAGTACCTCCGCTTCGGCGAGTGCGGGCTCGGCCCTTGCCCCCTGACGAGTAAGCGACTGGGCTATGATCCAAAAACCCTGAGCTCGCCCCGACGATCTCCGAGCTCGGTATGACGATTTGCCGAGCTCGAGCTCGGCAGAGAACCCTGCCCGGCCGTGAGGCGGTCTGGACCGGCCGGTCTGGCTTCCACAAACCCACTCGGCGGATACGGGATTGTACACAATCCCCGCTCTTTGTGAGGTTGGGACAACCTCAGAAAGATACATCCAACCCCGCAGGATTCGGCGAGTGGGGGGCATTCATTGAAAAGGAATCTTCTGGTAGGTCCCACAGATAGCTATATATATGCACCCCTGCGCTCCTGACTGACCTTTGCCTTTCCTTGAGTTCTGTTAAGATGCCTACTCGCCGATTTGCTGATTTCGGCTCGGCCAAGCGAGCGAAACCCTTTTCTCCGGGGGCCGAACCTATTCTAGCCGATCTTACGGTGGCCCTGGGTGATGTGGGCTGGCTCCTCCAATCAGCCTGCTTCCGGTTCCCCTGATAAAAACCTTGTGACGCTCTCCTCCGACCGGGTGGATGGTGGCGAGGCATCCACTCCGCGGGCTAAGAGTACTTTTGACAGCTCGCAAAAAAGGGGTTCCGAGGCCAAGGAACCGGACTCGTAGAAGTTAGCGTCGCCGAGTCGCCTCCCTTCTCGGCAACCATCCCCAGATTCATAGTCGTGGGGGAAGGCGCCGGGCATATCTCCATCCCCGGCTATCAACCCATCCATCAGGAATTAATGCATAGGCGTGGCAAGGACCTGCGCCACTTCTCTCCTCGCGTCAACCCGGAGGAGCCAGGCTCGCGCGGTAAGTCTTCAGCTCTATACTTTCCTGCTCTGGTGGTGCCCGCTCTTCAAACTGTTTTAATTCTTCATATAGACCTTCTCGGCCGGACTGAAGACGGCGAGTCCGTGGATCAACCCCCTTACTCGCCTCTCCCCTCTCCACGCGCCCTGGATGCCTTCATGGACCCCGAACTGGGCAGCCCTGAGCATGCAAAATGGGAGCGAAAGGTTCTCAAGAAACTGGTGCGCGAGCTCCACGACCTGCGGAAGGAAAACAACAAGCTGTAGTGGGAGTGCTCGCGACTTGCGGACGGGGCGGGGGTCAGCTTGGTATTCGAGGAGGCGTCTTCCTTAGTGCTGATGGATGAGATTGATGAGAACTTGCGGGTGGTGAATAGGAACATGGGGCGGCTTCATGAGCTCCACGCGCGGCGATCTGTGACGGCGGACCGGCGAGACCGGGGAGAATAAGACGGCTCCTCTGTCAGCCGACCGATACTCGCGCTCGCCCTCGCGTGGTCCTCGCGCCTTTATTTTTCTTTGCTTTGAATAATTCAACTGTCTGTAATAATTTAAACAAATTTTATGTGACCTTGTATATATGTAGATGCATTTTCAATATCCTGGTAAGTGTCCTTTCGAATTCCCCCTTCTGGGACTGGGCTAGCTCGCGGGATTTGGTGAGCAGAGGGTGGCGAGGCAGCGTGGAGGGGCTGGGCTGACCGGTCGGCTCGCCCTCGCCCTTCCCTGCCTTACTTTATTTTTCTATAAATAGGCCCTCTCACCTACCCCCTGGGTACGCTTTTATTGCTTCCGAACCCTTGCCTCCTCTCCGTCATCCCGAACTCGCGCCTTTACCTCGTTTGTGAGAATGGTTAAAACTAACCCTGACGCGGATGGCCGGTCCAAGTGCGCCCGAAACTTCATCGACCACTGCTTCTTCGAGGGGCATGTCACCGAGGAGGAGGTCGCCGAGTTCACGACCGAGTTCGTCCCTCCCGGCTTCCAGGCTCACAGGCCTGCTGAGCACGAAGCTATCAACTCCTTCCCTGAGGGGGAGCTCGCCTTCCCTATCTCGCACTTTGAGGTAGGGCTGCGCCTCCCCCTCTTGCCAGAGATCCGCCAAATTTTGAAGTACTACGGTGCGGTGCTCGCGCAGCTGAACTCTAACGCCATCGCTATAATGGTGGCGTTCGCCTGTTTTCTCCGCCGAGAGCGGATTGAGTTCAATCTTATGGTCTTCCGTAAGTTGTTCTCCTACAAGGCCACCCCCGATGGGGTCGCCTACTTCGGCGGATCCCTCATCAAGGTTCGCGAACTCGCGAACAAGAACCATAACTGGATGACCCGGCTCGTCTTTATCAAGGGCGAGCTCAGCAACATCCCCTTCCGGCCCCTGCAGAAAAGCGAGGACATCTACAATCCTCCTTCCCTGTCCGACGGCGACGCTGACCTCCACAAATTTTTCCTTCACAAAGACTTCGAGGTCGCTTACCTCCGCCG
Organism: Platanthera zijinensis; assembly: GCA_039513925.1. Classification (NCBI taxonomy): domain Eukaryota; kingdom Viridiplantae; phylum Streptophyta; class Magnoliopsida; order Asparagales; family Orchidaceae; genus Platanthera; species Platanthera zijinensis. The sequence goes on from CM077091.1 coordinate 120,253,058, forward strand.
CGGCCTCGACTCGCTTCAACCCGTTCTCTCTGGTGAAGGTATACCTCGCCCTGTCTTCTCGCGAGCTCTGTTAAAGTGAATCTCAACTTTTCTGATCAAGATTTTTTCTACAGGGGAGTGGCTTCTGCCGGAGCACCCGCCGTTTGCCGACCCAGGGATATTCTCTGATCCCCTGGAGCTGGCCCGGGCCGCGACGGAGGCCTGCCGAGATGAACAAGCGCGGGGTCAACCCCTCAGCAAGAAGCGCTTGGAGCTCGGGGGCCAAGCTCGCGCCTAGATCCTTCAGCCCCGAAAAAAAAGGCTAAGGTGGTCTCGCGTGGGCAGCTATATCTCCCTTCGTCGCCCGTCAAGTTCATGAGCTCGCCGGAGGTTTCCTCCGACGAGCCCCCGATGAGTCCGCTGAAAGAAGCATCCTCCCCCCGAAGGGAGAAGAAGAAGAAGGATGGGCCTTCCCCTTAAGATTCTGTCGAGGAGGTCGTCCTTCGCGAGCCCGGCCTGCCAAAGGATCACCCCCACTTCGGCAAGTGGGGAAGAAGCAAAGATACGGCTGGCGAGCCTATCCTGAAGTGGGATGAGGGGGGCCATCGAGTCTCCGTTTCTACTCGCGCCCCCTCCCGGGGAGCTCGCCGGCCTCCCACTGGCCATGCCTTCGCCTTCGGCTTCGGCCTCTACGGCCGCGACAACGCCGAGTCGTATAAGCAGCTAACCCGCCAGCTCGACCATGAGGCGTTGCAGGCCCACCTGCAGGCCTTCGAGCTTCATCACATGATGGTCGGCCGCGGCTTCCAGCTCAGCAACGTGTTGCTGACCGCCGAGCAGGAGCGTGACCTGGCGAAGGAGAGCGCGGCCGACGCGGAAAGGCGGTTCGGCCTTGCCGACGCTCTACTTGCAAAATCTGTCGGTGGCTTGGTAATCACTGGATATCTCTGCTCATCTTACTTATAAAAGATTATTCTTGCGCTTGTTCTGAACTCTAGCCCTGCAGGATGCCGAAGCCGCCAGCGCGCTGTGAGGCGAGGTGGCTCAGCTGCAAGCTCAGCTTGCCGAGCGGGAGACTCAACTTGCCGAGCAGAGGACGCGCTCTCGCGAGCAAGAGGCTGTTGCTGTCCAACTGAGGATGGAGGCGGCGGGGCTGAAGGAGAAGAACAAGGAGCTCCACGGCGAGGTCCTCCGCTAGGCTGAAGCTCTCATTCCTCCAGGCGCCAGCGAGCCACCCTTCCCCTACAAGAGGCCTCGGGTCTTTGGTGAGGCTGCCGTCGCAGAGCGGCTACGAGTCAACTCTATTGAGTCTGCCGAGTGTCTCCTGAAGGCCATGCGGGGGACGGGGATTTTGGCGGAAGGTTGTGAAGGAGTCACCGTCCGGGATCTCCTGCCGACGTTGTTCCCACCCAGCCCGCTCAGCGAGAAAGAAGACAGCTTCGACTCACTCTTCACAGGGGTGGGAGAGAAGGACACTCGGCTCGGCGGCGAGGAGGATCGCCGCACAGGGGAGGAAGACGAGAGCTAACTGGGCTCCTCCATTTTTGTTTTCTTTTTTCCCTTGTATCTTGTCGACGAAAGCCTCACCTTGTAATTATAATAGTAAAACAAACAATTTTCGCAAAAATTTTTTATCTTTTATTTAAGCTTACTTGCGACATTGTACCTGCGCGCGTGATACCCCTTTAGGCGATCCTGCCGAGTCCGACCTTGTCTATAGGATTCCTTTGAGTTAGGACGAGCGCTTGCTGCGAGACCATAGGCGCCGGCCATATCTGTACTCGCTGATGCTACCGGTGCTTGCGGCGAGGTTGGACTGACTTGAGGGAACTGCCCCCCTAAGTCCGAGACGGGACCAGGACTTCCTTGGTAGCGAGCTGGAGGGGGCAGAATATCCCGAACTCGCCGTCTTGGCTGGCGAGCTCGCCCCTGAGTGCTTTTCTCGGACCAACTAAGCCGTGCCGACTAGGTGGAAGCCTGGCAGGGGAGTGACGAGACCTAACCCCAGAGCGAGAAGACTTAGAAACATTTGCCTCTCCCGGGTGCTACCACCAGGCCAGTCAGCTAGGTGAGAGCCTGAGGGCGGGTGTTGAACATCCTACGGGCTCAGCCCCAGGGTCATAGTGATGTCCATCGAAACTCAGTCATGCCAACTAGGTGGAAGCCTGGCAGGGGAGTAACGAGACCTAACCCCAGAGCGAGAAGACTTAGAAACATTTGCCTCTCCCGGGTGCCACCACCGGGTCAGTCAGCTAGGTGAGATCCTGAGGGCGAGTGTTGAATATCCTCCGAGCTCAGCCCTAGGGTCATAACGATGTCCATCGAAACTCAGCCGTGCCAACTAGGTGGAAGCCTGGCAGGGGAGTGATGAGACCTAACCCCAGAGCGAGAAGACTTAGAAACATTTGCCTCTCTCGGGTGCTACCACCGGGCCAGTCAGCTAGGTGAGAGCCTGAGGGCGGGTGTTGAACATCCTCTGGGCTCAGCCCCAGGGTCATAGCGATGTCCATCGAAACTCAGCCGTGCCAACTAGGTGGAAGCCTGGCAGGGGAGTGACGTGACCTAACCCTAGAGCGAGAAGACTTAGAAACATTTGCCTCTCCCGGGTGCTACCACCGGGCCAGTCAGCTAGGTGAGAGCCTGAGGGCGGGTGTTAAACATCCTCCGGGCTCAGCCCCAGGGTCATAGCGATGTCCATCGAAACTCAGCCGTGCCAACTAGGTGGAATCCTGACAGGGGAGTGACGAGACCTAACCCCAGAGCGAGAAGACTTAGAAACATTTGCCTCTCTCGGGTGCTACCACCGGGCCAGTCAGCTAGGTGAGAGCCTGAGGGCGGGTGTTGAACATCCTCTGGGCTCAGCCCCAGGGTCATAGCGATGTCCATCGAAACTCAGCCGTGCCAACTAGGTGGAAGCCTGGCAGGGGAGTAACGAGACCTAACCCCAGAGCGAGAAGACATAGAAACATTTGCCTCTCCCGGGTGCTACCACCGGGCCAGTCAGCTAGGTGAGAGCCTGAGGGTGGGTGTTGAACATCCTTCGGGCTCAGCCCCAGGGTCATAGCGATGTCCATCGAAACTCAGCCGTGCCAACTAGGTGGAAGCCTGGCAGGGGAGTGATGAGACCTAACCCCATAGCGAGAAGACTTAGAAACATTTTCCTCTCCCGAGTGCTACCACCAGGCAAGTCAGCTAGGGGAGAGCCTGAGGGCGGGTGTTGAACATCCTCCGGGCTCAGCCCAAGGGTCATAACGATGTCCATCGAAACTCATCCGTGCCAACTAGGTGGAAGCCTGGCAGGGGAGTGACGAGACCTAACCCCAGAGCGAGAAGACTTAGAAACATTTGCCTATTGGGCTTTGAATCGCGAGCCCTCCTGCCATCATAGTTTTGCAAAAGCAGAGGATATGATAATGAGATTCATTTTTATTCATGGAATAAGAGTACCTACAATATTTTCAAGGGTAAAAACGTTTAAGATCATCGCCATTCTAAGTGTGGCTGAGGGTATCCCCTTTTACATCCTGGAGGTGATACCCCCCTGATTTTAAGACCTCCTGTACAATGTAGGGGCCCTCCCAATTGGGATGGAGTTTTCCCTCAGCGGCCGATCTCCCCGCCGCGTCCACTTTTTTTAGGATAAGGTCTCCTTCCGCGAACTGCTTGACTCGGACGTGCTTGTTGAAGTACTTGGCCATCCTCCGCTTGGCCTCCTCCTGCCTAACGGTGGACAAGTCGCGTAACTCCTCGACCATATCAAGGGAGAGTCGGAGCTCCTCCTCATTTTTTGATTTCCACTCTTCCCTTCCAGCCTCCGCCTCGGCGACCCGGGGTGTCCGGACCTCGAACTCGACGAGTAGGACGACTTCACAGCCATGATAAAGTTTAAAAGGCGTCTCTCCCGTGGCCATATTGGGAGTGGTCCTAAGGGCCCAAAGGACTGAAGGGAGTTGCTCCACCCAGCTTCCCCTCAGATTTTCTACTTTCTTTTTCAAAAGGTTCACGATTATTTTGTTGGCTGCCTCCACCTGCCCGTTGCTCCTGGGGTGGTGGATAGAGGCGAACCGAAGGTCAATTCCCAGTTGTTCGCAGAAGCGAATGAACTCCGTGCTGGCGAACTGAGGCCCGTTGTCTGTGATGATTGCCTGTGGTAGCCCGTGCCTGCAGATGATCTCCTCCTAGATAAAATTCCTGATCACCTGGGAGGTTACCTTGGCTAGAGCCTTCACCTCCAGCCACTTAGAAAAATAATCGATCATGACCAGCAAAAACCTTCTCTGCCCGCTGGCCTGAGGAAAAGGCCCTACGAGGTCCAAACCCCATATGGCGAAGGGCCATAGTGCCATGATGCTTCTTAGTCTCTGAGCCGACTGTAACTGGAGCGGGGCATAGAGCTGGCACTTATGGCATTTTTTCACAAATTCGGCTGCATCCTGACTGAGGGTGGGCCAGAAGTACCCTTGCCTGATGATCCTCCCTTCCAAGGTCAGGCTCCCCGAATGACTTCCACACTCGCCGGAATGGACCTCCTCCAAAATTTTATGCATCTCCCTTTCGGCCACGCAACGAGCCAGCATCCCCGAGAGGGTCTTGCGGTACAACTCCCCCTCGCGCAGGAGGTATTATGCTGTCTTGTGTTTGAGTCCTCTACGATCCATCCCCTCCGGGTACTCTCCTGTGGACAGAAAGGTGACGAAGGGGTCCATCCATGAGGGATGTTGCTCAACCTCCATTAGTTCCCCCTCCTCGATGGAAGGTCAGAAGAGATCTGTGATGGTGCCCCCCACCCTAGGGCCGTGCTTTGCCAGCTGGTCTGCCTACTCATTTTCCTCTCGAGGCACGTGCTTGATGGAGAAGGTCTGGAAGGTCCCTATAATTTTATTCGCCTTTGTCAGATAGAGCTGCAGGGTGGGCTCCCTTACCTCAAACTCCCCATTGATCTAGGAAGCCACCACCATGGAGTCAGTGAGGACCTCCACATCATGTACCCCTAACTCCCTTGCCAGGCGCAGACCTGTGATTACAGCTTCGTATTCGGTCTGATTATTGGTGATAGGGAAATACACTACCACGGTTTGCTCGATTCTTGTCCCCTAGGGGCTTTCCAAGATGACTCCAATCCCCAAAGAATGTCTCCCCGAGGCACCGTCCACCATGACTTTCCAAGGGACCGGGCGAGTGAGTTGCTCCTCCGCCACCTCGATCACGTAATCTGCTAGGAAATCAGTCATAGCCTGGGCCTTGATCGAGAGGCGGGGAACGAAGGAGATGTCAAACTCGCTCAGTTCCACCGACCATTTGGCTAACCTGCCTGAATGCTCCACCCCCTCGAAGATGCTGCGGAGGGGGTGGTCAGTCACCACTCGGATCGAGTGTGCCTGAAAATATGTTCGGAGCCTCCGGGCTGAGATGATCAGGGCGAAGGCCAGCTTTTCAAAGATGGGATACCGAAGCTCGGCCTTCCTCAGTACCCGACTAATATAATAAATGGGGAGTTGCTTCTTCCCCTCTTCCCGAACTAAAACCAAGCTCAAGGCCTCCGCCCCGACCCCCAGGTACAAAAATAAGTCCTCCCCCCTTTGGGCCCTTGGAGCAGGGGAGCCTGAGTTAGTTGTTTCTTTAAGGCCTGGAACCCCTCCTCGCACTCCGAGGTCCATTCAAACTTCCGATCCCCTCTCAAGGTTTTGAAAAACGAGGAGCACCTCTCCCCATCCCGGGAGAGGAACCTTCTCAACCCTGCCTACTTCCCTGTCAACCGTTGTACCTCCTTAGCATTTTGCGGTGACCTTAGTTCCACGATCGCCCTGACCTTATCTGGATTAGGTTCTACACGGGCAGGGGTGAGGAGATGCCCCAGGAACTTTCCCCTGCTCGCCCCGAAGATACACTTCAGGGGGTTCAATCTCATCTTGTATTTGCGAAGGGTGGCGAAAGTCTCTTCCAAATCCCGGAGGTGGGAATCGACGTCAAAACTTTTGATCATGAGGTCGTCCACGTACACCTCCAGATTTCTCCCCTTCTGCTCTCGGAATACTCTGTCCATCATTTTTTGGTAGGTCGCCCCCGCATTATTTAGCCCGAAAGGCATCATTTTATAGCAATATCATCCATCCCCTGTGATGAACAAGACATCTTTGACGTCGGGGGGGGGGGGTGCATTCTAATTTGGTGATAACCTGAAAAAGCATCCAGAAAACTCATTACAGGGAAACTGACGGCTGAGTCAACAAGCGCGTCAATCCGAGGCAAGGGATAACAATTTTTCGGGCATGATTTATTAAGAAGAGAAAAGTCAATACACATCCTCAACCGACCGTCTCCTTTTTTAACCATTACAACGTTGGAGACCCAGCCAGGGTATTGGATTTCGGATACAAAGTCATCCTTGAGGACCTTGGCGACTTCCTCCCTTATAGGCTCGACAGCTTGTCCGCGATGGACCTCTTCTTCTGCTGGATGGGGCGAGCCTCCGAGTCCAGGTTGAGGCGATGGCAGGCCATGTTGGGGTCGATCCCTGGCATCTCTGCGGCGCTCCAGGAGAAGACGTCCACATTCTTCTGGATGCACTCCAGCATCCTACTTTTGGCCTCCGGGGTCAGTCCTCCGCTGATACGGACCTTCTCCACCCTGCCTCCGATGGTGAGAACCTCCATCTCCACCACCTCCTCTGCTGCCTCTAGACGAGACTACTCCCCCATTCCTCTGTACCTCCCCCTCCGGGGGCGAGGATCTCTTCCTAAGCTTCCTCCACGGCCATTGCCTTGGCCGGCTCTCGGGCCTCTTCCGTGACCTCCGCCTGGGCGCGACACTCCTCCACCTTCATCTCTTCTCCGCCAGCTTCCTGCTCCACCTCCTCCAACCTCCGCCCCATCTCCTCGGCCCCCTCTAGCCAAGAGATGGAGTTCACCGCCGAGACGTAGCACTCCCTTGCCTCCTTAGGGTCTCCTAGGACCCGGATCTGGATCCCCTCGACATTGAACTTTAGGCACTGGTGGAAGGACGAGGGGACACAGCGGAAGGAGCTGATGAGGGGTCTTCTGAAGATGGCGGTGTAGCTGCTGGGGGCGTCTACGATGACGAACTTGCAGTTACGTTACTGCCCCCCCAGAGTGACATTGAGTCCCACTCCTCCCTCGACTTCTTTCCTCTCCCCCGAGAAGCCGAATAGGGGCCCGTCCGAGGCCAACACCCTTCTGGCCTCTACTTTCATCGCGTTGAACGCCCTCTTGAAGATGACGTTGACCGAGCTCCCATTGTCGACGAGGATCCGGGAGACGGTAAAATCCTCGATGGCTGTCTTGATGACCAACGCATCGCAAAAGGGGTCCTCGTGACCCGGCATATCCTCCCTAGATAAGGTGATTTTCTCATCCGGGGGCGGGGACTGGGATGTGGAGCCAACGCTCCTTCGGTACATGGTGTGGAGGCTTGACTTACGGGAAGCCTCGATCCCAGCCCCACCGTGGATCGCTCCAATCCTTCCTCGGGTGCCCAAATCAACCCGGTCCTCACACCGATCCTCTTCCACCCGAGGCCGGATCTCCTCTATATGCACTTCCTGATGGTTTTGCTGTTGTTGCTCCCTATTTCCTCTCATCTCGAGGAACTCCGGGCATGTGGATGTGAGGTGCCCTTCCTCTTGATGAAAATCACAATAGGGCAGGTCCACCCTGACCTCCCTTCTTCTCCTCAACTATCCTCTCCTCCTCCCTCTCATGGCAATTTCCATTGCCTCCTCCTTGTCGGGGAGAGGGGGTCTCTGGCCCTGTCTACCTCCCTGGGGGTTGAACTGCCCTCGCCCCCCTGGCGGTTATCCCCTCCCTGATAACCCCTCCGTGGTGCCTGATCCTGCCACTCTGGTCTCCATCCCAAACGGCGGGTCTTCTCCGGACGCCCCCACCTGGGTTGTGGCTACTGTTGTGGTTGCTCCCTCTTCCGGGGCTCAGCCCTCCTCTCCTCCTGAGCTCGACCACCCCTTGGCCTCTCCTCCTCCACGGCCTACTTGGCCAACCTCCACGCAAACTCCGGGTGCGCTGCTTCCATATCAGCCTCTCTGGCCGCCCTCTCCAGGAGTGCCTCAAAAGACACTGGAGGTGATCTCTTCAGTTCCATCGCGAAGAACCCGGTCTGGAGACCCAGGGTGAAGGTCATCATCATGGTGTGTCCCGACATCTCCTATACTTGGGGAAGTTCCTCCTGGAACCTGTCTAGATAACTTCCCAAAGTTTCCCCCACCCTCTGCTTGATGCGGAACAAAGACTCCGCCTCCTTCTTCCTCTTCTTAAAAGTGGTGAATCTCAACATGAACCCCCGTCGCAGGTCCTCGAAGCAGTAGACGGACCCGGTCGGGAGTTGATGAAACCACTCTCTCGCCTTCTCCCTGAGGGTGATGGCGAAGAGTCGGCACTTAAAGCCATCCGACATCAGTCGGATAGAGACCATGTCCTCAAACCACTAGATGTGGTGGACTGGGTCCCCTCTCCCGGAGTAATAGGACATCTCCAGCTCACGGAACCCCTCTGGAACTGGGGCTGAAGAGACAAACTCGCTGAAGGGGCTCCCCCCCTCAGCCGGGCGAGATGGGAACTCCCTCCCTGCTATCTCGCCGAAGTGGTACTCGACAGCCGAGCCGGGTAATAGGACTCGCCCCTTAAACTCGCGCTCGCCCCTCTCGGCGGGCTCCTTCCCTGGTCGCCTGAGCGGCACGTCGTCGCCGAGCGCGGGAGTGGCGAACACCGGGACTGCTGGTGTCGCGCTCTCGGCTCGCATGCCGAGTGCTGTCCTGACGAGCCCGAGGATCTCCTCCCCGAGCTCCGCTGGCACACCCGGCACTGGGGGCGGAGGAGGGGGTGGCGAGTTGCCCCTGCCTAATCCATGTCCTTCTTCTCCGGTCATCGAACCTGCAGAAGATTTTCTCCGCTGACCACTCTCCACGCTCACCGCACCAAAATATTGAAACCAGAAAATCGGTCTCTGTGGAGTTCGACCCTTGGGGGAAGGGGTGGTCGCGCACCTACTCTGCTCCTGCAAGAAAAGGACAAGAAAGTGAAGAACAAAGGACTAGACCAAGGGCCCGACGCGGAGGTCCCACCACACACCCGGAAGATCTTAGAGCACTTCCCCTCCTTAGCCAATAGCCGGGCTAAGGTACCTCAAAAAGTGCTAGGAGACCTGAGAATTAGTAAGCATGCCTTTCTGAGGTACCCCTTGGATCCTATTTATAGAAAACTGAAAACGGCCTGCAAATAGCCTATCTCTGCTAGTCTGAAATTACTGAAAGCCCCTTGGGCTGGCCTGCCAAAACAAAACTCCGCTGTTACGAGAGGCTAGGGGCAGACCACTGGGGGCGGGGTGGCCACTGGATCCCCTACTCGGCCAGGGCGGCGAGAGCTCGATGGGGCTGGCACTCGCCGATTCTGCTCGGCCAATGGTGAGTGCGAGCTCGCCTGGCGAGCAACTCTGCTTCGGCGAGTGCGGGCTCGGCTATCGAGTACCTCCGCTTCGGTGAGTGTGGGCTCGACCCTTGCCCCCTAACGAGTAAGCGACTGGGCTCAGCTCCAAAAACCCTGAGCTCGCCCCGACGATCTCCGAGCTCGGTACGACGATTTGCCAAGCTCGAGCTCGGCAGAGAACCCTGCCCGGCCGTGAGGCGGTCTGGACCGGCCGGTCTGGCTTCCGCGGACCCACTCGGCGGATACGGGGTTGTACACTCGCGATGGGCACCAGCCGCCGCCTCGGCCCGCGCTATCTCGCCGGCGGCGAGTCGCGCGCTCTCATACGGCGGATGGATAGGGATGTCGCGCTCGCCTACAGGAAGTGGAACTTAGAAAAAATTCGAAGAATTCAAGGGTGCGTAGATAGGGCGAGCTGCTTACCTTCACCGGGCGGGACAAGGACGAGGCCATTCAGATTCCTACGGAGGTAGGCCACCTCGAAGTTCTTCCCGGCGAAGAACCTGAACAGCCCCGCTTCGTGGCCCCCTAGGGCCGGGGGGCGGTATCTCGCCTCACTGAGCTTGACCAGCGAAAAGGGGACGTTGTCGAAGTCTCCCTTTACGAAAAAAAACTTCTTTAGCCAGTTGTGGCTCTTATTGATAGTTTCCCGTACCTTGACATTGCTGCTGGCGAAGCAGGTGGTCCCGTCCTTATTCGCCCGGAAAGAGAATAGCTTGCGGAATACTACGAGGCTGAACTCTATTTTCTCCTCTCGCAGATAGCAGGCGAACCCGACGATCACTGCGATGGAGTTCGGGGTCATCTGCCCGGGAACCACCCTGTAATACTTGAAGATTTGGCAGACTTTCGACCACAGGGGTAGCCGAAGGCCTGCCTCAAAATGGGCCACCGGGAATGCGAGCTTGCCAGCGAATAGCTCATTCATTCGTTCCTCCTTCTTGGGTCGCCTCGCCTCAAAACCTGGCGGGACGAACTGGCCGACCGCGTCGACGAATTACCTCTCCGTAAGGACGGTGAGAGGGAAATCATGATCGGAGAAGGTTCAAGCGCATTTGGCCCTCCCCTCCGCCTTGCCACTACCACCACCCATCTTATAGTTGCCTTGTCGAGCGGGATAGAGGGCTTTTTCGCAAAGAGCTTGGGGGGAGAAGAAGTCTTAAATGCGATAGGGTGACAAAGGGCGGGAAAAAGCCTTCTTTGGCGGGAAAGTGCGGATAGCAATAAGGCCCTGAAGTTTTGACTTCCGAACCCAAGCCGGGTTCTCTCCAACTCGTCAGTCCGCTGTAAACTGCCTGCACTTACGCCCGCATGATTAAACAGCAACCACTGAGCGGGCCAGTTCTGACCCGCGCGCGAGTCACCTATCACGTAACCCGCGAGCAACCGGCTCGCCTTCGCCAGTACAGGAAAAGGGCCCGGCGAGGCGAATCGGCAAGGCCGAGCTCGTACGAAGGAAGGTCAGCCGAGCAAAGGCGTCTCGCCCGCACAGCCAGCGGAGGTCTGAATCATGGTGCAACCCATATAAAATTGCAATAAATATTAGCCCATGACGGGCGAAAGTAGTCCTGAATTATTACAAATATTTAGACTATCAGAAGCAAAGAGATGAACACCCTGAACATTACCGCCGCATATGGGGCGACCCGGACCCAGCGGATAACGACCGACGAGGGGAGGGTGAACTCAATGCGGGATCCATTTCCACCTACCTCCCCTCCCCGAGCTGGTTCGGGGCGGTACGCGAGGATAGTGATACTCGCGGACCGCCGAAAGCTCCCGTTGGGTCCTATTGATCTGCTCCGAGGCACGCCTCAATCGCCCCTCAGCTCGCGTGATATGCATACCCGGAGAAGTCGCCTCATCCTCGTCAGAGGAAAGTCTCACTCCCTCCAAAGCCGCGAGTCGTTCCTCCGTCTCGGCCTTATCTTTCTCCACTCTGTCGAAGACCTCCCGTAGCAGTAGCATGTGCTTTTGAAACAGTTGCTTTACCTGCTTCTTCATCCTCTCGGCATCACGCGGGTCTCCCAGGTATTCGGAGATGCTGTCCGCGTCCAGGGGGGGGGGGCGAGTACCCTCCGCTTATCTCGGCGTCAGACGAAGAGACCACATTATAAACTGCGAAGGTAAGATCAGAAGGAACAATGACCGCAAGCAGGCCAGAGCCAGAGGGTTTACCTGGCGTTGGTACGCCGCCTGCATCATTAGTAGGCCTAGAGGTGCCCGGCCGACCCTGGAAGGGTTCTCCTCTAAGATTAACGAAGGGCTTTCCCAGGCCGTGGGGCCTTAGCGACGGAGGCACCACAGGGGGGATAGGTTCCTACGGCAAGGGACTAGCCACCCGATTGGCCGCGACCAGAGCGGAATGCCCGGGATCTCCCTCGTCTGCCCTAACTCCCCGAGACGTCTCCTACCAAATGGAAAGAAAAGTCAAGAAGCGGGGGAGGGAAGAATCGAGCAAGGGAAGTGCATATACCTCAGGGATGACCTCGACACCGCTGACCGAGCTTGAGGTAGGGTCTTCGCGCCCTGAAGACCGCCGGACGACCTTCGCTTTCTTTGGCTTAAAAAGGGGGCCAGGCGACCTGCGCGCTAGCCACAGGGCGGCTTCGAGAGTCGCATCCCGGACACCCTCCCTCGCAGCCGCCAAACGAGCCCGCATCTCCTCAGACATAGGCATCTCGCGGTTATAGATCGCGGAATGGAGTAAAGTAGAGGAATTAGCCCAGAGGCCGGACAGCTTATTTATAGCGAGGAGGTGGGCCCCACCAAAATATTCCCTCCTGCTCAACAAGGTTTTCGCCGAACACGTGAGGGTTGGATGTTTCTTTCCAAGCCTTTTCCAAATGCTCGCAAAGAGCGGGGATTATGTACAACCCCGTGTTTGCCGAAGGGGCTCAGGTTACCAGGCGGGCCGCCCCCGACCTACACATCAAAGGGTTGCCCTAGCGAGCCAGCCTGGCCCGCGCCCCCTAGGAGGGCCATCCTTTGGACCGCGCCATCCCAGCGAGCCAGCCCTTCCTGCGCCTATTTTGGCGGGCCAGCCCCGCCCGCCTCTCCTAGGCGGGTCGGCTCGCGCCCTACCAGCGAGCCAGCCCTGCCCGTGCTTATTCTGGCGGGCCAGCCCCGCCCGCCTCTCCTAGGCGGGTCGGCCTACGCCCTCCCGGCGAGCCGGCCCCAACCCACGCCTCACGCCGAGTGGAAGCATTGAAGGGCTGCTCGCTCGATTCCCAATGGGGAGGATTTCTTACTGTCTTACCCCATTGGCCTGCGCCTAGCCGATCAAAATAGCGGGGTCTTGCTGTTGGCAGACCCAGGTGGGCTGCAAATAGCTGTTTAGAACAGCGGAGTTTGGCTGTTGGCAGGCCAGCCCGAGGAGGTTTTAGTAATTTCAAGGCAGCAGAGGTTAGTTATTCACAGACCATCTTCAAAATCCTATAAATAGGACCCAAGGGGTACCTCAGAGGGCATGCTTACTTGTTCCCCAGTCTTCTAGCGCTTTCTGAGGTACCTTAGCCCGACATCTGGCTAAGGAGGGGAAGCGCTCAGCGATCTTCCGGGTTTGTGGTGGGACCTCCGAGCCGGGCCCTTGGTCTAGTCCTTTGCCCTCTTTTCTTTGTTGTTTTTCTTGCAGGAGCGAAGTAGGTGCGCGACCACCCATTCCCCAAGGGTGAACTTCACAAGAGACCGATTTTCTGTTTCAGCAACTGGGAAATGAGCACCATGTTCTTCTTCTTCTCTGCCTCGAGTTCAAGGAAATAGTGCAGCTCACCAAGATCATTCATCTCAAACTGAATTAATATCTCTACCCTAAGCTTTTTTTACCTCATCATCATCATCATCATTTCCCATAAATACCATGCCATCGATGTATACTAACACAAGAACCTGAAGTTGATCTTACTTCTTCACAAACAGACTTGAGTCCTAGTATGATATCAAGTATCCATAGAATTGTAGGTACTCTGTAATCATTCCACACCAAGCTCATAGTGCATGTTTCAACCCATATAGGACCTTCTTTAGTTTGCACACATGCTCTGGGTGAGTCTTTGAAACGAACCCAAGTAGTTGTATTATGAAAATGTCTTTATCGATCTCTCCGTAAAGAAATATGTTATTCACGTCAAATTGTCATATTTTCCAACTCTGACTTACTGCCAATGCAATCACAGCCCGAATAGATGTAATCTTTGTAACAGGACTAATGGTCTCTTCATAGTCCTCTCCATATTGCTGTGAGAAACCCTTTGCCACAAGTCGAGCCTTGTATCCACTTACAGGTGAGTGGAGTAATGGCATCCACCTTGGGTACAAGGTCCTAGGTCTCATTTTTCTTGAGAGCTGACAGTTCCTCCTCCATGGCTTCCAACCACTCCTACATGCCTACGACATCAACAAACTTGGTTGGTTCTCTTTCATCTGTGGCCCAAAGAATAAGTAAGAGACCACACTAACAAAGCTCCCTTCCTTATAACGAGCATGTGGAACAATAGTCCTCTTTGACCATCTCACGATATGGCCATTCTCTCTTATTCTTGTAGACTCATCCACCTCTGTGCTTCTCTCATTATTCTTTAGAGTGACTCTCCCCCTACTTCTAGAACTAAAATCCCCTTCTGAGCTAGATAGCGGTGGGGCGCTTAAAGATACCATCAGCTCCACTATAGAATCCTTAGTGACTCTTTTCTCATCCCTGCTTGTTTCTTCTTTATCTGGCAGTACCACTAAAGAGACTTTCTGATATGATATCAATTCGTCAAAGACAACATCGCGTGATACAATGAACTTGTGGGTTTGTGGGTCCATACACTTTCATCCCTTCTTTCCCTCATCAGATCCTATAAATACACAACTTTGTGATTTTGCCTCTAATTTAGTTCGCAGGGCATCTAGAATATGCATGAAGTAGGTAGCACCAAACTCCCTCGAATGTGCCACACTTGGTTTCTCCCTGAACATCAATTCATGCGGAGATGTCATTTAGTTAGAAGACAAAGGTAACTGAATAAGCACATAGGCAACACAGGACATACCCTCGGCCCATAAGGCTTTGGGTATCCCTTTAACATGTAACTAACTCCTGCAGGTCTCTGCCATATGGCGAATCTTCCTTTTCGCAATCTCATTATGTTGAGGGGTGTGAGCACGGGACAGCTCTCGCCTGATACCGAATCTTCTGCAAAAGGAAACAAAGTCATTAGTAATAAACTCTCCATCAGTGTCAACTTGCGACTTCTTCACCCGCAGGTTTAGCTTCCCTTCTATCAGTTCTTTCCACTCCTAAAACTTCTCAAACACCTCTGAATTTTCCTTCAAAAAGTATACACATGTATACCAAGTGAAATCATTCACCAGAACCAACATGTACCTATTTCCAACATAGGACGGAGTGACGCTTGGTCCCATTACATCTACGTGTATGCACTCCAATGGAGCCCTACACCTGGTCACCGACTTGTCAAATGGAAGTCAATGTGATTTTTTAAATTGACATCCCTCGTATATGTGGCTATCGCCAAACGATGGCAAACTAGGTAAACAAATCACCAGATTTTTTGTCGTCATGACCTTTAATTTTTCCATTCCTATATGACCAAGCCTCCCATGTCAGATCACGACATTGTCATTTGCCTTTAGTTTTTCAACATAATCACTTGTTGATAACACGAACATGTCCTTTACTCTTCTTCTGACATGTGTGACTTCTACGTCCATTGAAGACAAATTCTTAAAAAAAAACTCAGCTCTTTTGGTCCAAACAAGATGTGATATCCCGTATCTACAACGTTGGTTACAGGAAAAAAAATTCTTCATTCCTAGCACATGATGGACACTCTTCAGTATAAGAGGTCTATCCTCCTTGCCCAAAAACACCATCGCTTCCTTCTCTATGGGTACATGGAATCATCTGCACTGATGATTGCATCATTCCCTTTATATATCTAAAGAGTTGTGAACTTTATCTCATCGCCAGTAAGATGGTGGCCGCATCCGGAGTCCAATATCCAATTATCTTAGAAATTGATGGAAGCAAAAGCATCCAAAGATGTTGTCATCTCTGGTAAGAAGTAATTTCCCCACCGATCTCCATCATGTGGCCCTTCACTATCATGTCCTCTTCTCTTGGAGACTTCTTCCTTCTTGGTCATGTGCCCAACCTTCAATTTGGTTCGACACTCTCTTATCATGTATTCATACCTATGGCAGGCAAAACATAAGGGTCTATTTAGCACATCAAATGGGGGAAGAAACTTCCTCCTATCTCTTTGAGATGATGATGATGATCAGTCACCGGAGTTTTCCTTTTTTTGTCCCAACACTTCTTCTTTCCTGAGAACAAAGTTTTGTTATCTACTCCTAAGATAAAGACTTCTGTCATCTGCTTTGTCAAACTCTCTTTGGATGACAATAAGTTTTCTAACTCCAACACTTATGGTTGAACAGGCCAACATTGCACTGTAGTAATAAAGGCCACATACTCCTTTCGTAAATTGCGGACAATCCTCCTCTTCAGCTTCCTTTCTGAGATAGACTCATCTGGATCCAAAGCAAAAATCTCAGCGTAGAGGTTCTTCATTTTCAATAAAAAAGGTGGACACAGACATCTCTCCTTGGCTCGCCTTGGCTAACTCATTCTCTATAAATTATAATCATGTGATATTCTTTTTGTTGAACAACCCATCGAAGGAAGTCCAAATCTGTGATGCAGATTTGCATCCCAAGATATGATCAAATAAGTTTGGTGATATGGATATTTTTAAGTAAAATTCTTCCTTCGCATTTGTCTTTTTTTAAAACTCGTACGACTGGACTGTTGTTTTCAACTTCAACAACTTCATCTTGTTCAGGCCTGCCAACAACTTCTCAAAGATCTTCTCCAAGGATATATATCTCTTCATGCATGATCTCCACTTCTTATAGTTAGTGTGAGTGAGCATTTCCACACAAAAACCTCTAGCATAGCCACCACTTTCCATCTTCACGCTTGGTATCTTACAATAGAACCAACGTAGCTAGTTCGAACCTCCATTTGATACCATGTTAAAAATTTTTGTTGTAAGATAACAAATTACAAATCACGAAGAATGAAATTTGCATTACACGACAATGATACAATATACGAGAAACATTACCAACACAAGACAGTTTTGTGAGGCACTGAATAGTTACAAGGAAGATAAAAAAACAACAACATTGGGACTGAACGACTTTAGCCGCACTCTACTGCTACAATCCCACTCCACTACTACAAGTCGCAATCCCCACTTCTCCAATTCGCATAGGTCTCAATTCACATGCTACATATTGCCATTGAGCTCCCAGTCGCACCCTCATTGCATCAGTTTGCACAAGCTGCATTGCACATGCAAGGATCATAGATCGTCAATGCTTGACACACAAAACACACCTTCACTTGCACAATTGTGCTCCCTTAACTACAATACAACTTACCAAACCCCTCCACAACAACTTGCTTGTGACTTCACTCAAATTGTCGCCGGTTACTTCATAGGACTTGTCGTCTGCGATTTCAATACAAAACATTGTCTGCAACCTCAACGGAGTTTGCCGCCTTCAGCCACCACACAAATTGCGACATACGACTTACAACACAAACTACCGATCTCCAACAAAACTTGACTGCTTTCTAAGAACACGTCGCCTACAACTCTAGTGACCTCCAACAAAGAACTCGCTGCTCCTGCTACTAACCGCAAACCTTCTAGCGATTTCAAAAATTGAGACCGTGACTCCCAATGTTGATATTTCTTTCTTGTTGTATGCGGAGAATAACTCCCCCTATTTTTAGTCAAACCTCCTGGAACACAGGACACTGATTTCACACCAGATCCGTCCATTACGGAAAACACTAGATCCGTCCAATCACTTTAAACTTCAATAACAGGAATGTGTGAGGGGCGCAAGAGGTTTTAGGGTGGGCGGAGGAGGACAATGATCTGGAATCAGGAGTATGAAAGGGGAGATAGGGAATGAGAAAACAAATAATCGATGTTTTAACTTAACTTTTGGGGTTTTTTTGAAATTCAACGGCCACGATTTCTCTGATATCTTACAAAGCTTATCAAACCCCTTAAAATAATACTTCCTTTTATATATATATATATATATATATATATATATATATATATATATATATATATATATATATATATCAAAAAGCCCGATCGGGCCGGGCCCGATCGGGCTCGGACTTTTCTCAAACTGGGCTCAGCACGGGCTCAATTTGAGCCGGGCCGGGCCGGGCTTGGGCTCCCTCCAAAAGATGGAGCCTGATTAGGCCCTTCAGGCCGGCCCGGTCCCGGGCCGTCCTAAATTAAAAAAGGCGGGATAAAATCCCGCCTAAATTTGCGGGATTTTATCCCGCATAATTAGGCGCCCGCCTAATCATACGAGGGATTAATCCCGCCTATGATTAGCTGGATTAATCCCGCCTTATCAGGCGGGATTAATTCCAGGCGGGATTAATCCCGCCTGATCAGGCGGAATCCCGCCGGATCAGGCGGGCAGAATCTCGCGTGATCAGGCGGAATTAAAATCCCGCTGGGCTTTCCTTAGCCCGGGGCCGACCTAAGGCTAGCCCGGCACCCGGGCTCAGGCTAGCCTGGCACCCTGGCTTGGGGCCTTTACCAAGATAATATATGCAATTTATAGCCAAGAACGAGATCTACAACTTTTATGTTGAACATTTTTCCAAAATTTGCACGACTTAGTCATAATCTGGCCCGAAAGGTTACTGACGAATTTTGAAATTTATTATTATTATATTCATTTTGAGCCAGTAACCTTTCGGGCGAGATCCCGGCCAAACCATGCAAATTTTGAAAGAATGTTTAACATGAAAGTTTTAGATCTCATTTTTGGCTACAAAATGCATATATTATTTGTCAAATTCTGACATATATTTTGGGAGGAACAACTCAAGCTTTTTTAGACTTAAAAAAGCTTGAACTTATATATGTTATTCTGTTATATATATATATATATATATCTATATATATATATACAAGTGACAGGCACGAGCCTTCGGCCCGGGGGGCATTCGGCGAGGGTGCGATAATCGGTGAGGTGCGACATTCGACGGGGTGCGACATTCGGCGGGGTGCGACATTCGCCGAGGTGCGACATTCGCCGAGGTGCGACATTCGTCGGTGGTGTGACATTTGTCGTGGGGACGACATTTGTCGTGGAGACGACATTTGTCGTGGGCGGCGACATATACATATGAGTACTCAAAATGACCATAAAAAATATGCATAAATATTACAATTTTTATTTTGTAAAACAATATACGTTTTGACCTAAAAATATTAATTTTGACTTTAATAAAGTTATTTGATTTAATGTCAGCACCTAAAAAATACCACTGATATGTCTAATGACAACCTTCCTTGAATAGACCGCTGACATGCCTAATGATAACCTACCATAGTAGGTGTAGGAGCTCTAATAAAAAACTTTTTAAATTAAAATGGATTTTCATCATTACTTCTAATTTTTTGATAGTGTAATTACTTGAATGGACATTGCATTTTAATTTCTTTAAAATAGATTATAATATATGTAAAGTCATTAAAATATAAAAATGAGGGCATAATTGGTATTTTTGAATGTTTCACCAAAGATAACTTTTCCCCTTATAATAGTGATATATATATATCTTAACTACTATATAAAGATATATTATAGGGTTTTTAAAACCATGCTTTTAAAAGCTATAATAGAAATCATGACCCTTGAATCTTTGTGCATTATTTTTCAGCCATCTGATATTTATATATTATAAAATTTAAAAAAGATAGGGCTCCTAATCCTACTCACCATGAAGGAGGGCGCGCTAGAATTGATAGAGAGGGAGGGGGGGGGGGGGGGGCAGAATTGATAGAGAGGGGGGGGGGGGGGGGGATTTGATATAATACAATATTATATGTATAATATTAATTATCTATTACATAATATAATACAATATCATGCCAAAAGTCAATTTAAAAAGCAGGCGGGTGAACAGTGTTCACGCCACTGCCCGCCTGCAATGAAATGTTTTTTTTTATTAATTATTATAAATATCAATTATATTTTTTAATTAATTATAAAAAGAAAGCGGATGGGTACTGTCGCGAAGCCCGCCGGGCGAAATTGGGGGGGGGGGGGGTGCAGATTTGATATAATACAATATTATATGTATAATATATATTATGTATTACATAATATATTAGCATCTATTAAATAATATAATACAATATCATGCCAAAAGTCAATTTAAAAAGCAGGCGGGTGAACAGTGCTCACGCCACTGCCCGCCTGCAATGAAATGTTTTATTTTTTTTATTAATTATTATAAATATCAATTTTATTTTTTAATTAATTATAAAAAGCAAGCGGATGAGTACTGTCGCGAAGCCCGCCGGGGGGCGGGCTCGTCACCGGCCGGGTACTTATTATATATATATATCTATACTATCCTTGGATCTTTTTGCATTATTTTTCAGCCATCCGATATTTATATATTATAAAAATAAAAAAGATAGGGCTCCTAATCCTACTCACCGTGAAGGAGGGGGCGACAAAATTGATAGAGAGGGGGGGGGGGGGGGGGGGAATTGATAGAGGGGGGGGGGGGGGCAGATTTGATATAATACAATATTATATGTATAATATATATTATTTATTACATAATATATTAGCATCTATTACATAATATAATACAATATCATGCCAAAAGTCAATTTAAAAAGCAGGCGGGTGAACAGTGCTCACGCCACTGCCCGCCTGCAATGAAATGTTTTATTTTTTTTATTAATTATTATAAATATCAATTTTATTTTTTAATTAATTATAAAAAACAGGCGGATGGGTACTGTCGCGAAGCCCGCCATCACCGACCAGGTACTTATTATATATATATATATATATCTAGTAATATACAAAAACTACTTGAATGTTAGGGTTAGGTATGATATACTCTAGCGGGGGGGGGGGGGGGGTGAATAGAGTATGTCTGTGTGTTTTTTTAAAATTTTCTTCTTTAACAATATACTATCTTTACCTTTAACAACTATATCTAACTATCACAGATTAAAGTAAATCAAAGATCACAGAATATCTAACTAACACAGCCACAGCAAGAACAGAAAAGAAAGAGCAACCAGACGACACAAGAAATTTATAGTGGTTCCCCAAACTGGGTACATCCACTCTTCTACCACCCTTGGTAAGAATCCACTACAGGTTTTGATCAGGTGACTGTCACCAATGAGCTTTTGATCAGGTGCTCAAAAACCAACCCAAGTCTTTTGGAAGGAGACTTGCAACCAGAATAATTTTGAAGGGAATTAAAACCCTGTATAGAGGTGGGAATGAGAGAGTGATGTAAGTGTTCTTTTCTCAAGTCAAAATGAGAAGACTGTGTGGATTCTTATTTGTTGTCAACGCTCCCCCTGAGATCTTGAATGGTTCAGGAGTGGAAGCTTTGTTCAAGGGTGTAGGCCTTCAGCTTTGATGATCGCTCGATAGCAGGTTTCTAGACTGATAAGTATGTTTGTCTCTTGGAAAGCCTTGGAGCAGACTGAGGACGGATGAAGAAGATCAAGATTTTGTCTCTGTATGTTGTTGGTGTCGTGTATCTTCTTCTTTCAGCAGAAATAGGACTCATTAGTTTGTCGACGACCATTTGAATTTTCAAATTACTCCTGTAATCAATGCTGATGACGTTGAGAATTACACGACATTGATTACTTTCCCCAACTGTTTCATTGAAAAAATGGCAGGCAATAATCCTTATGAAGACCGTAATTAATGCTCTGTCTAACGGTAATATTCAGAGAATGTTAGAGCATTAATTGCACAAGAATTACTGCAATATAATAGGAACAGAAGGAAGGAAATAACTTAGTCTGGAATCGTCTACCAGAAGACAGAATTCGTCGAGCTGAGTCCATAGTTCATCGAGCTAAGTATTGTTGTTCGTCGAGCTGAGTTACAAGATCATCGAACTCTGAATAGCTGACTGCTGCTTGATAAAATTTTCTTGTTTTGTGCTCTAAGTTCGTTGACCTGAGAACAGCTTTGGCTTTGAGTGAATTATGTTACTGAGTCCATTTTGGCGCTGAGTGATCTTTAAAGTTGAGGGATGAAGTATTAGTCGACCTGAGAATAGAGATCGTCGAACTCTGTTAAGAGAAGATAATCTCTGAGTTAGTCGAGCTGAGTACGACTATCGTCGACCTGAGATCGACGAACGTAGATCTCTTTCTCTAAATCTTTATTTCTCTAAGTCTTGAGTTTCTGGCAGTGATGGAGGCTGGTCCTTTGTACTGTTGACTCTAAGGAATGGCCTAGACTTAAGAAACACATAAAATTTGACCCTTCTATACAACATGGGTCACAACCTAAGAAGACAACCTAGCCCAAATCACCTAGGGGTTCCAACAATCTCCCCTATTTGGGTGAGGTTACTTCAAATAAACAAAAAAAATCACAAAACAAAATGAAGTAAACATATCATGAAAACTGAGATAACTGATAGAATAAATAAGCAATCAGTACCTTTATAAAGGTATGTACCCAGATTATTCACAGAAAACACAGAAAATAAACAGTTTAAATGTTCTTGTGAAGGTCAGAAGACTTAGCAAATATGATTTTCCTGTTTGGGTCTTGAGCTTGTCTCATAGTCATGGTCATGCCCGCATCTCCAAGAGTCTTTTGAGAGGTGGTTCTTGGAACCACAGCTTCAGGATGTAGACTTATATATTCCTCAGCATTGAACAGGTTCCCTACATGGTATCTTTCAAACTCTTTCTTTCTATAGTTTGACATGGTAGAGAATTGAGATGGATCTTGGCCTTTTTCTCTGGCTTGCCTGATTTGAGAAACAGCCACAGATTCTTTGAATCTAGCCATTCTTGTAGTTGGACTAGCTTCAGGATCATAAGCTGGAGTTGGAAGTTCTTCAGGGCTATTAGCTTTGCCAGGAGATGGAGGAGGGGAAAATGTTGGCTTAGAAATAAATTGTTGAGCTGACTGATGTCTAGAATAAGACTGATGTCTCTGTTTGTGCTGACTGTCTCCATAAGAATGAGAGGGTCTTCCCTATCTCTGATAAGTTTTAGTGAGAGTAGGTTTAGTGAATCCTTCTGAGCTCTGAGATAAGGTTCCTGAGGTACCTGCAGCTGGAGGAGGAGGATCCCTTTTGAATTTCTGAGATGAAGGGGAGTATCTTCTGCTTTTCTTTCTGCTCTTTTGTTCATTCTTGGATAGCCACATCCAAGCTGGCTTACCCTTATAAGGAGTTATGTTTTGCAGAATGTAGTATGGAATATCATTAGTATACTTAGGTTTTGGAGCAAGTGGAGAAGGTGCTTTCCTTTTCTTGGAGATTTGTTTTCTCTTTGGAGCATCATCATCATCATCATCATCATCATCATCAGAAGACAAAGGATTTTCATACATTTCATCAATCTGACTGATCAGATCCTTGGGAATTTCTTTGCTGGCTGGAGTGGGAACAACTTCAGCTTCAGCTGCTTCAGCTTCCACAACAATGTCCTGATTTATTAGATCATCCAAACTAGGAATAGTGCTATTATCCATGATATAAGTTGGCCCAGGAGGGCTAGATCTTTGTTCATATAATGCTACTGGAGGAGCTATCAGACTTTTTTTTATAATGTCTAATACTTCTGAACTTATAGGGGAGGTGTATCATAGTATTGCTCTGGATGATTGAGTGGGAAAGGAGAGGCAGAACTGAATATAAGATCCAAAGATCTTCAGCAGAGTATGTAGATTTACTTTAGATTTAATGAAGTAGATCCTTCCAGGCAGAACTTCTGGCAAGCTGGTCTCTTGAGCATTGGATACTATAATATCTGTACATTGATTATCTACATCTGCTATTGAGTCAGTTATCTCTATATCATCTAATTCCATATTAGTATCAAGAAAATTCAGAAAATCTATTTCCATGTCAACATTTGTTTATGCTGCTGCTGCTGGTTCTGTTGCTGATGCTTCATCATTAAGTATCCCCCCCTGCCTGGTTTCAGTAGGCACTAAAGCCAGGCCCCCAGATGAAGAGAGGGTAGAGGTGAGGGTAGAGATTTGAGAAGAGAGAGATGATATGGAGATAAATAGAGGGGAAATAGCCTCTGCAATGATGGTTTGGAGGATAGGCTTGAGGAGCTCAAGAAGTGGTTGGATGATAGAGGGATTCAAAGATGTGGAGTCAGATGTTTGGGCAGGAGGTGGTTGAGAAGGTATAGAGGTAGTGATGATAGTTGTTGGAGGAGATGGTTGATTGGAGGTGTCTGGAAGGCGGTCCTGTTGAGGAGATTGTTGAGGAGAAGGAGTGTTCAGAGGAGATGAGAGTAAATTGAAGGATGGGATTGAAGAGAGAGTGGAGAGGGGGATATCAGCAAGATGAGATGGAAGAGGAGATTAGGGAGGAGTAGAGATGGATGTATCAGCCCTAGGAGAGGGAGAATTGGATGGAATATGGGTAGGGTAAGATGGAATTGGAGAAGCTGGTGGTGTAGGGGTATGTATTAGAATAGAAATGGAGGCTAGGGTTTGTTGAACTTGAGGCTGAGATGGAGCTTGAGAATCAGGAGGAGGTGGAGGGGTGTGAATTTGTATGGGGGCTGTGGATGGAGTTTGAATGTGAATGGCTGGTGAAGGTGATGGAAGAGATGGAGGGGTGGGATGGTCCGCTTCAGTAGGCTGGGGAGTGGCTGGTATAACCCTTGTATTCTCAGAAGTTCTGGTGGAAGAGGAAGGAGCCTTGGTTGGCTTTGTAATGGTCCTCTCTCACTTGCCAAAAAGAGCACAGGTAAGTCTCTTTGAGGCATTAATGGATATGGTCGGGGAGACCAGGGATCCGACAGCCTTATCTTTGAGGAAGATCCCTAGGATCCTTCCAAAACATACCTCCTTTTTATTGTTCTTCTTTTTGATAAGATCAAACGAAACTTGAGCCCAGTTAATGGCTTTCTTGTTTACTATTGCACACATAACCAGGAATAGATGCCTGGTAATATAATCATGTGCAGAGTGCTTTCCTAGCAGCACTTTCCCTACAATATCTGCAAGGAACTTATATTCAGCAGATAAATGCTTTTTAAGCAGTTTTTGTGGGGTTTCTCCTGAATAAACCATGAGGCTCGGCATCATATCAAACTCTTCAGTTTCAATTTCTAATTCCTCCTCACCATTATGCAATCCAAATATTTCAGTTAAAACTGCGGGAGTGAGGGAGATGGCATTACCAGTGATAGTCCCTGTCATCACGTTCTCCTCCGTGGTAGATGTATAGACCCATTCCCTGATCTCTGTTCCACAGATTTTGATGCGTGTTGATAGCAGAGTCTTGAGATGTTGGTCTTCTAGAGTTTGCAGAATGTTCACGAATACAGGATCAGAGTATTGGAAGGATTCGAAATCCAGATTGAATCCTGTATCAAACTTCATCGCTGCAAGAGAGCCTGCGGGGATCGCCATGAGAATACCTGCAAGAAAAGTCGAAGATCAAGTGCAAGAGAACTGAAAGCGCGGGATGGAGGTCAAAGAAAACCTAAATATAGTGTTTTCCTAAATATGAACCAACAGACTTCGTTCCACGAAAAATGAATAGATCTTCGATCTGAGGTCGACAAAATAATTTGGACTTAAATGATTCGTCGATCTCAGTCTGAAGGGTTGAAGACATTTCGTCGATCTTCGTTCGACGAAAGTTTCTTGAAGTAGGTTCGTCGATCTCAGTTCGACGAAACTAACTTCACACAGAGAGTTCGTCGATCTCCGTTCGACGAATATCTCACAAACTTCCCCCAGTTCGTCGATCTCCGTTCGACGAACTTTGAAAAATTCGTTGAGTGCAGACAGAAATTAAACTAATTCTTCTCCATTTATCATTCCAAGCTGATTTATGAAGAACAAATGATTTCTTTCATCCATAGGTTTGGTGAAGATATCAGCTCTTTGTAAATCAGGATAGATATAGACAAGATTAATTTTATTTTTGTCTACACACTCTCTAATGAAATGATGCATAATGTCTATATGCTTAGTTCTGCTGCGATGAACTGGATTTTGTGCTATGGCTATAGCACTTATGTTATCACAAAGTAATGCTGAATTATTTAAGTTGAGACCATAGTCCAGTAGTTGGTATTGAATCCACAGCATTTGGGAACAGCAACTGCCAGCTGCAATATATTTTGCTTCAGCAGTTGATGTAGATACAGATGACTGCTTCTTGCAAAACCAAGACACTAATCTCATACCAAGGAACTGACAAGTTCTTGAGGTACTTTTTCTGTCCACTCTACATCCAACAAAGTCAGCATCTGAGTATCCAGTTAACTCAAACTCTGACTCAGTAGGATACCAGAGACCTAGACTAGGACAACCCTTTATATATCTCAAAATTCTTTTTAGCAAAACTAGATGAGATTCTTTAGGGTTCACCTGGAACCTAGCACAAAGGCATGTAGCAAACATAATATCAGGTCTGCTTGTTGTAAGGTATAGTAGGGACCCAACAATGCCCCTATATAGTTTCTAATCCACAGGTTTCCCATGTGCATCAGAGTCTAGTATAACATTTATAGGCATGGGTGTTTTCTTTGCTGAGTCATCAGCCATCCCAAACTTCTTTATAAGCTCTTTGGCATATTTAGCCTGGGAAATGAAGATGCCATCAGGGAGCTGCTTCACTTGGAGACCAAGGAAGTAGGAAAGCTCACCCATGCTACTCATCTCAAATTTTGAATGCATTAGATCAGAAAATCTCTTGCATAATTTGGGATCAGTAGAGCCAAATATTATATCATCTACATATATTTGTACTAACAGTATTTTATCATGATGCAATTTGGTAAATAAAGTCCTATCAACTATGCCTCTTGAAAAACCATGCTCTAATAGAAAGCTGGCTAAGGTCTCATACCAAGCTCTTGGAGCTTGCTTTAAACTTTAGAGAGCCTTGTGTAACTTAAATACAAAAGAGGGATGAGTTGGAGAAATAAAACCTGGAGGCTGTTCAACATAAACCTCTTCTTTAAGTTCCCCATTCAAGAAAGCACTCTTCACATCCATTTGATAGACTTTGAACTTTTTGAATGAAGCATAGGCCAGGAATATCCTTATTGCTTCTTGCCTGACAATTGGAGCAAAGGTTTGATCATAGTCAATCCCTTCCTCTTGTCTATACCTTTGAGCAACAAGCATAGCCTTGTTCCTTACAATCACACCTTGGGCATCAAGCTTATTTCTGAATATCCATTTGGTTCCAATAACTGGGTAGTCTTTTGGTCTCGGAACCAAATCCCAAACCCTGCATCTCTCAAACTTATTGAGCTCTTCTTGCATTGCAATGATCCAGTGGGGATCTTGCTCTGCATCAGATATGGCTTGAGGCTCAATTTGAGAGAGGAAACATGCATGCATCAAGTCCTGGTTAAGTTGATGCCTTGTCTGTACACCTACTGTTATGTCTCCAATCACTTGGGATCTGGGATGATCCCTCAGTGTGACAAGATCAGTAGGTGGAGTTGGTTCAACAACAATATTTGGGAAGGATTCCTCTTATGAAATTACTTCTGTTGTTGTGGGGGGTTCAACTGCATCCAGATTTTCTTCATCACTTTCTTCATTGGCTTGTTGAGAAGACTGGGATATAAAATTTAATTCATCCAATTTCTCACAAAAGTTGTTTACCTGCAAGGGGTTTCTGGTAGAAATTTCTTTTTCCTTGTAAAACATGTTAGTCTCATCAAATATAACATGCATGGATTCTTCTATTTTCAATGTGGATTTATTAAAAACCCTATAAGCTTTGCTGACTTGGGAATATCCTAGAAAAATTCCCACTGCAGCCTTTGCTTCAAACTTTCTAATGTGCTTTTTGTCATTATTATGAATATAGCATACACAACCAAAAACTTTAAAATAGTTAATTATTAGTTTCTTCCCTTTGAGCAATTCATAGGGGGTCTTATGTTTTAGTTTGTGTATCAAGCTTCTGTTCAGGACATAGTTTGCTGTGCTCACTGCCTCTGCCCAATAGGATAGGGGCATGTAAACATCTGTAATTAATGTGCCTGCAGCTTCAATGAGTATTCTATTTTTCCTTTCAGCTACCCCATTTTGTTGAGGAGTTCCAGGAGCTGAGAAGCAGTGTCTTATACCTTCTTTCCTACAGAACTCTAGCATAAGAAGAGACTCAAACTCAGTGCCATGATCACTTCTGATCAATGAAACTTGAGTAGAATACTCAATCTGTATGTTCTTGAGAAAATCTGCAAGAACTTGAAAAGTAACTGACTTTGCTCTCAAAAAGAAAACCCAAGTGAATCTGGAGAAGTCATCTACAACCACTAAGGTATAAGACTTCCCTCCTAGGCTTCGTACAGCAACAGGGCCAAAAAGGTCCATATGTAGTAAGTACAAAATCCTAGGTGAATCACTCTTATTAATGGATTTAAAACTAGATTTAGTTTTCTTGCCTAGTTGACAAGCCCTGCAGAGGCCTTCCTTCTTGTAGGGGCCAGAAGGTAAACCTCTCACAAGGTTGTCCTTAGATAGCCTAGCAATGTTTTTCAGATTTACATGTCCTAATCTCTTCTGCCATAAGTCATTTTGACTACTAACTAAGTTAAGCAGACATATATCTGAAGTAATAGATTGGAAAATTAACTAAATATATGTTTCCTTGTCTACTGCCAATTAAAAATGGTTTGTTTTCTCTTGAGGTAATAGTACATGATTCAGAGTTGAATGATACCTGATAACCTTCATCACAGAGTTGGCTTATGGAGATGAGATTGTGCTTCAGTCCACTCATATATGCAACTTTCTTGAAAGTTACAGCTCCAATCCTGATTTTGTCATAGCCCTCTGTTTGGCCACAATTTGAATCACCAAAGATGACCTTTGGTCCCAGCTTGGACTTATAGTCAATTAAGTTGTCCTTGCTGCCTGTCATGTGCTTGGAGCAGCCACTATCCAGATACCCGTGTTGATTATATGCTGGATAGGTCTTCATCTGCAAGTACAACACTTAGTTGTTCTTGACCCAGGTGACCTTGGGTCCTTGTTGATTTACATAGGAATAACTGGAAATATATGAGCATTCAGGTTGATCTTTATAGCCTTTGGGATGATATCTTCTGGGTGGTATTATCCATGTGCTAAAGGGATTAAAGTTGCTCTTAGAATTTGGATTTCTGTTGTTAAAATCTGGGATCGACGATTTCTGGTTGGATCGTCGAACTGAGCTCGACAATGTTGGATGAGATCGTCAATCTCTACTTGAAGAATGCGAGTATTCATTCTTGGAGTACCAAAATCGTCGATCTCTGTTCGACGAACCATACTGATATCGTCGATCATAGATCGAAGATTGATTATTACTCAAGTTTGCGTTCAGAGATCGTCGTTCTGAGTTCGACGATCTGTTCATATATCGTCGATCTGCGTTCGACGATAATTGCTGAACATTGTCATTTTTGTTTTTCTGGTTATTGAGGTTATTTTTAATTTCAATCTGTTCAAGAACTTTATTAACTCTATTGACCTGTTCAGTATTTTTCTTTCCTTTGTCGGATATAAACTTTACTGGTTTGGAAAGATTGTTTTTTTGAATTATAGGTGGATCACTAGGGGAGGCATCTAATCCTAGTTTATTATTGTTGATCCTAACATTTACAGTACTAGTGATATCTAATAATTGTAGACTTCTCCCATTTAAGGATTCTTCTAATATCTTGGCCTTGCTAAGTTCAGATTTCAAAAAGGATATTTGTTGATTAGCAGAGATAAGTTCATTTGTTAGGTTAGCATTCTCTGCAGTAGTTTTATCTAGGTCATTTAATTTTTCTCTGAGTAGTTTGATTTCCTTCTCAGAGCTAATTAAGTCTAAGCACAAATATTTAAATTCAAGTTTAAATTCCTCTGATTCAAAATCATAAGAGGCTATTACCTGATCCTCAGTTGATAAGAGCTCTTCATCTTCAGACTCATCAGCATCTGATCTACTAACTGCCTGCCTCAATAGCCTTGAGGAAAACTTCTTTGGCCTTCTGCTCTTCTTCATCCTCACTGGAGCTGGAGGAGGTTGACTCTTCTTCAGTGTCACTCCATGACTCAGCAACAAAGCCCTTGTCCTTCCTCTTGTGCTTGCTGAGGAAGGCTTACTGTAGTGACCCTTCCTTGAGTCACCCTCCTTTCTTCTATCCTTCTTCTGAACTTATGGGCACTCAGAGATAAAATGCCCAGGTTTCCTGCAGCCAAAACACACTACTTCTTTAGATGGTGTTTTGTCATACCTTGGCTTGTCTTCATACTTGGATGGTTTCCTTCTGAAATCTTTTCTAGCCATCTTAAAGAATCTCTTGACAAAGAGACTCATCAATTCTTCATTCACAGGAATGACTTCAGATTCTCCTGCAGCTTTGAAAGCTATGTTGTGCTCTTTCCTAGTTGGTGTAGGAGTCTTGACTTCAGCTACTGCTTCCCTTGATTTTATTAGTTGTTCATAGGACTTAAGCTTTCCTAGTAGAGCTTCAGTTGAGATCTCTGTTGTGCTTCTGGCTTCTCTGATGGGCCAGATTCTTGAGCCCCATGTGCTGGGGAAGCACATGAGGATCTTGTCATTCACTTCAGTCAAAGTGATTTCCTTATCAAGAGTCCTTAGCTCACTAATAATGGAGCTGAGTCTGTTGTACATCACTTCCACTGTTTCAGCTTCATCCTTTTTGAAGTTTTCATATTGAGTGATGAGATTGGATCTTCTATCCTTCCTCTCATCTACTGATCCAGCCACCATCTGGTTCAGGGAGTACCAAATGGCCTTGGTTGATGGGCACTCATCAACCTTTTGAAATATCTCATCTGACATTGTTTGAGCCAATATGTTCATGGCTCTGACATCAGCTATCTTTGCCTTTCTCTGTGCATCTGTCCATCCAGGGGGTGGAACTGCACTCATGTCTGTTGAAGTTGATGAGGTTGAAGCCACTGGAGCTGGTGGTCCTGTTAAGATGGAATTAAATATATCCTCATCCATAGAATTCATGTAGAGTCTGATTCCTGCCTTCCAGAGTGTGAACTTGGACAAGTTACACACTGGAGGTCTGGTGCTTGCATATTCTTTGTTCTGTGCCATGCTGTATAGATCTAGAAGATGCAAGAGAATAGATCTAACTTAGGATCTTTGGTTCAAGGGTTAGCTTGTACAACCAAAAGAACCTCCTCTGATACCAATTGAAAGTTAGGGTTAGATCTGATATACTCTAGAGGGGGGGGGGGTGAATAGAGTATGTCTGTGTGTTTTTTTAAAAGTTTCTTCTTTAACAATATACTATCTTTACCTTTAACAACTATATCTAACTATCACAGATTAAAGTAAATCAAAGATCACATAATATCTAACTAACACAACCACAAGAAGAACAGAAAAGAAAGAGCAACCAGACGACACAAGAAATTTATAGTGGTTCCCCAAACTTGGTACATCCACTCTTCTACCACCCTTGGTAGGAATCCACTATAGGTTTTGATAAGGTGACTGTCACTAGTGAGCTTTTGATCATGTGCTCAAAAACCAACCCAAGTCTTTTGGAAGGAGACTTGCAACCAGAATAATTTTTAAGGGAATTAAAACCCTGTATAGAGGTTAGAATGAGAGAGTGATGTAAGTCTTCTTTTCTCAAGTCAAAATGAGAAGACTGTGTGGATTCTTATTTGTTGTCAACGCTCCCCCTGAGATCTTGAATGGTTCAGGAGTGGAAGCTTTATTCAAGGGTGTAGGCCTTCAGCTTTGATGATCGCTCGATAGCAGGCTTCTAGACTGATAAGTATTTTGTCTCTTGGAAAGCCTTGGAGCAGACTGAGGACGGATGAAGAAGATCAAGATTTTCTGTCTCTGTATGTTGTTGATGTCGTGTATCTTCTTGTTTCAGCAGAAATAGGACTCATTAGTTTGTCGACGACCATTTGAATTTTCAAATTACTCCTTGTAATCAATGCTGAAGATGTTGAGAATTACACGGTATTGATTACTTTCCCTAACTGTTTCATTGAAATAATGACAGGCAATAATCCCGATGAAGACCGTAATTAATGCTCTGTCTAACGGTAATATTCAGAGAATGTTAGAGCATTAATTGCACAGGAATTACTGCAATATAATAGGAACAGAAGGAAGGAAATAACTTAGTCTGGAATCGTCGACCAGAAGATAGAATTCGTCGAGCTGAGTCCATAGTTCGTCGAGCTAAGTATTGCTATTCGTCGAGCTGAGTTACAAGATCGTCGAACTCTGAATAGCTGACTGCTGCTTGACGAAATCTTCTTGTTCTGTGCTTTAAGTTCGTTGACCTGAGAACGGCTTTGGCTTTGAGTGAATTATGTCGTTGAGTCCATTTTGGCGCTAAGTGATCTTTGGCGTTGAGAGATGAAGTATTAGTCGACTTGAGAATAGAGATCGTCGAACTCTGTTAAGATAAGTTTATCTCTGAGTTAGTCGAGCTGAGTACGACTATCGTCGACCTAAGATCGACGAACGTAGATCTCTTTCTCTAAATCTTGATTTCTCAAAGTCTTGAGTCTCTGACAGTGATAGAGGCTGGTCCTTTGTACTGTTGACTTTAAGGACATGGCCTAGACTTAAGAAATACATAAAATTTGACCCTTCTATACAACATGGGTCACAACCTAAGAAGACAACCTAGCCCAAATCCCCTAGGGTTTCCAACACTACTCTTTGGTGAAACATTGCATGATGTCCCTATATTGCCCTTATAGTTGTATTCATAATTACACAATTATACCAAACTTTATACTAGTATATTATAAAGACAATATCCTTTTAGGTAATTACACAACTTTATAATATTAAAATACAAAAAATAAAAACACTAGATACCCTAAAACTATTGTCTCTAGGTAGGAATGACAAGAGAAAATTAATGTTTTAACATTAAAATATAATTTGTTTTACAAAATAAAAATTGTATTCTTGATTTATATTTTTTTACGGTCATTTTGAGTACTCATATGCATATGTTGCGGGTCGGGCGGAGAACGCCGGGAGCGGGCGGAGCCCGTCGGGAGCGAGCAGAGCCCGCCGGGATCGGGCAAATGTCGCCGCTCACGACAAATGTCGTTCCCACGACAAATGTCGCACTACCGGCGAATGTCGCATCCCGGCGAATGTCGCACCCCGCCGAATGTCGCACCCCGCTGATTGTCGCACCCCCGCCGAATGCCCCCAGGGCCGAAGGCCCGTGCCTGTCACTTGTATATATATATATATATTATATTATAAAGAAATACTGAGGTCTGCAAATAGCATGAATTCGAAATTCACAGAAAATATTTCGGTCGTCCGATCTTGATGCATTATTCAACAGTCGTCCGATCAAACCAACCCTCTCTCCAGACTTTTTTGTAGGGCTCCTAAACCTACTCTAGGACAGTCCTAAACCTATGTGAAATGATTTAAAAATTGGGTTAACAAAACAAACCCGCTAGAAGCCCGCCCGGTATAGATCCCCAACGCAAACAAGCTGGCTCGCAAGCCCGCCAGAACACCAACCCGCAATCCACTAACACGATTATTTCAAACTTTGATTCCGCAAACCTATATTTTAACCAATCAATTATAATTTTTTGGGCAGTGTGAGACTAAAACAGCGGGTGAACAGTGCTCACGCCACTGTTCACCCGCTGTTATATTTAAATATTAAACTATAAACTACATTATATATTATAAAATAGCGGGTGAACAGTGCTCATGCCACTATTGACCCGCTGTTATATTATAAATATTAAGGTATTTTATAAATTATATTATATATTATAAGTATATTATACATTATAAGTAGATTAAAAAAACAAGCGGGGGGGGGGGGGGGGGGGGGGGGGGGGGGGGCGGCGGGCGAAGGGGGGGGGGGGGGGCGGCGGGCGAAGGCGGCGGGGGGGGGGGGGCGGCGGGCGAAGGCCGGGGGGGGCGGCGGGCGAAGGCCGGGGGGCGGCGGGCGAAGGCCGGGGGGCGGCGGGCGAAGGGCGGGGGCGGGGGCGGGGGCGAAGGCCGCCGGGGGCGGCGGGCGAAGGCCGCCGGGGGCGGCGGGCGAAGGCCGCCGGGGGCGGCGCCCGCGAAGGCCGCCGGGGGCGGCGCCCGCGAAGCCCGCCGGGGGCGGCGCCCGCGAAGGCCGCCGGGGGCGGCGCCCGCGAAGCCCGCCGGGGGCGGCGGGCGAAGGCCGCTGGGGGCGGCGCCCGCGAAGCCCGCCGGGGGCGGCGGGCGAAGGCCGCCGGGGGCGGCGCCCGCGAAGGCCGCCGGGGGCGGCGGGCGAAGGCCGCCGGCGGCGCCCGCGAAGGCCGCCGGGGGCGGCGGGCGAAGGACGCCGGCGGCGCCCGCGAAGCCCGCCGGGGGCGGCGGGCGAAGGCCGCCGGCGGCGCCCGCGAAGGCCGCCGGGGGCGGCGGGCGAAGGCCGCCGCCGGCGCCCGCGAAGCCCGCCGGGGGCGGCGGGCGAAGGCCGCCGGCGGCGCCCGCGAAGCCCGCCGGGGGCGGCGGGCGAAGGCCGGCGGCGGCGCCCGCGAAGCCCGCCGGCCGAAGCCCGCCGGCGGCGCCCGCGAAGCCCGCCGGCCGAAGCCCGCCGGCGGCGCCCGCGAAGCCCGCCGGCCGAAGCCCGCCGGCGGCGGCAGAGTCCCGCCGGCGGCAGAGTACTGTTGCGCGTAGTCATCGGGCCGGAGGCCCGTGCCTGGCACTCGTGTGTGTAATATATATATATATATATATATATATGTATATATATATATATATATACCCCGCGCTACAGTACCCAGTCACGGGGGCGGGCTTCGCCCGCCGCCGGTGGGCTTCTCCCATATGTAATATAATATAATATATATTTATATAATATATTTTAAATTTATATTATATATATAATATTCATATAATATTATATATTATATATTTATAAAATATATATTATATAATATTTGTTAAAAAAAACTGAATTCCCCCCCCCCCCATTTTTTTCGCCCAGGGCTGCTCTCCCTCCTTTCCACTACCGCCGGCGGCCTGACCGGTGGGTTCGCCAGACTCCGGCGAACCCTCCGGGGACTGTCCGGCGACCGGCGGGCAGGGCCACTGCCGCAAGATGGATAGTCGCTAGCTTGCGACCTGTCACTTCGAAGAAAGGATCCAAAGGCTAAGTTCGAAATCTTGGAAATAAGGTGGTCGAGATCTTTTACGAGATTCTGAAGTACATCTCATCGTACCCCTATGGTCCTATTTATAGGCAAATCTAAGGGGAGGGTGGTCTTATTTATAGCCCCACCCCTAGAGATTAGGCCAGTACTGGGGGAGCTCGCTCAGATTGGGCGAGTAATTGCCCTAGTCGTCTACTTGGCGAGTATGCAAGGGGAGGTCGTCATACTCGCCTAGGCCTTCTACTATCTTGAGTGTTGACTCTGACTTCTGTCTTGACTTGTTGACTTTGACTATTGCTGACCTGGCTCTGGGGGGTCCACCATCGACGAATATGGGTTGTACACAATCCCCGCTCTTTACGAGCGACGTAGGAGCTCGAATATAAACATCCAACTTATTCGGCGAGCTGGTCCAGTGAATATCTGGGTTACTCGCGACCAATAGATGCTTGCTGAACCCTATAAATAGGGGGATTGGTCTTTGAGGCACGTCCTTTGAGCTCACATATGATGTCAAAATTTACTGAGGAAGTCTACCAAGTGAGTACTGCTTCATTATCCGGATTCCTCGAGTCTACAAAGCCGAAAAGGCCGCAAGAGAGCGATGACATTGCTGACCTTCCTCCGTCCAAGAAGAAGTTGAAGAAGAAAAAGAAATTGCTGGCCATGAAAAATGATAACCCGACTCCGGGAACCGAGGATGTCGCCTTCCTGGTCGACCATTCTGAAATTCCAGCCCACACTAAAAAAACTCCTCGACGATCACGGGTTGAGTGACATTCCCGAGCAGTCAGCGCCTGAATCTTCTCGCCTTCCTCCACCATCTTCTCCCCTTGCCTCAGAGCTCGCCGGGTCCCAGGCACAACTGCAAACAGATCTCGCTGCCTTGCAAGGTTGCTATCTCGCTGATGAATCCTTGAGTTACTGAACAATTCAATTCTATCTCGCTGACTATTATTCTTTACTAGCAGCTCCTCCGTCGACTACCTCTTGCGAGCATTTGAATATCCCTCCTCTACGAGCATCTCCGCTAATCGCCCTTGAAGCTCAGCAACACCTGCAATCTGGGCACATCGTTCGGATCAATGTCGGTCCCAAGAAGAGGCCAAAAAACAAACTCCTGGGGCGAGGAGAAAAGACCCTCCTGTGACGAAGACCTCTCAACTTGGAGCAAGCAAGTCCCCTTACCCTGCGACCACCTTGTCGTAACCGTCTGCGAGTACTCATCTGTCTTTGCCACCTCCATTGATCAACTCATCACAACCCATGGTGAGCACCCTTTTGCCGCCGCCGCCTCCTTTGCTATCGAGTAATGGAGCTCGCCCTGAAATCTGTCTAGAAGTAATTACGGCCCCTCTGAACCCACCTGAGATCTTATTTCAAGATCGGGATAAAAGGCTCCCGAGTTACTTCCCACCGAGTACCGGAGGTCGCGGATAGGGGCAGACTGCCGAGCATCTAGGAGGCTCGTCATCGGGTCAGCGAGAATCATCTCGTCGCAGCCCTTCCCCTCGCCGATCTTGATCCCCTCGGCAAGGTAGCTCGTCAGCCGCTGAATTGTTTTGACTGCTGATACTCTGTTGCTCTAACTAATTCAGCGATTTCTTCTTCGTCTTGACAAGTCATCCTACAACCCCTGGAGCAGCTTTCATCGATGCCCTCGAGCTTCCCGCTCAAGAATACCGCAAGCCTGTTACCCACGTGTACATGGAGTTGGAGGCAAAGTTCAAACAACTTGCCATCTGGGAGCCTCATCATTAGATCTTGGCACTAGATGTGAGGACGGAGAAGATGGAAGAGATGCAGGACAGGCTTGCGGCTTACGAGTCCCGCTTCCACATGATCAATGAGTTGGAGCGGCGACAACAAATGACAGATCATCGTCTACAGCTTCATCACGAGGAGCTGGCGGGAATGCGGGCGAGCATGGGCATTGCGGAGCGACTGGCAAGGATGGAGGACAAGCAACATCGTGGCAATGATGTGATGGCAATGGTGAGAACACAACCGATGAGCACGTGAGATGGGCTGGATTGGGCGACATCCACTCTTCCTGAGCAGCGACATCCTAGGACTTAAGATTTCTTTCTTTTTTATCTTTCATTGTGTTGGATCCCTAGTTTGGATTTGGGCTAGGTTCACTAATCTAGGCTAAGTCAAACCCACATTGTATAGCCAGGGTCTAGTCTAGTGTCTTAGTGTCAGTCAGGTCAACAACTCACTGAGACAAGACCAAGATATCAGAGACTTAGAAGACAGCAGAGAATGAACAAGGAAGAAATTTTTCTAAGTAAAAATTCGTTCGACGATCTCTGAAGAGAGCTCGACGATCTTCGTTCTGCGCTCGACGATCTCAGAGTTAAATATCTAAATGCTGAGATCGACGATTGTTGAACTCAGGTCGATGATCTCTGATCTACTTTCAGGATTGAGATCGACGTTCAACCATCTAAGTTAGACGATCTTGAAGCCCAGTTTGGAAAGCAGATTTTCATGTCAACAATCACAGGGCTCAGCTTGACGATAGAGGATGTTTGAGCTCAACAATCTCAGGACCAGATCGACGATTTTTGCCAGATCAACATTTTATTCCTTGCAGTTATTGTTTTCCTTATTGACTGTTTATTCTTTTGCTTATATGACTCTGAGTGATTAATGCATATATTCTTTGAATATAACCGTTCCTTGGCAAGCATTAATTGCTGGTTTTCATAGAGTTATTATACAATTTTTCTCGGGACAGTTAAAGAAATGAGTTAATTCTCTTATAGCCATTGCACAAGTTTCCGTGATTCCGACAGTCAATCAATGTGGACGATTTCAAATTCAGTTTGGAATTATTCAAAGAAAAGGGACTCAGAGAATAAAAGACCCAGATTATTATTATTCAGTACTTCTTGATGCAGTCGACAGACTTTTGAAAAAAATCACAAGGCTGCAAGAAAATAAGAAGAACAACTCTCAGTTTCAAAAACAAGAGTTCATTCAGGAAGCTTGTGGAGACAATCATCCTCAATCAGTCTCAGCTTTTTGGATTTCAAGTCCTACACCATGTACAAGGCTCTGATATCCTAAACAATTCAAATAACAGGACAAGCCTTGACTCCATCAGGATCACTCTCAAGTCTTCTCTCATTTGCTTGAGAAAAGAGAAGACAACTCAACTTTTTTCCTTTCCCCCTCTGTATAAAGGGTTTTTACTCCCTTCAAAAGTAATTCCTGGTTGTGAGGTCACCCGATCAAAAGACTTCAAGTTAGTTTTCAGCACCTGATCAAAAGCCAGAAGGTTTGCAATATCTCCCTTGAAATAGATAGTATTTGGTGGCAGTCACGTGATCAAAAACCTGAGAGTGATTCCTACCAGGGCGGTAGAAAAGTGGATGTACCCAGATTTGGGGAATCACTATAATTTCTTGTGTTGTCTGGTTGCACCTTTTTTTATTGCTCTTGCTAGTTCCTGTGATATTTATAATAGTTCTCTAGTTTTCCTTCTGCTTATATATTTATTGGTATCACTTATTTAGTACTTTGATAGAATAGTTTAAAACAGCCAAATTTTTTTTAAACACTCTATTCCCCCCCCGCCCTCTAGAGTAGATTTGAATAACTCCCTCCTTTCAATTGGTATCAGAGGGTTGTGGTTCTTTGGTTATACAAGCTAACACTTGAATCAAGATCCCTGCTTATTCAGATTTTCTTTTCCTTAGCTATTCATTTATCACATGGCACAGAACAAAGATTATGCAAGCACCAGACCTCCAGTCTGTAACTTAAATAAGTTCAGTATCTGAAAGGCAAGAATAAGACTTTACATGAACTCAATTGATGAAGAAATTTTTAACTCAATTTTGACAGGTCCCCCTCAACCAACTGAAGCTACTTCTACATCTACTGACACTCATGTACTACCACCACCAACTTGGACTAATGCTCAAAAGAAAGAAAAATTACAGATGCCAAGACCATGAACATACTGGCCCAGACTATGTCAGATGATATTTTCCAAAAGGTTGCTGACTGCACATCAACAAAAGCCATCTGGGATTATTTGAACAAAATGGTGGCAGGTTCAGTGGAAGAAAGAAAAGGCAGAAGATCCCTTCTTATTTCTAAGTATGAGAACTTCAGAAAGGAAGATGCTGAATTAGTTAAAGAGATGTATGGCAGACTGAGTGCCATCATCAGTGAACTAATAACATTGGACAAGGACATTTCACTGACAGAGATCAATGATAAAATATTGATGTGTTTTCCTAGTTCTTGGGACACAAGAATTTGGCCTATCAAAGATGCTAGAAGTATTTCAGAAATTTCCACAGAAACACTTCTGGAAAAGCTCAAATCCTTTGAGCACTTGACAAAGACTAGGGAGGTAGAGCAGAAGGTATCTACTCCAGTCAGGAAAGAGCAAAACATTGCTTTTAAGGCTACAGAAGAAACAATAGCTCTTGTTATTAATGAAGAGTTCTTGAGTCTCTTAGCAAAGAGATTCTACAAGATGGGAAAAAGAGACTTCAGGAAGAAGTCATCCAGACAAGAAGATAAACCCAGGTATGACAAAACACCAACTAAATAGGTTGTTTGTTTTGGTTGCAGGATTCCTGAAAACTACATCTTTGAGTGTCCAGAGAATCAAAAGAAGGAGAAAAGAAAGGACAAGGACTCCAGAAGACAGAAATACAGTAAGCCTTCCTCAATCAAGCATAAGAGGAAAGAAAAAGGCATTGTAGCAGAAACCTGGAGTGATACTGAAGAGGATTCCTCATCCTCTAGCTCCAGTGATGAAGATGAGGAGGAAGCAAAGGCAAAGGAAGTTTGCCTAATGGCAATTGATGCTTCCAGCACTCATTTAGGAGAAGATTCATCAGATGATGAACAACCACTTTCAGAAGTGGATCAGGTACTCTCTTCTTTTGACTTTAATTCTGAAGATTTTGTACATGAATTCAAAACTATGTGCATGAACCTAATTAGTTCAGAAAAGGAAATTAAACAACTTAGAGAGCAATTGAATGATCAAAGTAGTTTAGTTGCAGAAAACCATAAATTAAAAGATGAAATTACTCTTGCAAATGAACAGATAATTAAATTGAAAACTGAACTGGCTGAGGCAAGGCAACTTGAAGAATCCCTTAATGAGAGAAGCCTCAAGCTGATGGACATTACAAGCACTGTTAATGCCAGACTAACTGGCAAACTGGGCTTGGGTGCTTCATCAAGCCAACCCCCACTGGTCTAGAAAAATGCACTAAGGACTCCAGTAAAATTCATCTCTGAAAAAGGTAAAGAACTAATCTATGAGAAACCCTTAACTGCAAATAAGAACAAACCTAACAAATAAAAAAATAGAAACAAAAAAAATCAAAACAAAAACAATGTTCAGCAGTTTTCGTCAAACTCAGATCGACGAAATGTGATCAAATCGTCGAACCCAGGTCGACGATCTTTGAACGAAAATTTCTACTATAATCAATCGTCTTACTGCGATCGACGATTTCTGTATGGATCATCGAGCAGAGATCGATGAACTTGGGGCACAAAGAATGAACATTATCCTTCTCTGAGCAGAGATCGACGATCTTAACCCATATCGTCGAACTCAGATCGACGATCTCACTTCCAATCGTCGAACCCAGTGAGAATTAATAAAACCTTTAACTATAACAGAAACCCTAATCAGAAAAGACAAACAATCAATCCTTTCACCCTTTGGGAAATTCCACCTAAGAGATACCATCCACTAGGCTATAAATCTCAGTCAACCATGTCTGTTATCTCAAGTTTTTATTATCAAGAAAACAAAGGAACCAAGGTAACCTATGTCAAGAACAATTAATCTTTTGATTGTTGCAGGTGAAGAACTGTCCATCATACAACCAGCAATGGTATCTGGACAGTGGGTGCTCAAAGCACATGACAGGATTGGAAGGACAACTTATCCAACTATAAGTCAAAGCTAGGACCTAAGGTTATTTTTGGTGACTCCAACTTTGGCCAGACTGAAGGCTATGGAGAAATCAGGATAGGTGTTGTCACATTCAGGAAGGTTGCATATATAAGTGGATTGAAGCATAACTTGATCTCCATTAGTCAGCTTTGTGATGAAGGATTTCAGGTAACTTTCAATCAGCCCTCTTGCATTATTTCTTCAGCTGACAACACAGTAGTTTTATCAGGCTCTAGAGTAGGTAACATTTATATTGTTAACTTCAATTCAGCCATAAATGAAATTTGTTTATTTAACCAATCATGTAATCAAAATGAATTATGGCATATGAGACTAGGACATATAAATCTAAAATACATTTCTAGGCTATCTAAGGACAACCTTGTAAGAGGATTACCTTCTTACCCCTATAAGAAGGAATGCCTGTGTAGGGCTTATCAACTAGGTAAACAAACTAAAAATAGTTTCAAATCCATTAATAAGAGTGTCTCACCTAGGATTTTGTATTTGCTTCACATGGATCTTTTTGGACCCATTGTTGTACAAAGCCTAGGAGGGAAGTATTACACCTTAGTTATTGTAGATGACTTCTCCAGGTTCACTTAGGTGTTCTTCTTGAAAAATAAGTCAGATAACTTCAAGGTTCTTACAGATTTTCTCAAGTGCATATAGAGTGAGTTCTCTACTCAAGTTGTATTGATCAGAACTGATCATGGTACTGAGTTTGAGTCTCTTCTTATGCAAGAGTTCTGTGAGAAGGAAGGTATCAGACAGTATTTTTCTATTCCTAGAACTCCTCAACAAAATGGGGTAGCTGAAAAGAAAAAAAGAACCCTGATTGAAGCTGCAGGTACATTACTTGCTGATGCATACTTGCTCCTTTCCTTTTGGGCAGAGGCAGTGAGCACAGCTAACCATATCCTGAATAGAAGTTTAATACATAAGCTAAAGGCTAAGACCCCCTATGAGTTACTCAAAGGAAAGAAACCTAAAGTAGACTATTTTAGAGTATTTGGTTGTGTTTGTTGCATTCATATTAACAACAGAAAATACACTAGAAAGTTTGAAGCCAAGTCTGAAATGGGAATTTTTCTAGGATATTCCCAAGTAAGCAAGGCTTATAGGGTCTATAATAAATCTATCTCTAAAATTGAAGAGTCTGTACATGTATCTTTTGATGAAACTAACATGTTTATAAGGAGAAGAATACTTCTACCAGTCACAACTTGCAGCTACCTACTTTGTATGAGAATGTGGATGCTGTGACACTCTCTCCTGAGGTTGTTACACCATCATCTCCACAAATAGCTGAAGGCAGTGATGGAGATATCAGTGAGCCAACTGATAGTGTCCCAGCAGCTGAAATAATTCCACAAGAGGAATTAGCTCCACCAGCTGTTGAGCAACCAACTCCTCATGCTGATTTAGTCACACTTAGAGATCATCTTGTATCTCAAGTGATTGGAGACATATCAGGAGGTGTGCAGACTAGACATCAACTCCACCAGGATTTGATGCATGCCTATTTCATTTCTCAAGTTGAAACTCAATCCATTCAAGATGCAGAGCAAGATCCCCACTGGATCCTTGCAATGCAAGAGGAGCTCAACCAATTTGAGAGGTGTAGAGTTTGGGATTTGGTCCTAAGACCAGAGAACTACCCAGTAATTGGAACAAAATGGGTGTTTAAAAACAAGATGGATGCACAAGGAGCAATTATAAGGAACAAGGCTAGGCTTGTTGCTCAAGGGTATAGGCAGGAAGAAGGCATTGATTATGATCAGACCTTTACTCCAGTTGGCAAGGTTAGAGGCAATCAGGATCTTCTTGGCCTATGCTGCTTCTCAAAAATTTAAAGTCTATTAAATGGATGTTAAAAGTGCTTTTCTGAATGGAGAACTGAAAGAAGAAGTCTACGTTGAACAACCACCAGGTTTTATCTCTCCAACTCAACCTTCTTTTGTTTATAGGTTGCATAAAGCTCTTTATGGTCTTAAGCAAGCTCCAAGAGCTTGGTATGAGACCCTAACAAGCTTCTTGTTAGAACATAGATTCTCTAGAGGCATAGTAGATAGGAATTTTTTTGTTAAACATCATCATGATAAAATATTGTTAGTACAAATATATATAGATGATATTATATTTGGTTCCACTGATCCCAAACTATGCAAAAGGTTTTCCAACCTTATGCATTCAAAGTTTGAGATGAGCAGTATGGGTGAGCTCTCCTACTTCCTTGGTCTCCAATTCAAGCAGGCACTTGATGACATTTTCCTATCCCAATCCAAGTATGTTAATGAGCTGATCAAAAGGTTTAGGATGGCTAGTGCCTCAACTAAGAAAACACCCATGGCTGCCAATGCTGTGATTAATTCTGATGAGAATGGGAAACCTGTTGATCAGAAATTATATAGTGCCATTGTTGGGTCCCTGTTATATCTCACAGCAAGTAGGCCAGATATAATGTTTGCCACATGTCTTTATGCTAGGTTCTAGGTGAATCCTAAAGAATCTCATCTTATTTTATTAAAAAGGATTTTGATATATATAAAGAGTTGCCCAAATCTAGGACTCTGGTATCCTGCTGAGTCAGAATTTGAGTTGACTGGATACTCAGATGCTGACTTTGCTGGATGTAGAGTAGACAGGAAAAGTACCTCTGGAACATGCCAGTTCCTGGGTGCTAGGCTTGTCACTTGGTTTTGTAAAAAGCAAACATTTGTGTCTATATCAACTACATAAGCTGAGTACATAGCAGCTGACAGTTGTTGTTCTCAGATGTTATGGATACAAAATCAGCTACTAGACTATGGATACAACTTAAATAATTCAACTATATTTTGTGATAGTACTAGTATTATTTCTATAGCACAGAATCCAGTCCATCATTCTAGGACTAAGCATATAGATGTAAGGTATCATTTCATTAGGGAGTGTGTAGAAAAAAAGAAAATCAATCTCACCTTCATCCCTACTGATTTGTAAAGGGCAGATATTTTCACCAAACCCTTGGATGAAAAGAAACATCTATTCTTCATGAATCAGCTAGGTATGATTAATAGAGATGAGATTATTTGACTTTCTGTCTGAGATCGATGATTTGTTGACAGATCGTCGAATGGAGATCGACGATCTGCTAACGTCTCATGAAGTTGAACGTCGAACGGAGATCGACGATCACTTCTTAGTGAAACAATTGTCGTCGAATAGAGATCGATGATTTTTGGTTCAAAGAATTTATCGTCGAACTAAGATCGACGATTTATTCCTTCTCTTCGATCTGAGGTTACCGAACTCATTTTATATTAAAATACTTCGACAACCTTGGTTTTGAAGTCATTTTTAGTAGTTAATACGCTTGGCTAATCCCATCTCTTCATTTTCTTAAACCTTATAAACTAGGGTTTAGACGGAAATAGTCCCGCGCTTTCCATTTCCCTTCTGCACTTGATCTTTGTTTTCTCTGCAGGAACTCTCCAATGGCAATTCC
This sequence comes from Platanthera zijinensis, assembly GCA_039513925.1. NCBI lineage: Eukaryota > Viridiplantae > Streptophyta > Magnoliopsida > Asparagales > Orchidaceae > Platanthera > Platanthera zijinensis. The sequence goes on from CM077091.1 coordinate 120,297,165, forward strand.
AGCGGTGATTTTGTCCAGCATGAAGTTTGATTCATGTTTTGATAGTGATCTGGATTCATTCAAGCAAAGTGATCAGATATTTCAGGACGTGTTGAAGCTATTTGATATACCGAAGTTACAGAAGTTTTTGACGACCAGGATGAAGTTACCAATATCAAAAATTAAAGAATGGGCTTATACCTCTTCTTTAGACGGACAGACAATGATAGGAACTATTTCTGGACAGGAGGTACATCTAACCACTGTCGTTCTTACATAAATTTTCGGTTTTATTAATGGAGGACGATATTGATTTGGATAAAGAGGAATTCGCTACCATGCTTGCCAAAATGGGTCATGCTGAGGCAAACCCTAGCAAGCTTCTGTTAAAGAAATTGTCTCCTCAATACAAGTTCTTGGCAGATATTGTGGGAAAAGTGCTGCTTGGGAAGCACACTGCCCATGATAATATATCCAGGCACCAGTTTCTTTGTATGAGTGCCTTGGTTAATCAGAAATCAGTGAATTGGGATGAAGTTTTGTTTGAGTTGATCAGGAAGAAAGCAAATAAGAGAGGTCTCTCTTGGCAGAATTTTAGGGATTTTTCTCACTGAAAAAGGCCCTGAGTTGTTGACATCCCCAATAACATTCATCAATGCTTCCAAGAGGCTGAACCCAGCTCTCTTTGGAAAGTGGGAGAGGACTATCTCAAAGCCCTCCAGGGCTCCCTCGACCCACAGGGTTTCTGAGGACACAAGGACTGCTCCAGTCACTCCTCACCCTAGAGAAGATGAGCCAGAGATTCCTCCTTCCCCAGCTAGACCAACTTTCCCTTTTCCACATCAACCAACTCCACCTCAAAGCCCTCCTCCAGGAACTCCTACTCCTTTGTCTCCTCTACCACATTATCTAGAAGAGATTCCCTCCACCAACATCTCAATCCAAACCTCACCAACTTTTGATCTTCATTTCTCTTCACCAACTCCTTAACCAATTAATTTACCTTCTCATGAGCCCTCACCTCATGTTTCCCCCCATATAGAATAAGTGTCTATCCCTGAATCCACCACTCAACCTACCATCTCCAACATCTGCACAGCTTGTGGTCATTCCACTTCCTCTCTTCCATCTACATCATCCTCTCCATCTTCTCTCATTTCCCTCCTCACCCCTACCATCAAAGCCATTGTAGAGGTATGTCATTGCCCCTCTACTAGCTTCTCTTAATTATTTTGTTGCCTCTTTTTCTGGCCCTTATTCATCTAGGGCCCGACAGCAGACATTACTGCTACCAGGCAGGGGGAGATGTCCAGTGAAGAAGTCCCTCCTCCTCCAGTAGTTGTAACAGTTGTAACAGTAGAGGCAGACATAGGTTTGGCAGAGGCAGTCATAGGTTTGACAGCTGTAGATACAGAGATTGTAGATACAGTTTTGGCAGATACAGAGAATGTAGATATTGATATTCCTGATGCAGAAGTTATTGCATTTTTGGAAGATGACATTGAAATCCCTGAAGAACCCCTGGACATTCTTCATGGAGATTGTTTCATCTCTCCAGCTTTTGAACTGACTTCAGTTCTAAGCTCTTTTGATCTTTTGTATAGAGATTGTCTTACCCCTGCTGCTTTTCAATTTTGTTCAGATATAGTATGTTATACTGCTCCTGTGAGCAAAGATCTTTTACTTCAGATTCTTCAGAGTTTTGCTGCTCCAGTGCCTGAGCTCTTGGCAGCTCCTGAGCCTGAGCCTTCTACAGCTCCTTCTGCAGTTCCAATGCCTGAGCTGATCAGTATACTAGAGGTTGAGAGTCTAGAGCCCAAGGCCTTCTCTCCTCTAACCTATGCTTGTTCTACTTCTCCAATCCCAGACTTGGATGAAATTATGGCTGCTGATGCAGCTGAAGAACTTTCATTTATCAAAGAGATTGATGATTTGTATGATAATCCACCAGGCTCATCTGATAATGATTTAGATTCAGATTCAGACTCAGATCCAGATGTCAGCAAGAAGAAGAAAGTGACCAAGAAAAGAAAAGCTCCAGTGAAGGAAGTGCCTAAGTCCAATCCTCAAGATGACATTCCTTACTTCATCAGGCACAATATTACTCTCACATCAACTTCTCCTCACTGGATGAAATTTTCCAAGAATGAGATGAAGGCTCAGAATAAAAGGAGAAAGATTGGATCCTCTCCTGTCAAAGTTTTCAGGAAGGATCCACCTCCTCCTCCTCCTCCTTCAGCAGGTGCTAGTGGGAATGTTACTTCTAGGGCTGCTACCTCCTCCCATCAGCCAACTTCTTATGCTCCTCACTCTCACAGCAGACCATCCAGGTCTTATTCAAGGGGCTATTCAAGAATGGGAGGTAGACAGAATGTTCAGGCAGACAGAGAAGATATTTCAGATTCTAGCAGGAGATTCAAAATTCCTGAAAAATTCAGTCAAGTCAGACCTCCTCCAAACCTTCATGACAGTCATTCTCAACATACAGCAACAGAAACAAAATTCCAAGAACAATCTATCAAGCATAGAAGCTTCAGAAGACCTCTCATGACTCTAAAGAAGAATCATCTTAGTGTGAACCTGAGCTTGATCCTAACTTCAGGATGGCTAGGTTTCATGAATTGATTGCTCTCTCTCAAATAAACAAAGATAGAAAAGAAGGAATTGATCCTTCTCAATTCTCGACTATGTCTAAGTATAGGGAGAAAGAGCTGGAACAATTTGATATTGATAAGAATATCTTTGATGCTAATGCCTATATGTAGGTACATCCTGAGGCAGTTATTCCCAGAGCAGCTATAATTAAAGTTCTTGGTGAAGCAGACTTGAAAATGACAAGATAGCAAGCAGTAGATCCAAAAAGAAGAATTGAATTTACTAAGCCAGCTTCAGACAAGTCTTAATAACTATTTTCTTTTTGTGTCTATATTTATCTTTGTAAATATCTGTTGAACTTTTCTTATATCTCATGATAGATATATTTATTTAATTTTCCTATTATTTTCTTGTATTGTTGTTATGTGACCTCGCCCAAATAGGGGGAGATTGTTGGATCCCTAGTTTGGATTTGGGCTAGGTTCACTAATCTAGGCTAAGTCAGACCCACATTATATAGCTAGGGTCTAGTCTAGTGTCTTAGGTGTTAGTCAGATCAACAACTCAGTGAGATAAGACCAAGACATCAGAGACTTAGAAGACAGAAGAGAGTGAAACAAGGAAAAAATTTTTCTAAGTAAAAAGTCATTCGACGATCTCTGAAGAGAGCTCGACGATCTTTGTTCTGCGCTCGACGATCTCAGAGTAAAATCTCTAAATACTGAGATCGTCGATTGCTGAACTCAGGTCGATGATCTCTTATCTACTTTCAGGATTGAGATTGACGTTCAACCATCTCAGTTCGACGATCTTGAAGCCCAGTTTGGACAGCAGATTTTTAGGTCAACGATCACTGGGCTCAGCTCGACAATAGAGGATGTTTGAGCTCAACGATCTCAGGACCAGATCGACGATTTTTGCCAGATCAACATTTTATTCCATGTAGTTATTATTTTCCTTATTGAATGTTTATTCTTTTGCTTATATGACTATGAGTGATTAATGCATATATTCTCTAAATATAGTCATTTCTTGGCAAAGCATTAATTGCTGGTTTTCATAGAGTTATTATACAGCTTTTCTCGGGACAGTTAAGGAAATGAGTTAATTCTCTTATAGCCATTGCACAAGTTCCCGTGATTCCGGCAGTCAATCAATGTGGACAATTTCAAATTCAGTTTGGAATTATTCAAAGAAAAGGGACTCAGAAAATAAAAGACCCAGATTGTTATTATTCAATACTTCTTGATACAGTGGACAAACTTTTGAAAAAAATCACAAGGCTGCAAGAAAAAGAAGAAGAACAACTCTCAGTTTCAAAAACAAGAGTTCATTCAGGAAGCTTGTGGAGACAATCATTCTCAATTCAGTCTCATCTTTTTGGATTTCAAGTCCTACACCCTGTACAGGGCTCTGATCTCCTAAACCATTCAAATCACAGGACAAGCCTTGACTCCATCAGGATCACTCTCAAGTCTTCTCTTATTTGCTTTAGAAAAGATAAGACAACTCTACTTTTTTCCTTTCCCCCTCTATGTAAAGGGTTTTTACTCCCTTCAAAAGTAATTCCTGGTTGTGAGGTCACCTGATCAAAAGACTTCAAGTTGGTTTTCTGGCACCTGATCAAAAGCCAGAAGGGTTGTAATATCTCCCTTGAAATAGATATTATTTGGTGGTAGTAATCTGATCAAAAACTTGAGAGTGATTCCTATCAGGGTGGTAGAAGAGTGGATGTACCCAGATTTGGGGAACCACTATAATTTCTTGTGTCGTCTGGTTTCACCTTTTCTTATTGCTCTTGCTAGTTCCTGTGATATTTAGAATAGTTCTCTAGTTTTCCTTCTACTTATATATTTATTGGTATCACTTATTTAGTACTCTGATAGAATAGTTTAAAACAGCCAAAAGTTTTTTAAACACTCTATTCACCCCCCCTCTAGAGTAGATCTGAATAACTCCCTCCTTTCACATTGCCTTTGGCGACATTTGTAATGAACTATTATGTAATATTATTTTAATGTGATCTTAGGCTTCAGGCTGGAAAGATTATTAATGCTCAAAAGAATGTTGACCGTTGCTGAGTATGGAGGTGGGACCCTGTAGAATCTGGTACACCGATAATGTGCCTTGAGTGCACGGGCGTGGGGTTGTCTTTGCCAATGTATGTGGTGAATGGTTCTCAAATTTCACATTCTATTGCCATTATATGTACATATTGTTTACCTGTAGGGAAGGAGCACCGCCATCCCGGGTGAGGGGTGGGGTCATTATAATTTGGTCAGCTAAAGCTGGTCGTTGCCTTGTTTCCAGTTTGTATCTCGCGTTTGAGCTTGCGATTTTATTCTGTGTTAGATCCATCTATGTTTTGCGACTTCTTGGAATGTATGTGCAGGTTTCATCGAGCTGACGATCTTCTAACTGAGTTTACGCGAGATAGGTTGATTCTCGCGCGAGGTTGCTATACCACCCCGGCCTTCGCCTATAAATAGAAGTGGTAGGTGGGATTTTAATACGCTGTTTCGATATCTATGTCATTCTCGCGAGTATTTCGATCCATACTTTTTCTCACCACTCTTGCTCGCATTTCCCTTTTCGTTGACTTTACTCGCACTTTATTTCTCGCTCTTATACTACTCGTTACTTGCCTAAGAAGATGGTTAGCGACGATGCCAACGCTCGCCAACAGTCTCATGCGATCAACTTCACTGAGGCTATCTTCAAGAAGTCTGTTGCTACTGAGCGAGTTCTGGAAGAATTCTGCAAAAGACAACTGCCTGAGGGATACTCGTCCAGGATCCTTGCCTGGATTGAGCGATTGAACACCATTCTCGAAGGCGAGACCATCCTTCCCTTCCGCCACTTTGAAGTCAGCCTACTACTTTCTCTGTGGTTGGAGTACTGTCAAATCTTGCGGTACTTCGGGATCATCCCTGCCCAGATCAACCCAAACGGGGTGGCGATGATCATGGGGTTTTTGTGCTTTCTGCGGGAAGAGAACATCGCTTTCGACCTTTCTATCATCAGGAAGATCTTCGCCTTCGCTGCAACCGTCGAGAGCGTCATCTTCTTCAGCAGCCTTGTCTGCACCTAGGTCAACACAGTGAACAATGTCCATCGGTGGGGTGAGTACCCAGTCGGCGTCGGCAACAACTTCGAAGGGGTACCGCGCAGGCCGCACAAGCTACCAGAGGTTGCCTTCCTGCCGCCCATTCTAGAGGGTCCGTACAAGAAGATGTTCAGAGCTTTCCACGGACGCTGGTTCGATGTCATCCACTAGCGTCTGAATGTCAAATTGCTTGACGAAATCTTCCGAGGCAAAGGTATATACCTTAGTGAGATCTTGTTATACTCGCTGACTTGATTTTTATAGTTGATGCGAATTATCTAACATTTCTACCATTTCTGCAGGTACTCGCATTCTTCTATGAGAACCACTCCCCCTAGCAAAGGAATCCACGTCATCGCGCCAGGGTTCAGTGAACCCGTCCGCTAATGTTGAGGAGATACTGCCTCTTGCGGGCTCTAAGGGCCAGTCGCGAGCTGGCGACAAGGACGGTTCTTCGCAGGTGAAATCGGACAAGGGAAAGCCAATTCCCCTGATCACGCGAGGAAGCGTGTGAATATCTCCCACAAACTCTTCGATGGGAGGTAGTAGTTGATGGATGTCGGGGCACCATACTTCCATCCCAACTTCAATCACTGGTGTAATGGCAAGGACGCCTTCGGATGCCTGTTGGTGTCTTGGGCAGAGAGCGAGCACAAGGTGACTCTGAGAACCAACTTGCCTGCCTAGTCGGATAACTGGGAGGATAAGGGGAGGCTTATGATGTCTCATTCATGCTCTATAGGCGGGCTGATGCCAAGTCGCTGTCGGACCTCCACGTAGAGGTGCTCGCCCATCAAACTACTAGCACGCTCCTGCGAGCTACTGAGTTGGGCCATCACATGACGAGGAGGTTCCTCGAGTTGCAAGAGGCTCTGAAGATTGTCTTGAAGAAGGAAATCAATCTGGGGATACAGTCTGTCTGGTGGAAAGACAAATAGCTTTTACATCTATGCGCGAATTTTCCTTAGTCTCCACTTCACTTGATGGATCTTCTGATAGTTTGTTGTTGGTACTCGTAGGCTGTCGAGATAAAAACAACAAAGAAAATCTCTGAGCTCGAGCAAGAGCTCGCTGACACCAAGAATGAGCTGGAGATCACCTAAGTGCGATTTGCTGAACTTGAGACTCGCCCGACAATTGTTGAAGCTCGCCTTGGGCCTTCAAAAACTCACCCATCTAAGCGGCAGCTACAGACGAGTCCTCATGGGATGGGGAAGAAGTTTTCTTCCATAGGGACAAGATTTCCTCAATTCATCGCGGGAGCAACGGGAGACGCCGTTCTCGCCAAGTTGAGGATAGATGGCTTCCTTGGCCCAAAGGCCGACCACCTGACAGTGGATGACCTCATCACCGACATGCTTGCTGAAGATTCCAACTAGCCAAATCACGTCCTATTGGCCGCTAATGATCTTGTGGCAATGAAGACAATGACAGCGGAGAGAGCGTCAACGACAGTGATGTCGATGGTGATGAGGATGGCGAGGAAGATGCTAGTGACGAAGAAGACGCTGTCATCGAGGACGATAAGTACAAGCCTAATACTGGTGACGATGAGTCCTAGTCGGTCGACGACCTCCTGCGTGTAATCATGTATATAAAATGTAACAGTTTAGGATTTTTGGATGAACCTTTATTCAAGGCGTCATTGACTTTTTTGTGTTGTAATGCTCTCCACATGATATAAAAGGAAACTTTTGTACTTTGTTCTTTATGTTCACCTTTTTGTTGGCATACTCGCTCATTTGTTGGTGCTTGCTAGGCTCAAGGGCACGAAGAATTTGAGTGCTCATTGTGTGTGATCTTTGCTCGCATACTAGTTCATACTAACTCATGCAACGTTGCTCGCACCTACATGGTTGCACCCGCATGCTCGTACGTCGCTGCTCGCACCTACATGGTTGCAGTCGCATGCTCGCACATCGCTGCTCGCACCTATATTCTTGTACTTTGTTAATCGCACCTTCATACTCGCACAAAACACATCATTATATCTGTTTGATTTTTGCAAGCTTTGACGAAATAGCCCAAGGAAATTTTCTTATTTGAGGAAAATAGAAAGATGTTCTCTCTTGCCGACGGTGATCCTTTAGATAATGGATTTGCACTCGAGGGTCTCGTAAGACGCACATTCTTGAGGCCAACACTCAACTTCAACCAGCAAAGAACTTGAAGGGAAACAGGGATAGGGAATGATAGTAGGTCCAACGGGACGCACATACTCGAGGCCTTCATCCTACCACGAACTCGAACCTTCCAGAACTTCTTTGCGGAAAGGGTTATTCTGTTGGAGCATGCGTTCCACGCTTCTTGGTTTGCTAATAACAAATCTCATTTGTATTTGATTATCGCGTGTTTATGATGTGCAGATATAACAGGCCTAACACTCAACTCATTTTTGGGTTGGATTCATGATTGCAAAGAGCAGGAAAGATGATATCGCCTGATGATATCCAATATCACCACCGGGAGATAGCTAGCGAAATAGTTACCACATGATCTCCACGACATTTAGTTAAACTCGATATCGCTCGACGATATCGATATCGTGCAAGTGACAACGCACGATTGGCCACGACCGGATCATCCCACAGAAGCTTCAGAATTATAAGACATGTTGCAGCCAGATAGGATATCGCTGGAAGACGATACCCAGTATCGTCAACGATATATCCAAAATATATATATGGCTCATTTTTTTCTAAGGAGATCACGATTTTCATATTTTGGAGTGTTCCTTCACATGCAACTTGTTCTAGAGAGCTCCAACATCCAGAAAACCTCCATCTTCCCAAGAAGGTTCAAGAGCGAAAAAGCGACGACTCGTACGTGGAATCTCAAGAATCCTTGGCAAGGATTCGTCGGCATCTTCAATGCTTTATTTTGAGGGAGTTTTCATTCTGAAAGTTATTCTTTGTAATTCTTTATTTCATCATTGTAATCGGTAGAGAAATCTCTGCCTTATGCGTGGCGTCTAGGCCCTTTTGTGGCTTAAGAGCAAATCGCCGCCTTATGTGTGGCATCTAGGTCCTTGTGTGACTTAGGGAGTTTTTGCCACCTTGCGTGCAACGTCTAGATCATGGTGAGATCTAGAGGGAGGCTAGTAGCAAGATCTTGGGAGAGATATGTTATAGCCGGCCGGTTCTTGGTAGAAGGACCGATGAAATCAAAAGGAGTTTATTTTTTCATAACATTGATCTCTAGCTTTATAGAAAATCTTTGTAACTTTTTAAATAAACTATAGTTATTTGTGTTCTTCTGATTTATTAAGTGAAATTTGCTTTCGATTTCTGTAATTATTTCTTCCAAAAAAATAGACAAAAACTTAGTGTTAACCCTTATTCACCCCCTCTAAGGGCGCCTCACGATCCAACACTTGGTATCAGAGGCAGGTTACTCCAAAATGGTTTCATCACCAGGAGTAATGACGCATAACGATCACGCATTTTTTGAGGGGCAAGGGATCAGTAGACCTCCCTTGTTCACTAGCATAGATTATAACTATTGGAAAACTCGAATGCGATGTTTTCTAATCGCCTTAGATATTGAAGTATGGGGTATGATAGAATAATGCTACACTCCACCTACAACAGTAGTTGGAAGTGTCATTATGGAAAAACCTAAGGACAAATGGGATGACAATGACAAATTAAGATGTAAAAATAACGCTAAGGCAATAAATGATTTATTTTGTGCGTTAGATAGAACTGAGTTTAATGGAGTGTGTGCGTGTGAAACTGCGTATGCTATTTGGAATTTACTTGAAGTTACACATGAAGGTACATCGTAGGTGAATGACTCAAAGCTGTTCAAGTTAGAGTCATAATTTGAAAAGTTCAAGATGGAGGTTGATGAAGACATAGACTCTATGTACACGAGATTCAGTAAAATTGTGAATGACTCTAAGGTTCTTAGAAAGAGTTTTTCAAATGGTGATTTAGTGAGGAAGATTCTTAGATTACTTCCCCCGAAGTTCAATCCAAAAGTGACTGCCATCTCAGAGTCACACGATCTAAAGACTCTTCAAATTGAGAATCTCATAAGAAATATGAAAACTCATGAGGTGGAACTAAGGATTTAACAATAAGAGTATAATTTGGAGCCAAGGAAGAAAGTGTTGACGTTGAAATCCAAGAAGGAAGAGGAAAGTGAATCTGATGAAAATGACGAGGAAGATGAGAAGAGCTTGTTCATTAAGAAGTTCACGAGGTTTACAAGAAACTCTGAAAGAAGTATTTCTTTCAGAAAGTTTTTCAACAAGAAAGAATCTAGGTACAAGAAAGGAAAAGCAAAAGCTGATGTAGACGATGATGAAGAGTGTCCACCAACTGAATATTACCACTGCAAAAGAATAGGACATATAAGAAGCAAGTGCCCAAAATATCTGAAAGAGCCGAAAAAAGAGGCATAAGAAGAAAGACGGGAAGAAAGTTCTTAAGGCTGAAACTTGGGATGACGTCACATCTGAGGAGTTGAGTGGATCAGTTCAGAAGCTGATGAGGAGGACACTATGTGCTTGATGGGAAAGAGCATCTGACCATCCGATGACGAGTGTAGTGTCTAGAGCAACACTGAGGTAACGCCTTCAACTTATGATGACTTATATTCTGAATTTCTGAAAACATCATGTAAATATTTTGATAAAAGTTTAAAAGATATTGAATTACTTAAATCTGAAAATAAAATATTGTTAAAAGAAAATAAAAAACAAACCACTGAATTAAAAGTTCTTGGGAAGGAGAAAGTGACTTGTAAAGAAGACTCTCACTCCTTGACAAGGATACTAGAATTAGAAAAAGAACTTGCTAAATCTCAATCTCATGTTGATTCTCTTATAAAGAAAAATAAGGACTTATAAAGATCTCTAAAATTTTCTCAATCTCAGGTAGAAGGTGGCAAGAACGCCTTTGCAAACTAGTGTAGTATATAAGTTGTTGAAAACACTGCCTTGAAATCCCGAGTCCGTGATTTAGAAATGGCCATTAAAAAGTTTGGAGTAGGCCAAAAATAACTGGATATGATTTTGGCGAATCAATGTTATGGTTCTGCAAAATTTGGCCTTGGTTAGACTTCTAGCAGCTATCACCAGGCGATAGCCACTATTGCCAGCGATAGAAAAAATCTCAAAAATAAACTTTTTCTGATAAAAACAGTAAATTTGCTATCACTGCTACTTCCAGCAAGAATTTTAAAAATGTTTTGAAAAATCCTTAAACCTAATTTATCATGCGTTTCAAATGTAATAAGTTTGGTCACACCACTCACACTTATAGAAAGACAGGTCACTGTTTTCTTAAACAAGTCTGGGTACCTAAGTCTTCCATCTAAACTATAGGAGGAACTACTTGGGTAACCAGATCTTTACTCTAGTCTTCTTTCTAGGTGTGTTGGCAGGCTAAGGACAAAAAATACATGTGGTACTTGGACTCAGGATGTTCAAAACACATGACGGGGAACAAGTCAAAGTTCTTTGGTCTAGAAATGAAGAAAGGAGAAGTAGTTGCTTTTGGCGACAATAGTAACAGAAGCATCATTGGAATTGGGGTAGTAGGTAACGATTCTTTTACTCTATCAAATGTTTTGTACGTGAAAGTTTAAAACACAATTTGATTTCTATAAGTCAGTTATGTGATATAGGTCTAAATGTTTCATTTGACTCTTCCACAAACCTTTGCAAAATTTTTTGATTCAAAAACAAAAGATGTTGTTCTTACTGCTCCTAGGTCTAAAAATGTTTATATGATTAAATTTCATGATTTATCACATTCGTCTTTAAAATGTTTTATGTCCAAAAATGAGGAGTTAGATTTATGGCATAGACGACTTGGACATTCTAGTGCCAAGTTAATTTTAAAATTGTCAAAAGAAAATTAATTAAAGGTTTACCAATTTTACGTGCAAGTTTATCTTCTTTATGTTCGCCATGTCATAAAGAGAAATTTTCAAAGTCCTCATTAAAATGCAAAAAAATTATTTCCACTACTAGACCTTTACAATTGATTCATATGGATTTGTTTGGTCCAATTACTACACAAAGTCTAGGAGGTAGAAAATACGCTTTTGTTTTGATTGATGATTTTTATCATTTTTGTTGGACAATTTTCTTAACCTCAAAATCTGATGCATTCTTAGAATTGACTAAATTATGTATACGTATTCAAAATGAACTTGACTTAAAAATAAAATGCATTCGTTTAGATCATGTAGGTGAATTTGATAATGATAAGGTTTGTCTCTTTTTGTAATGAGTTAAGAATGAATTTTTCGCTCCTCACACACACCACAATAAAATGGTGTGGTCGAAAGGAAAAATAGGACCCTTAGAAGAACTAGCGCATACTATACTGTCTGAATACCAATTACCTAGATCATTTTGGGCCGAAGCCATAAATATTGCATGCTATGTTATTAATCGTGTTATGCTTCGATCGTTTTTGAAATTAACACCTTATGAATTATATTTTCAAAAGAAACCGAATGTATCTTATTTTAAAGTTTTTGGTTGTAAATATTTCATTTTGAACACTAATGACACACTAGGAAAATTTGATGAAAACTGTGATGAAGGCATATTTATTGGTTATTCTTCAACTAGTAAAGCTTATAGAGTTTATAATAAGAGAACAAAAATAGTTGAACAATTAATTCATGTTAAATTTGATGAACTTCTCTCTTGTGTGAAAACTAATCCTATAGATAATGATGAAGAGCCTTTTCCTCCACTAAAGTCGGATGATAATGAAATACTTGGAGATCAAGAAGAAGATAAATAATAAAAAGAAGTGGAAGAATATATGCCTTCAAGTGAACTAAGATTTTCAAAAGATAATCCAGAAGATTTGGTCATTAGAGAACCATCAAGAGGGGTAAGTACTTGTTCTTCATTGTATGATTTTTTTTTCAAACCTCTGTTTTATTTCAAATATAGAACCCTAAGATGTTTCAACCGCATTTAATGATGAATCTTGATTTTTAGCTATGGTAGATGAACTTAGTCAATTTGAACATAATAAAGTTTAGAATCTTGTAGAGAGATCTTCTGATCATCCTATTGTAGGAGTTAAGTGGATATTAAAAAATAAATTAGATAGTGAGTCTAGGATCACTAGAAACAAAGCTAGGCTTGTAGCAAAAGGTTATGCTCAAATTGAAGGAGTAGATTTTGATGAAACTTTTGCACCTGTAATACGTTTAGAAGCAGTTAGAATATTTCTTGCATTTGCTACTTTTAAAAGATTTAAATTGTTTCAAATGGATATAAAAACTGCTTTTCTTAACGGGTATATTAAGGAAGAGGTTTATGTAGAACAACCTCCAGGCTTTTTAATTGAAAAATTTCTTGATCATGTATATAAATTAGAAAATGCCTTTTATGGTTTAAAGCAAGCACCCTAAGCATGGTGTGATAGATTGACATTATATTTATTAAAGAATGATTACAAAATGGGTAGTGCTGATTGTACACTCTTCATTAAGCATGTTCATGATGATTTAGTAGTTTTACAAATCTATGTTGATGACATTATTTTTGGAGCCACCAACGAAAAGTTATGTAATGATGCGGTAAGAATTATGAAAGATGAATTTGAAATGAGCATGGTAGGAGAACTTACTTATTTTCTTGGTTTTCAAATTACACAAAGACATGACGGTATTTTTATTTGCCAATCTAAATATATCCGTGATGTTTAAAAAAAGATCTGAATTTGAAAATCTAAAATAACCTAATACTCCTATGAGTGTTTCTTTGAAATTAGGAAAATATGAAAGTGGAAATTCTATTGATCAAACATTATATAGAGGGATGATAGGATCACTTTTATATTTAACTGCATCTAGACCTGATATTATGTTTCCAGTTTGTTTATGTGCTAGATTTCAGGCTAATCCTAAAGAATCATATTTAAAAAGCAGTTAAATGTATTTTTAGATATCTTATTAGTACGTCTAAAATAGGTTTACGGTATCCACATAACAATACTTTCATTTTTCAAGGTTATTCTGATTCAGATTATGCTAGATGTTCTTTAGATCGTAAGAGAACTAGTGGCACTTGTCACTTTCTAGGCCTGTTACTTACTTCGTGGTCGAGTAGGAAATAAAATTTTTTGCCCTATCCACCACCGAGGCCAAATACGTTATACTAGGTAGTTGTAGTGCACAAGCTCTTTGGATGAAACAAACATTAGAAGACTTTCGAATAAATCAAGAGACCATAGAACAAAGGTGTGATAATAAAAGTGCAATTGATTTAACTAACAATCCAGTTCATCACTTTAGGTCTAAATATATAGATGTTCATCATCATTTCATTAGAGACCACATAAAACAAAATTCAATAAAGGTTAGTTTTATCAACACATATTCAAAACTTGCAGATATTTTCACAAAACCACTTCCAGATTCCCATTTTTCAATGCTAAGATTAGAATTAGGAATCCTAGACATTTCAAGTTGATAAATATAAATATTATGACAAAAAAATTTAATTAAAAATTTAATTAACAAAAATTAAGATTAAAATAACAAACATATTAAATCATAATTGTACTGAACAACACTCAGAAATATCACATCACAACCAACTAAAATTATTACAATACTTGTTCATCACTAAAAACGGGAAATAAACTGAAATAAACTATTGCCTAGCGATACTAGGTATCGCCTGGCAATATCTTTATGTAGTCAAATTTCTGCCTAAAGTCATCAAAAGTCTTTGCTTTCCCCAACACTGGTTTCTTCCTGGTCCTCAATCGAGCTTTGACCGCTGCTCCTTGTTCGACAAGGTCGACACATTGATTGTCGTGGAGGCTCCACGATCGGATTTTCCTATTCTGCCACCTCTGCCGAAGTTGGCTTTAACTTGAGACTCTTTGTCAGAAACTTGATAATTTTTTGCATTCTAGTATGGTGTTTTTTCACTTCTCTCTCATACTCCTCGAATGACTCTCGCAAGTCATCCAATCCTCCTCGTAGTGATCCACCTCTTGGTAGTGTGGATTTCTAATGGTTGATGAAGGTTCACTACTAAGAGTGGATCCACCTCATGACGAACGAGCACTAGTATGTGTGGTACCCATATGGAAAATTGTAGGCACACGGTCGTCAAAGTAAAAATCCTAGTCGATCCAACTGTATTTCTTATATAGGATTCCTTGGCTTATTGCACCCATCGGTAGTGTGTTGAGTATTCTCCACATAGGATTTTTGAGTCTATATGTGTATCGGATAATAGACAAAATCAAGTCCGCCACATCAAACGGCTCCCTCTCCAAGATCATGTATGCCACATAACTTAATTGAGCAATTATTTTTTTTGGTGTCCCCGGATTTGAGCATAATAGTATGTCTCAAAATATCTAGCACTGAACGTGCATCCGAGGTGAGTGTGATCATGGACTGGATTAGGTTTTTCATGGAATTTGCATGTAAAACCATGTTCAAAAGAGTCCAATCTCTATCTTTCATGCAATTTTAAACTACATCTAGTATATAGTCCTACTCTATCAGACCAAACTCATCTCTTAGATCATCATGAGTTATTTCAACTGTTTGCCGTTTGATGTCACTCCCCCGTTCAATTCAGTGAAGTTAGGATCTCTTAAGTGATTCTAAAATTATCAAATTAAAACTGATGAGAACATGTCTGGAAGTATAACTGACATTATACCTACCATTACGAATAGATCATGTATGTGTGCATGACAGACTTGATCGAACTCAATGACTTTCCCCACTCTGATGTTTGCATTCTCAATTCCAGGAAATGTTTGATAAGCAGAGTGTGTATCACTACATGTGCTCCTCCTGGCTTTAGAACTTGAAGCCATTCCAGTACAAAGTAACAAAACTTGATTTTAGACACTACCATGATATCGCTGGGCGACAGTGAATATCGTCGAGAGATATCAAAATTCGTTCAATGCACCATTTATACATCCAATTCCTAAAATCAACATCCCTACTTACTAGATATCACACATAGATAAATTCTTTGACGATTTGTCTTAACAAATTTTACAAAAAACACACAAACTACTATTCATCATCTTCTTCCCTAAAAAATTTCATTTTTGTTAAGCAAACACTTATGAAAAGCCTAGATCTATGTTTGTATATACTTCATATTACTAGATCTATGTTTACACTTAATCTATTTCATGAATCTATGCCCTCTTCACTCAAAAAATTCAATTTTCAAACTCATGCCTAATTCTAGAAAATCAGCCTAAAATCTGAAATTTCCTCACCTCAAATTTCATGAAATCTTCCCTCAATACATTTGAATCAACAAATCCTAAAGAAAGGAAACCAAAATTGCCTCATCATACCTTGATTTGGGGGTTTCGCCGGCGTCGGTTCATTCTTTCGCTCGAGGGTTTCGGGAAGAAATGCTCTAACCAGTGCTTTTATTACAGATCTGGCGTTATTTAAAATTTTTTGCTATCACCGATCGGCAATATTAGATATCGCCTGGCGATAGCCCAAAATTACTCAAAAATTTTTTTCTGATCTGTCACATATTGGTATGACTACAACATATTCTTATTTTCTCTAGTTTAGGCATTGTACAATGTGTATTCTATTATATGGTGTTACCTCTAACATTATGTCTTTTTCAAACTTTTCATATCATTTTGTATATACAACTCTACTAGTGTATTTTACTTGTGCAATTGTTTTCGTATGCCTCTAAGTATGAGAAATATTTTATTTATGATAATGCTATTTCACACACAATTGTGAAAATTTTTATATGTGTTTAGCTTTACTGCCTATATGAATTGTGGGTGTTATACCATAACCACTATAATTTCATAAACTCTTACTTTATTCTTGTTTTCTCTACACAATGCATATTTGATTATCATATATTGTCACACAAGTGAATTCGGAATCATTTGTCACGCCAAAACAAAAATAGTGTTATTAAAAAAAATCGACATCTTTGTTGATTAATTTACAAAAAAAAGTTGACAAGGAACCTCCACCAAGCACTATTCACCCTCCTGATAAGTCTTTATAAGCATTGTGAGGTTGAGCACCTTGGAAAGAATTGTAAAATTTCTTGTGTAATCCATATATGACTATTCATTCAGTCTCTGTGCTATGAATTCTTGGATATAAGTACGTCTCTTTATGTATATTTCTATGTTATGATTGTACATTTTACTTGTTCATGTGCGTTTTAAGTGTATACATATATGTTTTTCCTCTACCCTCACATGTACATTACATTATCATCTATAAAATTTCATCTCATGAGAATTGGACTGAAAATAATTCTAATTATTTTGTTTCACTAGTGTATGTGATAATGATATAACCGTATGAATTTAACAATGTTCGTGTTCACTCACACTCGTCGTTTCTATACATTTTTTCACATGTTCTACACTTTTTTTTCACTATGTGATTTTTCCTATTTTGCTTCCGCATACACTCAACTTTACCATTTTCTCTGATTTTCATGACGAGTTTCGTTCTCACGTTTCTTTTGATAATACCAAAAGGGGGAGAAATTTCTAAGAAACCATTCATTAAGTTTACTTTAACTTCCATAAAAATTACAATGTTTCTATTTAGGGGAAGTACATATGTAGGGGGAGAGTATCATCCAAGCGGAGCTTGTGAACATATAAATGATTAGTCTTGCTCATCACATTTTCTAACACTTTATCGGTCATTCACGATTTCTTTCTAAGTGGATTTATTATTATCAAAAGGGGAAGATTGTTGGAGCTTGGTTTGCTAATAACAAATCTCGTTTGTATTTGATTATCATGTGTTTATGATGTGCAGATATAACAGGTCTAACACTCAACTCTTTTTGGGTTAAATTCATGATTGCAAAGAGCATGAAAGATGATATCGCCCGACGTTATCCAGTATCGCCACCGGGCGATAGCAAGCGGAACAATTACCGCATGATCTCCATAGAATTTAGTGCACGATTGGCCATGAGCGGATCATCCCGCAGAAGCTTTAGAATCATGGGACATGTGGCAGCCGGATAGGATACCACTTGTAAGACCCCATTTTTTTCTTTTAAACCAACAAGGTCTTATGCCCAGAACCGCCGTTTTGCGGTGACACCAACACGCCCGAGAAGGTCGACACTACAAAATGCCAATCCTGCCCGCCATACCGATCGCAGAAGAGAAGAGAAATACAAATTAACAGTATAAGTCCAAGTCCACAAGATTACATATATATATAATAAATCCCCACGAAGGGAGAGTCCACAGTAACAATAAATCAAGTACTAATAAAAAGGGCTCCTGCCCGATACATCATAATCCTAACTATAAGTCACTCAACGTAGAAGAAAATCTAAAGTAACTACTAATGTTCGGGACTCGCTTTCCCTACTGCCTGAAATCCCGTGCTAGACTATCTCGTCTCCAAGCGCACCGACCTCTAGGGCTGCATCTCCTAGTTCGGCTCCACGATCCCCTAAAATGATTTGGTTAACGACTGTTAGTCTAAAAGACTAAGTCCTATCATCCCCTACCCCTACCCCATGGCTCCTAGACACCGAGTGGGGAGAAGGAAAGAGAAGGTAATGAAGGTGGAGAGTAACAAAAGTAAATAGGTGGCGGCGGAACTAGTCTACCACGAGTTCATAAATAGAGAAAGTATAAGCAAGTAATAGTATGTAAGAAGTATGAGTATACACACGATCAAGGTGAGCAAATAAAGTATAAGAAGGTAGCTAAGTAAGTAACCATGACTATAGGAATTCCCATGCAAACCTATAGACCAAGGGGTCGTTTTGCAATGCATATTGTATACAAAGTCTCATACTAATTTATACAATAGGTGTCAAGGGTTATATGAAATGACTATGCGATGTCATGCAGGTATGCTATGATGAGAATATGCAAGTGTAACTCACACACACGAATCTGTGCACACTGACCTTCAGTTCCCCCTTTCTGGAGCCTAACCTCCCAGGATACCTACATAGTGGCAAACGGAAGCGGTGGTTTGGGCCTCGACCACCTCTAAACCGGTATCAGCACTACCAGTCAGGCCTATCATACGCCTCAATGTTGATTCACTAAGCGGAGCTCCTGCGTACTCTTACAGGTTGGCACACCGGACTTCATTTGGCTATGTGCTATACCATACCTACCGAGTCAACGTATTAGTGTCGGTGCGACAAATCACCAATACCGAAGACCCACCACCTTATATCTTATGCACATGCAACATTAATATATTTTCCACCAAGCCAAAGATCTCCGGACTATTCCGTCCGTCATAAATATCTACTGAGCCATCGACTGGCCATGCTAACATGCCCATCACCAAAACCACCGAGCCTACCACTTGTGAGACCCAACCTAACTCCCACAACACCTGGGAGTGTGAGTATAAGTGAAATCCTAGAGTATTTCTAATTACTCTTGTAATCCATTAGACTTACGGCTTACGTTAACCTCGGACTGCCCAAGGCATTCCCGGTGAAGGGCTCTCACAGGGCATTAGGAACTATGATGGTAGTTGAAGCCATCGTTCCCTTCCGTGAGGCACTTACTATAATTGGTTATTACCCAATTTTCGATCCCTTTTAATATTATACTGGATCTAACCCGATTGTATTTTGACTCTTTCTCTCTCCACAGGAAAGACGATCTTTCGTCGCTCCCGAGCACCTCTTTACACTGGTCAACCAACACTCTCCTCATCATGACTCCTAATGAAGCTCTCTTTTTTCTTTTTCACTCTACCAAGATCAATAAACTCTTAACCACATCTCCCTATGTCCATTTCACATGTTATCACAATTTCCGCAGTTTTACTAAATGCAGACCAACCTAAGTTAGATGATGTACATGACAGGAGGTACTCCAAATTTTCATCCAAAAGACCTAAGATAATTATTGTGGGTCTATCATAACATATTTAGCCTAAATCTAGAAACTTGAAATTTTCCTAATTAATTTGGCATTTATTAGATTTTCCCAAAAGTTAGTCCATGGGTAACTTTGAACATGATGTACTAGATTTCCTTAAGTTATGGCCACCCAAAAATTATATGATAGCAAAATATCAGTGGATACCAAATTTCACAAATTTTTATAAATGTAATAACCTCTAAATAAGTAATTCAAGGTAATTCAAATAATTAGAGTTAATGAAGGGAGTACCATAAATCATAATCCAATAATTATATAAAAATTATCAGAGCCTCATAATGATCATAAAAAACTACTGACTAAGTTTCATGCAATTCCAAGGTCAGTGAGTCATGTATAAAAAGACTTCAAATAATTCCATTAAAGTGCACTTGTGAAGGAACATTCTTATAAACTCATCAAAATGATATGTAATAGTTTTCTAGGCTTTATTATGCCCAAAAAGATTATCTGGACATGTAACACAGTTTTCCAGTCCCCTCCCTGACCGACCATCACCACCACCACCTCCTTTGAGGTGGGGGCTATTGCCGGGCGGCGGCACGGCCGCCGGAGGAGCGGTTTCCGGCAAACCCAAGAGGAAGCCAAAATTCAAAAATTCATGGAATTTAAAGCTTGGAATCGGCTCAACTGAGTCCGACTCTTATTTCTAAAGATTCCTAAGATCTAACCCATGAAGAAGGAGTAGAGGAGGACCTTGTTTGTGGCTTGAATGCGAGTGCTTTGCCTCCGCACCATTCCGGCCACCGAGCTTTTCGGTGTTCTGCAACTGTACAACAAAAGGCTTCGATTTCTTCAGGGAAAGAGTGGAAATGGTTCCTCTTTTCCTTGTGAAGCTTTTAAAATAACCAATTGGGGAAGGGGGAGGGTCAATCTTCAATGGCCATTAATGGCCATAAAGGGGCTTTTTCGGTTATGTGGGTTCACTGCACCCCGTCATTGAAAGGGCATGGAAAGTCTCTTGATTTCCTCTAATTGATGAGGGGAGATGAATCTCCTTCGGTTGGGAGAGAGATGAGGGGTCAAGGGCATTCAAACACCATGAATGGCCACTTCCTCTCTCTCTATTTAATTAGAATTAGGGTTAAAACGTCTGCCACGTGGCACCCTACTGTTGGACAGCTTATTATTGTATTAAATAAGTCCTATTGAAAGAAGCGGGGCCAATGAAGTCATTTTGGAGCAATTCCAGAAAACTCGATTCAGTCTGTTAATAAGAACCAGCAAAATGGGCCGAGAATTCCTCTAAGGCAAAAGAGTTGAGTGCAGTCAACACACTCAATGCCTATAGTAGTAAAAAATTCCAAGTCCAAAAGAGTTGAGTGCGTTGAGACCACTCAACGCCGCGTTGAGTCAAGCCACCACACTCAACGCCTAAATCGGTCTGAACTATTTCCAAGAAAAATGGCGTTGAGTGAGCTCAACTCACTCAATGCTAATCCATCTATGGCGTTGATTCATGACACCACATTCAACGCCTAAATCGGCTAGAAATCTTTCTAAATAAAAAGGCGTTAAGTGACCTAAACTCACTCAACGATAATCAGTCTATGGCGTTGAGTGCGCTTAATGCCCTCAACGCCCCGAGCCAGAAAAACTTCCAAATATAATGGAGTTGAGTGAGCTCAACTCACTCAACGCCAAACAGTCTATAGCATTGAGTGCGCTGAACATACTCAATGCCCCGAGCCAGAATCTTCCTAAGTAAAATAACATTGAGTGCACTCAACGCCAATCAACCTATGGCGTTGAGTGCACTCGGCGCACTCAACGCCCCGAGCCCAGTTCGACGAACTTTGAACCCAGCTCGACAAATTTGCTCCATTCATCGAACTCCGCCCGACGAATTTGCTCCATTCATCGAACTCTGCCCGATGAATTTTCTCCATTCGTCAAACTCTGCTGATGAATTTGCTCCATTCGTCAAACTCTATTAGACGAATATGCCCCGTCACGAAACCTGAACCTAGTTCAGCAACTTGCTCCGTTCGTCAAACTCCGTTCGATGAATATGCTCCTAATTCCAGAGGGGCTAAATTCTACTTCCTCTGCTCGACGAACATGCATCATTTGACGAATTATTTGTTGAGTTCGACGAATATGCTCTGTTCGATGAATTCTTTGGTGAGTTCGACGAATTTACTCCGTTCGACGAATTTCTTGCTGAGTTCGACGAATCCACTCCGTTCAACGACTTTCTTGCTGAGTTTGAAAAAACCGACCGGTCTTATAATTTATAAATATTTAATAACTAAGACTTACTATTTGTAACCCAAGGTATTTCACACCCTAATTCCCTTGGTACCCTAATACCCTTGGTGCCCCAAAACCCTTAGTGCTTCCCAGGGTTTTGTCATGACCTAGTCATGACAAAACCATCATAGAGGTCTAGAAGTCTGAGGGATGTTACAAATCCCAATACATAAAAATAAAAATTTCTTCCTCAAAATTCAGGTTAGGCCTACAGGGTTTCAAGTATGAGAAATAAGATGTAACATCCCGAGAGGTTAAAGGGTATACCTGACGTAAAAAAGTTCTGGGTAGCTTTGCTGCATCAAGTCCTGTGGCTCCCACGTGTGCACCTCTTGTCCATGATTCCTCCACAAGACCTTGACCAGCGGAACCTTTTTGTGCCGTAAGACTCGCATCCCAGTATCGTCTATCCGGATCGGCTCAAGGTGCACCGATCAATCAGAAGCTATAGGCCCATCTGTAGTCGTAATATGCTGCTTTGGCCAAAGTAGAGATCTCCTGAGGGAGGAGACGTGAAAGACGTCGTGAAAACCCGCTAGCTCTGGCGGCAACTCCAGTCTGTAAGCCAAGGGACCGATCCATTCTAGGATCCTGTAAGGCCCCATGTATCTCGGACTGAGCTTTTTCCGACCATGCACCTGCGAGACTCCATGCATCGGTCCTACCTGAAACTCTACCTGATGATGTCGGGCATCGTAATACTTGGCCTGTCTGCTCTGGTCCTCCAACATCCTGTCTCGAATCAACCACACCTGAGCATCCGTATCCTCGACGAACTCTGAGCCAAGTTCCTTCAGATCCTCATCCTAGATCCAAGACAAAGGAGTCCTGCATCTCCGCCCGTATAAAGCCTCATAAGGGGTCATGCCAATACTGGACTGGTAGCTGTTGTTGTATGAGAATTCGATCAACGGTAGCTGCCTCTCTCATGGCTCTCCGTGGTCTAGTATGCAAAGACGCAACAAATCCTCCAGTGTCTAATTGGGGCGCTTTGTCTGTCCATCCGTCTGAGGGTGGAATGCGGTACTAAATGTAAACCGGGTCCCCAAATAATCCCGGACTGACCTCCATTCCTTAGAAGTAAATCATCCATCACGATCGGACACTATCGTCCTTGGCACTCCATGGTATCGGACGAACTACTCCACAAACCTCCGCACCAAGTCACCCACCAGAGCATCCTTCCTAATCGGTAGAAATCTGGCCACCTTTGTCAATCGATCGACGATCACCCATATCGAGTCGTTCCCCACATATGACTGAGGAAGACCATGTATGAAATCCATGGCAATATCGTCGAACTTCCACTCTGGCACTCGAAGTGGCTGCAACAATCCGGCCAGACTCTTACACCCTGCCTTCACTAACTTACAAGCCTCACAATGGGTCATGAATTATGTGATATCCCTCTTCATGCTCGGCCAGTACATCATCCTCTTCAAGTCGGCCGTCATCTCAGTGATGCCTGGGTGGACCGAGTACCTGCTGCAGTGAGCCTCGGTCATAATATCCGCCCGAATCCTGCCCACAGCCGGTATATACACCCGTCCTTTAAAGCATAACAACCCATCCCTCTCAATATACTCCCCGGCCGTTCCTACCTCCAAGGTCCTAAATACCGACTCCAGCTTGTCATCCCTTCTCTACTCAACCCTGATATGATCTCGAATATCACCGGTAGTGCTCATCGTGATCAGATACTCCTCATAAAACTCTGAGTCATCTGAGGAGACTAAAGTAATCTGCATATCCTCCATCATCCGTATCAGCCCCATAGTCATCAATTGGGGCTCTGCTCCTGAAGTGGTAGTTCTCCGACTCAGTGCGTCTGCCACCATATTCGACTTCCCTGGGTGATAGTGTATCGTATACTCATAGTCAGATAGAAACTCCTAAAAGTCCCTATGACATTTTGTCCTTGTGGTATGGGGACCAACTTCCAGACCTTACATCTCTTAAATTGGTCCAGTTTTTCTTGCATTACTCCAATCATGAACTGCTCCTTGATTGCTTCTTCAAACTTCTTTAGATCTTCTTGAGACAGGAGGTTAAGTAGAGAGATGTATTCATGCTCCTGCTTCTGGTCTGGACTCCATGATTTGCATCACCAATGATTTGGTGTACTGGATGGTCCCTTAGATGCCTGATAGCTGGAGGCAATCTAGCTGCAGCTTGCTGATCTTCAAGGTTTTCAGATAGCTGGTCTTCATTTTCTTCAGGTATGTTGTCCCTTTCTCTTGGAGTAGGCAGTCCATCATAATTTTCTTGGACTGTGGGGATAACTTCCTTGATAGCAATCTGTCATCATCTTTTGCACTTTCCAAGGAAAATTTCCATCATAAAGTGTCGGGGCCCACACACACCAAGGAGTCGTTAAAGCAAGACTTTCAAGTGGTATCAGAGGGAGGTTTCTCTTTAAAGGCTTAACAGTCTGAGTAGACTTCCAAGGTTAGCAAGAAGACTGTTTCCATGGGTTCAGGAATGACCAATAGGGAGCTGAGTGCTGTGAGACTTCCAATCTATAGGAAGGAAGATTTTGGCATTTGGAAAGCAAGGGTGAGGCAGTTAATGGAAGCTGCTAACCCTAGAATGTACATTACAGTTGAAGAAGGACCATTCATCCCAATGAAGGTCTCTGCACTAGATGTTAATGTCAAGACCTCCAAGACATAAGAGGAGATGACCAAGGATGAGTTGGCCCTGACCTCAATAGATAAGAGGGAAAAGAACATCATCATGAGTGTTGTTGATGATTCTACACTTCAGAACCTGATCCATTTCAAAACAGTAAAGGAAATATGGGAAACTCTATTGATCTACATGGAGGGGACAGATGAAGTTAGAGATGATAGGAAGTCCATGCTCAACCAAGAGTATGAGGCTTTCAGACAATCCAAGAGGGACAACATAACCACCTGTTATGAAAAGTTCTTTAGGTGAATGAGCTTAAGACTTCTGGAAGAGTATTCAGTCACTATGAACTGAATGATAAGTTCCTTAGATCTCTCTAGAGAGTGGGACACAAAAATCTATTCCATCAGAGAAGTGGCAAAGCTGGGTGACACTGCTCCTCACACGCTCTTTGGGAAGCTGCTGTAATATAAGATGCAGCTGGCAACAAGGAAAGAAGAGGAGAACAACAACAAGTCTCAGGCAAGAGACAAAACTGTAGCTTTTAAATCTGAAGGCACCAGCAAAAGCAGAAGAAAGTCTCCCTCTCCACCAAGGAGAGATACTGAATCTGATTCTGGAAGATCAGAGGGAAGTGCATCAGACTGCCAATGGTCTGATGAAGATTTTGCTGCCTTCACTAGGAAATTCCAGAAGTTCTTGAAGAAGAAGCACTGGAGAGGCAGACCTTCTACCTCCTCTCATCCCAAGGATGACCACTACAAGGGCAGAAGAAAATCCTCTAAGGAGGACAAGTATGGTTCCAAAACTGGTAAACAGGTTTCCTCTAACATAACTTGTTATCATTACAGAAAACTTGGGCATGTGATAGCTGACTGCCCAGTCAAAAGAAAGGAACATTGTGATAAAAAGGACCACCAACAAAAAGGCAAGAAGGGTAAACCGCTCATTGCCAAGAAGCAAAGAAGCTGGACTGAATCCTCCACATCAGAGTCAGAAGAAGAAGAAGAAGCCTACATTGGGATGTACTCTACTGAAGAAGGAGCTGTAGAAGCAGACTATATCAAAAGGCTAGCTGCTTTAGAAGAAGAAGCTGAAAAGATTCATCCTGCTTCCAAGATTGAAGATAGGGCCCCTCTATTGGACATCTATCATGATCTTCAGATGAGTTACTTCCCACTCTTTCAGAGATATCAAGGATGAGGTCTCATCTTGCTGAGAAGCTGCTAGCTGGAGGGAGGCAATTTCCTCTACTTATTCCTTAACAAGCAACTTTCTTTCCTTGAAATATTTCAGAAGTGCAGCATGATTCTCAATCAATTGATTGACATCATCTTCTGATAGAGGACTCTCATCACCACTTGATGAGGAAGCATCAGATTCAGAGCAGGACTCATGACCTGACCGATAAGAAGAACTAGACAGAAATTGTACCTTATCTGGACTAGGCTGATCCTGGCATGATTCTTCTTCTGTCATGGCAATTAGACCATGACAACTACAGTCATCCTCTTCTTCATCATCCACCTCTGAAACACTTCCTGATTGTGATAGAGGGGCCCTGATCTCTATCCCTGCATCTGGATTGTCTTCTGCTTTATCTGCAATGGCACCAGAAAATCCAATGAAGGCTTCTAATTCTTCTTCAGACTCTGAACCATTGTCTGAAAGACTGACTTTCTATGTCCCTTCTATATAACCAGTGAGAGAGTCCCACATATCTTTAGCGTTCTTATAGTGGACAAACATCAGGAATACGGAGTCATCCATGTCACTTCCCATAATGTATTGTGTCCTCTTGTCCATAGATACCAAGATCATTTCATCTTCAGACATCTCTGAATAAATCTTTGGGGTCTGGATACTTGCCTCTAATGTAGAGACCCTCATGGGAATGAATGGTCCTTCTTGAATTGAAGCCAAGATTCTAGGTTCACTGGCTTCCATGATCTGTCTGATCCTTTCTTTCCATATCCCAAAGTTCTCCTTGCTGCAGACTTGAAGCTCCATTGAGCTTCACTCCATATGGTTCTCTTTTGAACCCACCAATGCAAACCTTTTAGCTATCCTTTGAGGTCTACTCAGACTGTTAAGTCCTTTTTGAGTAACCTCCCTCTGATACCACTTGAAAGTCTTGTTTTAACGGCTCCTTGTTGTGTGTGGGCCCCAACACTTTATGATGGAAGTATTCCTTGGAAAGTGTAGAAGATGATGATAGTTGTCCGCCAATGTCTCGGGCAATAATTCCGCACTATTTGAATTTTGGTTGACAACTTGACTTTGATGACGTCAGCATGAATCAACATCTCTGGACTTAGAAAAAATTCAATCATTAGAATCAAAGGCGTTGAGTGAGTAGGTAACACTCAACGCCACAACACTTAGACAAAATTCTAAGTATTGAGCTCGACGAAAGTTGAGCTCCGTTCGACGAATGTCGAGCTCAGCTCGACAAAAGTATAGGTTCAGTTCGATGAACTATGGACTTAGTTCGACGAAAGGCCGAACTGAGTTCGACGAACTCCAGGCTAAACTGAGCAATTTGGCTCAGTTCAACGAACGCTGAGCTTAGTTCGACGAAGCTGAGCTCGAAGAAAGTCAAGCATTCCACGTTTTTGGACTTAGCCAAATTTCTGCTTCAAGGCGTTGAGATCGTCAAGAGCGTTGAGTGAGCTTGCCTCACTCAACGCAATTTGCCTTAGCAAAAATTTCTGTGGCTTGGCATTGAGAGAGTAAGCTCCACTCAATGCCAAAATACTTAAATAGAATTTTTCTATTATCTGGCGTTGAGTGAGTAAGCTACACTCAATACCTGTGGACTTAGTGAAAATTTTGCACAACTTTTTTATGGAGTTGACTGGCACAACAACACTCAATGCTAAAGCTGTATTGCATTGAGTGAGTAGACCACACTCAACGCCTGTGGACTTGGCCACATTTTCATCCAATTTCTTTAGGCTTAGACTGACTCAGCCTGACTCACAACCTTTTTGCTATATGGCATTGAGTAAGTAGACTACACTCAACGCCTGTGGATTTAGCCACATTTTTGGCTATCTTCCAGTTAGGCTAAGACAGACTCAGCGCTATATGTTATATGGTGTTGAGTGAGTAGACTATACTCAACTCTTTTGTACTTAGCCAAATTTTTGTTTATTTGCCAGTTAGGCTGAGATAGACTCAACGCTATATGTTATATGGCGCTGAGTGAGCTATCCTCACTCAAAGTCTATGGACTTAGGCAAATTTCTACTAGATAATATTGACTTCATACCTCTAGTGTTGAGTGAGTTTGCTCCACTCAATGCATGTGGACTTAACTGTATTGTCAACTGCTCCTTGACATCTGGCGTTGAGTGAGCTTACCTCACTCAATGCCTGTGGACTTGGGTAAATTCTTGCCTTTCTAGTATCTCCCCTTAGTGTCCACCTTTCTGCCTTATGACCACCTGTCATATCACTTAGATAATCTGTCTAGACTTGTTCCATGGAACTCCTGCACATGATGAGCTTAAACAACATAAAATACGACTATGCTCTTAGTGTTAATGAAGATGCCTCTTCAAATCCAATCTAGGTAACATTGTGGGCAATGGACCCAACAACTCCACCCATTGTCTCTGGCGGATATTCAATTCCTTCTATGTGTTGACATATTTTAGGTTCTTGTGATCTGAAAATATTTCACAGTGCACATCATAAAGATAATGCCGCCAAATCTTCAGAGCAAACATTATTGTTCCCATCTCCAAGTCATGCACAGGGTAGTTCTGCTCGTGCTTCTTCAGCTGGCGGGAGGTGTATGCTATCACATGCCCATGCTGCATCAGTATAGCTCCCATCCCCTTAAACGACGCGTCATCGTATACCTGGAAGCCTTCCTTTCCAAAAGAAAGAGCGAGGATAGGGGCCGACATAAGCCGACCCTTCAACTCCTGGAAGGCTGCCTCACACTGCGGCGACCAAACGAACGGAGTGTCCTTTGTCAAATAACTCGTCAATCCTTGGCAGTGGATATGTGTTCCGGACTGTAACCCAGTTTAGTGCATGATAGTCGATGCACAACTTGAGGGTCCCATCCTTCTTTTTCACAAACAAGACCGGAGCTCCCCAAGGCGAGGAACTTGACCTAACGAATCTAGCTTCCACTAGCTCCTCCAGCTGACTCTTGAACTCCACCAGCTCATTTGGAGCCATCCGATAGGGAGATCTAGACACTGGCTTTGCTCCCGACACAAACTGGATTAAAAAATCCTTCTCCCGATGCGGAGGCAATCCTTGTAGCTTCTCTAGAAACACATATGCAAAGTCCCGTACCACCGATATATCAGCAACCATCGTCTTATCCTCGACCATCTTGAAGAACACTTGATAGACCTCATCTCCCTGCATGTGGGCCTTGACAGTTTGAGTAGAAGATAACATCCTATGGGATACGGGATAATAACTTTGAAGGTCGCGAAGGTGCCGTCATAACTCAGTATAACCTTCTTTGCCAGGCAATCTATCTAGGCGTGGTTCCAAGTAAGCCATATCATGACCAGAACCAAGTAGAAGTCCGGCATCCTCAAGACCGTAGATGGGGCCTCGAGTGTCAGACCATCAATAGTCACCTTCAGGAGGCACTTAGCAGTAGCTAAGACCTCCGTCCTGTTAGGGAGACACACCCTCCTAGCGACTCCCGAATAATGCCTGACTCCTTCAAGTCCCTTTACAAACTCCTCGGATACGAAATTGTGTGACGCCCCCATATCCACCAAGGTGTGTGCAGGTTTGCCGCACACCATAACTATTCCTGTTTATTTAAGTATGGTCAGGTGATTGGGCCTATGGTTTCCTTTTTCTAGTATGCTACTGTTGTTTGTTATTTCAAAAATTCCAAAAGTAGATATCAACATAAAATTACTAGCATACCTGCAATCACCCTGCCCGGGTATTGAGATGGAGCCAAGTCCAGAGCATACACCTGCTCCCTCTTTTATTGCCGATCTCTGCCCTGGAATCCACATCCTCTTCCACGGCCTCAGCCTGCAAACTGCTGAGCGTGTGGGGCAGCCTGTGGTGCCGGTAGAGGCACCCCTCTTATGGGGCAGTTCCTTCGAATGTGCCTTACCTGATGACAGTTGTAGCACTCGGGCGGGGAAGTGTCACACCCTTGGGCCTATGTATCTCCCGTATATAAAGAGGTTGAGGGGCCAATACCACCGGCTCCCTCGGCTCCTGTCTCACCTCTTGGCGGGGTTGGTCCTCTGCCCTTCTCTCATCAACAAAGCGGCCCCTTCGCTGATCATTCCTCAACGTATTGGTGTCGGTGGGATGACTCTCCAATACCGAAGACCCACCACCTTATATATTATGTGCATGCAACATTAATATATTTTTCACCGAGCCAAAGCTCCTCGGACTAGTCCGTCCATCACAAATATCTACCGAGCAATCGGCTCACCGGGCTAACCTGCCCATCACCAAAACCCCCGAGCCTACCGCTCGTGAGACCCAACCTAACTCCCACAACATCGGGGAGTATGAGTGTAAGTGTAATCCTAGAGTATTTTTAATTACTCTTGTAATCCATTAGACTTACGGCTTATGTTAACCTATGACTGCCCAAGGCATTCCCGGTGAAGGACTCTCATAGGACACTAGGAACTATGATGGTAGCTGAAGCTCATCGTTCCCTTTCGCGAGGCACTTACTATTATTGATTATTACCCAATTCCCATTCCCTTTTAATATTATACTGGATCTAACCCTAGTGTATTTTGACTATTTCTCTCTCCACAAGAAAGATGATCTTTCATCGCTCCCGAGCACCTCTTAACACCGGTCAACCCAACACTCTCCTCATCATGATTCCTAATGAAGCTCTCTTTTTTCTTTTTCACTCTACCAAGATCAGTAAATTATTAACCCTATCTCCCTATGTCAATTCTATATGTTATCACAATTTCTATAGTTTTACTAAATGCAGACCAACCTAAGCTAGATGATGTGCATGACAGGAGGTACTCCAAATTTTCATCCAAAAGCCCTAAGATAATTATTGTGGGTCTATCATGCCACATTTATCCTAAATCCAGAAACTTGTAATTTTCCTAATTAATTTGTCATTTATTAGATTTTCCCAAAAGTTAGGCCATGGGTATTTTGAACAAGATGTACTAGATTTCATTAAGTTATGGCCACCCAAAAATTATGAAAATTATGAAATTGCAAAATATCAGTGGATACTAAATTTCACAGATTTTTATAAATGTAATCTCCTCTAAATAATCAATTCAATATAATTTAAATAATTAGAGTTAATGAAGGGAGTACCATAAATCATAGTCCAAGAATTATTTAAAAATTATCAGAGCCTTATAATGATCATCAAACACTACTGACTAAGTTTCATGCAATTCCAAGGTCATTGAGCCATATATATAAAGACTTCAAATAATTCCATTAAAGTGCACTTGTGAAGGAACATTCTTATAAACTCATCAAAATGATATGTAATAATTTTTTAGGTTTTATTATGCCCCAAAAGATTCTCTGGCAATACAACACAATTTTCCAGCAAGATATTATATTTATTATCTATTTATCAAAATATGATGCACTAGTTCACTTTACACATAAGTACTAAAAGAGAAAATGCCCAAATAATCCAAATAATTTATTAGTGCCTCTAAATGATATTTAATTAACCTTTCCAGAGTTTCATATCATTCTAAGTTAATATAACCATGGTTTCTTCTAAATCATCACATGAGGCAAGATGAAGGTAAAACTACAAGTACGAGTTACTGTTTTCTAAACATCCTATAATAAATTTAAGAGGTCAATAACACTATAAAATTACTCCTACCAAAATCTCATGAAGATTCAAGATCAAATGACCCTTCAATATTTTCATAAAAGGTATAGGCTTAAACTATCCCTAATTGGTTTAAGTTGTGTGTCTGAGTCTAAATGTCACCAAATTCCTTCCTAGTACATTTCACCACCCAAAGATCACATGGACTAAACACAAAGTCCATACATGGACATATCACATCATGTCCTTCATAAACCCCCAAAGTTCAACCCTAGGGTTTGAACTAGGGTCCTAAGGCAAATCCACCCTAATCCACCCTAAATTCTATGTGAGAGTGTTTAAACTAACCATGGGGCTCTGACCAAAGTCCTAAACCCTTTGGGTGAGAATTGGCCCCTTTATGCACCAAGCTCACTCTGGCCCTAATTAACCCTTAAAGGGCCACATTTTGGCCTCACCAAAACCTATTCAAAACAAACCCAATTGAGCTGAGATTTTTATCATAGTCATGCCATGACCCTAAGAGACAGACACCAAAATTTTGGTGGGTTTAGATGTCATTAGACCCCTTAAATAATTCATAAATGATTTATTAAATTTCTACAAAAAAATTTTGAAACTTTTTTCCAAAAAATTCCATTTTTGGATATGTTATATGTATAGGTAAGAGTGACCCTCAGCCAAAATCTCTAGTCATTTGGATGGCTGGATTGATGGGGGCACTAAAAACAATCTCTAATCAAGCATAGGTATAGACCTCACCAAAATGAGTGTAGTGTTCTGACCTGAACTCCAAATTAGTTCAAATTAATTTTAAAGTAAACTAGACTCAAAGGGCTACAACTTTTATGTAGACCACATGTACTGTAGGGGACCTAAGTATTTTTATAATTAATTTAAAACAGCTCAATAACTGTTACAAAAAATGAATTAATATATAATCATTGGCACGAATCTTAAAGCATAATCGGACGGGCCCTGGCTTTCTTATTCCTCCAGCCAATGGCCTAGATTTTACCGACCGGGAGCAGCTTTTCAAGCTATTTGCCAGCCATCCAGTCCCCTCCCTGGCCGGCCACCATCACCACCACCTCCGTTGAGGTGCGGGCTATCGTCGGGCGGTGACACGGCCGCCGGAGGGGCAGTTTCTGACGAACCCGAGAGGAAGCTCAAATCCAAAAATTCATGGAATTTGAAGCTTGGAATCAGCTCAACTGAGCTCGACTCTTATCTCTAAAGATTCCTAAGATCTAACCCATGAAGAAGGAGTAGAGTAGGACCTTGTTTGCGGCTTGAATGCGAGTGCTTTGCCTCCGCGCCATTTCTAGCCACCGAGCTTTTTGGTGCTCTGCAACTGTACAGTAAAGTGCTTCGATTTCTTCAGGGAAAGAGTGGAAATGGCTCCTCT
The DNA here is from genome assembly GCA_039513925.1 of Platanthera zijinensis. NCBI lineage: Eukaryota > Viridiplantae > Streptophyta > Magnoliopsida > Asparagales > Orchidaceae > Platanthera > Platanthera zijinensis. The sequence goes on from CM077091.1 coordinate 120,329,864, forward strand.
CTGCCCAGTGAAGCTTTTAAAATAACCAATTGGGGAAGGGGGAAGGTCAATCTTCAATGGCCATTAATGGCCATAAAGGGGCTTTTTCGGTTATGTGGGTTCACTACACCCCGTCACTGAAAGGGCATGGAAAGTCCCTTGATTTCCTTTAATTGATGAGGGGAGATGAATCTCTTTCGGTTGGGAGAGAGATGAGGGGTCAAGGGCATTCAAACACCATGAATGGCCACTTCCTCTCTCTTTATTTAATTGGAATTAGGGTTAAACCGTCTTCCACATGGCAACCTACTGGTTGACCGCTTATTACTGTATTAAATAAGTCCTATTGAAAGGAGCGGGGCCAATGAAGTCATTTTGGCGCAATTCCCGAAAACCTGGTTCAGTTTGTTAATAAGAACAAGCAAAATGGGCCGAGAATTCCTCTAAGGCAAAAGCGTTGAGTGCAGTCAACACACTCATCGCATATAGTAGTAAAAAATTCCAAGTCTAAAAGCGTTGAGTGCGTTGAGATCACTCAACGGCACGTTGAGTAAAGACACCACACTCAATGCCTAAATCGGTCTAAACTATTTCCAAGAAAAATGGTGTTGAGTGAGCTCAACTCACTCAACGCCAATCCATCTATAGAGTTGAGTCATGACACCATACTCAACGCCTAAATCGTCCAGAAATCTTTCTAAATAAAATGGCATTGAGTGAGCTCAACTCACTCAACGCCAATCAGTCATTGGCATTGAGTGCGCTTAACGCACTCAATGCCCCGAGCTAGAAAAACTTCCAAGTATAATGGCATTGAGTGAGCTCAACTCACTCAACGCCAAACAGTCTATAGCGTTGAGTACATTGAACGAACTAAACACCCTGAGCCAGAATCTTCCTAAGTATAATGGTGTTGAGTGCACTCAACACACTCAACGCCAATCAGCCCATGACATTGAGTACTCTCGGTGCACTCAACGCCACGAGCCCAGTTCGACGAACTCTGAACCCAGCTCGACGAATTGCTCCATTCCTCGAACTCCGCTCTACAAATTTGTTTCATTCGTCAAACTCCGCCCGACGAATTTGCTCTATTCGTCGAACTCCGTTCGATGAATATGCCCCGTGACGAAACCTGAACCTAGTTCAGCAACTTGCTCCGTTCATCAAACTCCATTCGACAAATATGCTCCTAATTCCAGAGAGGCTCAATTCGACTTCCTCTGCTCGACGAACATGCTCTATTCAACGAATTATTTGTTGAGTTCGACGAATATGCTCTGTTCGATGAATTCTTTGCTGAGTTCGATGAATCCACTCCGTTCAACAAATTTCCTGCTGACTTCGACAAATCCACTCCGTTCGACAAATTTCTTGCTGAGTTCGATGAAACCGACCGGTCTTATAATTTCTAAATATTTAATAACTAAGACTTACTATTTGCAACCCAAAGGTGTTTCACACCCTAATTCCCTTGTTCCCCTAAACCCTTTAGTGTTTCCTAGGGTTTTGTCATGACCTAGTCATGATAAAACTATCCTAGGGGTCTAGAAGTCTGAGTGATGTTACACTGCTGGCAGGCGATACCCAGTATCGCTGGTGATATTGCCAAAATATATATATGGCTCTTTTTTCTGAGGAGATCACGATTTTCATATTCTGGAGTGTTCCTTCCCTTGCAACTTGTCCAAAGAGCTCCAGCATCCAGAAAAACTCCATCTTCCTAAGAAGGTTCAAGAGCGAAAAAGCGATGACTCGTACGCGGCATCTCAAGAAACCTTGGCAAGGATTCGTCGGCATCTTCAGCACTTTATTTAGAATGAGTTTTCATTCTGAAAGTTATTCTTTGTAATTCTTCATTTCATCATTGTAATCCCTAGAGAAATCGCTGCCTTGTGTGTGGCGTCTAGGTCCGTATGTGGATTAGGAGGAAATTGACGCCTTCTGCATGGCATCTAGGTCCTTGTGTGACTTAGTGAGTTTTCGCCACCTTGTGTGCAGCGTCTAGATCATGGTGAGATATAGAGGGAGGCTAGTAGCAAGATCTAGAGAGAGATATGTTATAGTCGACCGGTTCTTGGTAGAAGGACCGGTGAAGTCAAAAGGAGTTTATTTTTCCATAGCCTTGATCTCTAGCTTTATAGAGAATCTTTGTACTTTGTTTATTACACTTTTTAAATAAACTATAGTCATTTTTGTTCTTCTGATTTATTAAGTGAAATTTGTTTTTTATTTCTGTAATTATTTTATCTAGAAAAATATACAAAAACTTAGTGTTAATCCTTATTCACCCCCCCCCCCCCTCTAAGGGCATGTCACGATCCAACATATCCTACCTTGGTACTAACAGAAATGCATCATGCTTCAAAAGACACAAAAAAGTCGCTAAGAGCGGGTCTTTTAGTCTTCCCAAACACCGATGTTGTCTCTAAACAAGGTATCACTTTGTGAGGTCGATCCTTCATCGAGTTTTGGAGGTTGGTGTCCAAACCTATTCCTGATAGTTCCTCCAGTCGGATAAGAAGTGTGATCAGGTAGGTAGCTAGGTCAACATACAAGGGGGGAGCTGATCTCGGCCATTAATGCAGGGTCTTGGACTAACAAGAATGCTTTTAAGACCAAACACACCGTCCCAATACCCACTCTAGGTTTTTAGGAGAATCAGGTTGGAGACGAGTTTCCCAAACCGATCGTGGAGATTGAATTCACTACTTCTAGCTAACTTGAGATGATTTGAACAAAGAAGACAACTAGCATACACCCGTATTTCAGGGGGCGAGGACTTTTATTTTAAAAGTAGAACCTATATTTGAAAGCATCAGTCATGTTGCGGATTAACACCACGTCCTTGAACCATTGGAGATGCTCGAACAGTTCATCTCTGTAGGAGTAGTAGTTCAGGACGGGCTCTCTAAATCCTTCAGGAACTAGGGCTGCTAGGATCTCGTCATAGAAGGGGCTCCTCCCTCTTTGGGGATATCGAGTTTCATACTCGCGAGTATCCTCTTCATACTCGTTATCTGGGCGAGTATCGTGATATCTCGTCGGCTATTTTGCATGTTAGAACCTGATCCCTTGGCTGCTCGTCAGACAGTTTCGCGACAGCATTGGTCGCTCATATACCTCCCTTGCTCACTCTTTCCTGGTCTCCTAGGTGGCGCTTCTTCCTCTAATGGTGTCACGCAATGAGGCGAGGTCGCCGTAACATCGGGGCGAGGAGGGAATTCAACCAGGATGCTTGTAACACCTCCCCTGTAATGACCATATAACATGGGTCTGGCCGGGGCCCCACAACACACGGACGTCATAGCTTTAGTATTAAAAGATGATATAAACTACCCGATTCTCAAAACTCGAGACACAACACAGCAGAAATAAGAAACTAAACAGCCAGAAGTTATCCACTACCAAAAGAAGTATCAAGATGGCCTTAAGGCCTTACATAACCAAGTCCAACAATAAGAATGTGCTCAGCACTCCTAGGCTACCTCGACGTGCAAGCCGGACATAAACAAAACATGAGTAGCAAAACAAGAAGGAATAAACAAAGCACATCAACACTTCATGAGGCTTTAGGGCTTTTCTCCCGACGCGCTAGCTCCCGCTTGCGATCCTTGCCCTGTAAGGATTTGAAGTAACGTGGGTCAGCAAAGGCTGACCTCTACTGTGTAACAAACACATCTCCTCTCGGCCGCCCCTAACGGACCCCGGGGTACCACTCCCACCTGCAAGTCAGCACTTCGTATAACAAAAGAACATATATATATAAAGCTTTAAAACAGGTTTGGATGTCTCATACAGCATACACGTTTTCTATGTTTTGAACAGAGTGAATGGGGCCTACTATGCAATATGAATGCAAACCCGGGCTTCGCCCAAGGAACCCTATTTCGTATGAATCTATCACAACATCAATCAACTGGGTACTTCCGTTTCCCCATTGGCTTAAAGTCGCAAACAAAAGGGAACCACCATGTCCCTAACGGCACACACGCCGTCTCACGGAAACCATGCAAAAGCCCCACCCGCACAAGGGTCATAAACCCCGGGCTTGCCCGCAAATTCTGACTTCGCACGTCAGGGTTCCATCTCACACAGACCGATTCTAAGAATCCTTGCTGGACCCCACCCGCTCATGGCCACATTGCCCGGGCTTGCCCTATGCTCGGCATTCTCGTCAGTCACACAGAAGGGGCTAGTCTCACCGGGACTCTTTCCCCACATGACTTGCACGTCACGGGATAGCCAGCCAACCACGGAGACATAGCCGCACCTTAGCACAGCACAACCAAACAGTTCCCCACCCGAATCTCCCGTTCACACCGTAACTTCCCCGTGCACCAAGGAAAACATCTACCGCCAAAATGGAGCTAACCTTGTCCGGTTCCGTTTACGAGTAATCACTCACGGGAAGGGGGAGAATACGTACAACACAACGACATCTTGCCGCAACGGATTTCTACCGAATTCACAATGCTCGCTATGCAACATCACCGAGTCGGACTAACGGTCGCGACTACGGCTTCACCCACAATGCCTAATCCATTAGCGAAGCGGATTTCTAATGCAAATCATGCCGGGGATGGACACAATCAACCCGGAGGTTCCTCTTGAACCAAGGCTACGCGAATCCCTCTCATTTGAGAGATTCGGTGCTCAAAACATGAAAGGAAGGGGATGCTATTCATGCATCCTAAATCCTAAAAACCAAGAGGAGAAGTGTCGTTACCTTTCGACCCCTCTTCGTAGCCATGGAGAAAACTTGGCCGATTGAACACCACCGCAACGATCCCGCCTCTGCGGATCTGGACTCCGCTCGCAAAACGGGGCTCCGAAGCTTCGCCGGCGGCCGGATCTTGGCCTTCTTCCTCCTCCTTGCTCCCCCTTATCTCTAGAACTTAGAGAGATAAAACCAAGAGGAAAGTGAGGGCTTATAACCCTATTCCCGGGTTTAAACCCTCATACCTAACCCCCAGCCGTTGGATCCCATCGCAAAGAAACGAACGGCCACGATCAGGGCCTGAAAATAGAAAAACTAGGCCGAACACGGGTTGCAACACGGCCGTGTGCATGGCCGTATCACACATTCGCCGTCAAACCGAAAACCCAAACAGTACACGGCCTTGGACACGGCCTTAGACACGGCCTCTGACACGCCCGTGTCAGACCCGACACGGCCGTGTCATGACCCGTGTCACGGCCGCGCACAGACCCTTCAAGCGACCCGAGAAGGACACGTCCAGGGACACGCCCGTGTCCAAGGCCGTGTTCTATCTCGACGATCGTCGACCCAAAATCGTCGACCTCTCGATGAAGTATCGACACCCGGAACGACACGCCATGTGACACGCCCATGTCACAGGCCGTGTCAGCCTACCCAAAACCCAAACTTATCCAAAACGACGCTATCGATTCCTCTTCCAAGTTTTGGGGTGTTACAATGCTCCTTTTGACCCTCCTTGCGAACTCTTCAAACACCGCCATTATCTCAAAGTCGTTCCTCTTGCCGAGTTGTTGACTAGCTCCTGCCGAGTTGCTGACTATCTCCTCATTCTTGCCTTCATTCACCATCTCGCCTACTCGTGAAACTTTCCTCCTCGATTGTGATCCATGCTTAACGCACCAAAATATTGAAGCCGGGAAAATTCCCTCCTCTAAAATTTGGATCAAGACAGCCTAAGGCTACCGGTTCAGTGGCCGGGCTCGACTGCTAATAGGCTAGGACGCAGAAATAGATAGGCAACAAAAAGGACCCGGGCACTGCGGCAGAGAGGTTCCACCACGTACCTAAATGCTTATAAGAAGCTTCCCCTCCACAACCAAAAAATGGTCGAGCATGGTTGATAACTAAAATGCGAGATAGTTTTAAATTGAAAACTAAGTTGGATTTATAAATTAGGGGTTTTGCGTGTTCTATATCTTCTTACTTATATACTTCGATTAAGGCAAACGTACCTATCGAGTAATAGTATAGTATTTTTAAAATATCAAGGTCGTATTTTTTCACGGATCTGCGTTGATTACTCTACTTTAAGAAATGGAACTATTATTTTATCAATAAAAGATTTAAGGGTTTGTTTTTTAAATAAAAGTGACACGTAAGGTTTTGAAAATAGTTGAGGTAGAGCCCTCGATTTTTGATTTACTTTGGAAAATACTTTTTTTTTAATATGATAAACTCTATTTTCTTATTAATTTACTTGACCGTGGAGGTTCCTGAACTATGAGTGCACCTCTATCGAGGATACACCCATCTGTGATTACGTACTTTGACTAAACTTTCATTTCTAATCAAAAATATCTTAATGCATGCATTAAGTTATGAACCCCGCTATTGACTTTCTACTAGTTTTCGAAAGTTCAACCCGAGAGGCTTACGTTCATCTCTTTCGAGAATGAGGTGTTGTTTCTCTTTACTTGAGAATGATCAATTTACTGGTAAATCTTAAGTTTTTAATTCAGAAAATAGGATTTATAAATTGCAGAAATAATATCTTCCTCAAAGCTCATCTCAATCAAGTGCTAAAAAGTTCTTAGCCTCCAAACGGGATAAGGGTTGTAGTAATAAAATTAAAAGACTTATAAAAGTGCAGAAATAATATTCGTCCCAACCATCTTAATCAAGCGCTAAAAAGTTCTTAGTCTCTCATCCGGGATGGGGGTGGTAATAAAAAGAAAGAAAAAAGAAAAAAGAAAAAGTACTTACGCACACACCCTGTCTCAACAGAAATTAAAGCTAAGTTAAAAGAAATAAGAGATGAAGAATTACTGAAAAATAAAATTTTATTACTTAAAAAAATATTACACACTAGAAAACTCAAACTAGGGTTAGGAAAATATCACTCAAAAGCTACTCATAAACACTATATAGAACTATGTTGAACCTAAACCTATGCATTGGTGCTCCATTTTTAGAGAAAAAAACAAGTGCTTTTGAAAAATTTCTTTCGGAAAAGTTGGTAAACTGAAAGTGAGGGGATAAGTTGTAAACTACTCTAGAGGGGGGGTGAATAGAGTATTCAAATTTTATGAACAACTAGTCAGCTCCCTTGGAGTTTATTTGCGGAATAAATAATCTGATACTTGAACCCTAAGAGTCTAACACAGTGAAGTGCACAAGTGAGAGAGTTAACTGAAATTTTAGTTTAACTAAAAACCTATCACAGCAACTGGCAAACCTAGGTAGTTCTATCACAGCCACAGAATAAACAATTAAACAAGATAGCCAGAGACACAGGATATATAGTGGTTCCCTCTAAATAGGTACTCCACTCTTCTACCACCCTGGTAGGAATCCACTATAGGTTTTTGCTAAGGTGCCCTGCCACCAATGATCTGATTCAGGTAGATCAAACAGACCCTTTGAGCTTTTAATAAGGATGCTCAACCACAGGTTGTTGATAAGGTGCCCTGTCACCAATGTTCACTTTTGAAGAGGTGTGAACAAACTCTTTTACAAAGGGGTTGAGAGGGTTAGATTATCTTCTCTGTTGTTAATACAGATTAGAGAAGACTTGTGGATTCTCTAAAGAATCAAAGTCTCCCCCTGGCTCAGTGAAAGTCCAGGGAAAGCCTTTGCTTCAGGATGAAGGAGTTTCAGATATACTGAAACTAAATCCTCAGAGATCTGTAGACTGATTTTTATCAGGTCTTTAGATTCTGGAATAATTGAAGAAGAACTGGAGCTCTTTTTGAAGTCTTGAAAACTCTAAGCAGATGCTCAGGAGACTTGAGAATGAAATTAATTGCTCTGGGCTTTTTCTTCAGGGGAGCTTTTCTTCTTCTTTTTGTGAGATGGTGAAGAGTTGCTCTGAAGATGCTTGAGAGAATGCAGCACAAAAAAAATCTCTCTGTATCTGTAACTTCTTGTATTTCTGAGAAAAGAAATCTCTCTTAAATATGTCTTCTCATTTTTCCTTTGGAACGGCTCTATTGATTTGAATTCTCGAGCCCTGTAACAGATTATCTCAAAATAGAATATAGCAATAGGAATAGAATGACCTATTAGCTTACTGTCAGTCCCAATGAGGAATTAAATAAGTGGGAAAATATCTCAGTATAAAGACTTACCATTCTTGGAAATAGCAAACAGTGCCAACGGCTAGAATACAGCCTGGCAATATATTTTGTATAATAGGACAAAAATGCTTTATCAAAATACTGAATCCCGTGATTTAAGCTTGACATATTTGGTAATTAATTTATTTTGAATTTAAGCCATAAATCTGCAAAAACAACTTCAGAAAATTCTCTAACCACAAGCTAAAACACTTGGAAATAAACCAAGGAATATAATGAATACGAAAAGATAAAGGCAGACAATAATCGTCGAACAGGGGTTCGATGATCGTCGACCTAGCTAACAGATCGTCGACTAAAAGCAGAAATCTATCAAAACAGAAATCGTCGAACAGAAATCGTCGACCAGCTCAAGATATCGTCGACTAAAGCAGAAAATCTGTTGAAACATAAATCGTCGAACATCTCATGATGTCGACGACTAAGGCAAGAAAATCTGTCGAGACAGAAATCGTGAAGCAAGAACACAATCGTTGAACTGCTGATGGCAGATCGTCGACCAACCTTCATAGCATAATAAACTTGCTCTGAGATCGTCGACCATCGGTCGACGATAATTGTCTTGACTTCAACGATTCTATAGCCCTGCTATCGTCGACCAATGATCGACGATCGCGAGGCCTCGTTCGACGATGGTCGAACGGAAAATGCCTTACCCAAAAATACAACTAGAACTTCTAGCCTAAGCTCTAGGTCAGTTATAAACTGTCCTAGGGAAACTGAACAAGGCCTAATCATGATCATATATAGTTATATGGATCAAGAGGGGCTGGAAAGGGATTACATAAGCCAAATCACATCTAGGGTACCAACAATCTCCCCCTATTTGGGTTATGTTATCCAATCCGATCTAAAAACTAATGCACACAATAACAAAAGCAGAGATTAACCAAAAATTTAAATCACAGGCAATCCACAGAAAAACATAAAAACATAAATCAGCAGAACTATAAAGTATCAAGCAGATTTATCAGAGGTTTTAGCATCAGATGAGTTCTTAGGGATTACAACTGGTTTGAAAATAATTTCTCTGTTTGGATTTGCTGCTTGTCTTTTGGATAGCATTAGGTCATGTTCACCAATAATTTTCTTTTCAGCATAGCTTGGCAGAACTGCAGCAGGGTGCAACTTCATGTATTCTTCAGTGTTAAAAATTTCAGAGTTGACTTGAATTTTGCTGAGTTCCTTTTCTCTGAATTCAGACATAGTTGTATATGCTGTAGGGTCTAGTCCTTGAGCTTTGGCTCTCTCCATCATGCTTAGTGCAATAGATTCCTTAAATCTTGCCATAGAGGCAATTCTTTTAGTTTCAGTCATATCTGATGGAGAGGGTGGTCTGTCAGTATCAGCTTGAGCTGCAATCTCCATGTTCCTTTGAAGAGCTGTGGCTAATTTGCTTGAGTCAAGAGGAATCTGTGCAGCCTTCTTAGGATCAGTTTCAGCATATAGAGATCTTGGAGGTGCAAGTTCAATGAACTTCTTGTGGGATTTCTCTGAATAGACCACTCTTTTTCCTTTTATTTCAACTGTCTCAGAAGCAGCAGGTTTCCTTGATGTGGAGGATGGACCTTTCCTGGGAGGAGAAGGTTTCCATTCTGGAACTTTCTTTTTAGGAGAAGGAGGAGGAGAGAAAGTAGGTTGCTGAAATGTCATCTTCTTTATTTGTTCCATGGGAACATTTTCATTTCTTTTCCTTCCTTGTCCTGATACATCTTGGCCTCCCTGGCTTTGGTTACTCCTTCTCTGGTAGGACTGAAAAGTGTTAGAACTGGCTGATTTTGCAGATGGGGCAGAAGAGAGACTTCCAGAGGCTCCAGCACCAGGAGGTGGAGGAGGACCTCTGGGGGGGAATTTCTGAATTGGAGTGTCATATCTTTTTGATCTCTTCTTCTCTCTTGTCTGATTCTTTGAGAGTCTCATCCATGGTTGAAATTCTTTGCTCTTGGGATCAATTCCCTTCAGAATGAAATAGGGAACATCCTTGTCTGGATTAGCAGTAGGAGGAGCAGATGCTTTTCTTTTCTTGGATACAGCCTTTTTCTTCTTCTGGGTGCTATCAGAATCCTCAGAATCATCATCATCAGAGGAGTGGGATGAGGTTCTGCCAGCATAATCATCAAAGTCTTGTTCTGAGATATCCTTGGCAACTATAGCATGTTCAGCCTTTTCTTTCTCCTGCTTCTCTCTATCTTCTTCTTCTCTTGCTTCCTCAATGGCATCTTGCACAAGGAGGGCATCAAGATCAACATTTGGAGATCTCTTCCAGAGTTCTGATTCAGGATACAAGTCAGGAACTATCCTGGGGACCAGTTCTGCAATAGAAGGAATGGGTAGAGGATAGGTAAGGATAGGTGGAGAAAAGATGACTGTATCTGCAGGGGCAGATGCTTTTCCTAGAGAGATGGCTAGGGAAACCATATGAAATTTAGCCAACTCTTCAATGTACTCAGATGCAATATTCTCAGCCACAAAGGCTATATATTGTTCAAGGTTTAGAGTACCTGAGCTTGATTCCTTTTCAGTCATCTTGGAGGCATTCTCTGGTAAGTCTTGCACAGCCTCAACTTCTTCAGCAGCAGCAGCAGGGATGTTGATTGTGCCTGCATACAAAGAAAGATAAATTAACAACCAAGTGGGAATAGAGTATTCCCCCCAAGGTGAACAACAGCAGGTAATTGATAGAATTACCTGTAGATCTACACAGGATACCACTTTGCATCTAGGAAGGAGGTTATAATTCCTTCTAGATGTTCAGTGACATCAGGGATAGACACCTCTGCAAGGCACAAGAGGAGTGCCATACAGGAAAAGAAGAGAGAGTCCTTGACCACGGGGTCATCAAGGTACTCAGGTCTATAAGGGACCGTTTTCTCTTGAGAAGGAGGAACATAAGGAGTAGATGTGAGTATGAACTCACAGTCTGGGTTAAGAAAGGATTCCAAAGCAGGTCTATCAAGGTCAAAGGAATTTGCAGCATCAACTTGCAACACTGATGTAAGATCATCAGCAGCTGTGATGGGAAGAAAGGAATAAGAGATTGTGAACTCACAGTCTGGGTTAAGAAAGGATTCCAAAGCAGGTCTATCAAGGTCAAAGGAATTTGCAGCATCAACTTGCAACACTGATGCAAGATCATCAGCAGCTGTGATGGGAAGAAAGGAATAAGAGATTAACTCAAAGTTGGAGTTTGAATTGATTAGAATCTTAAATAAAACTATACCATCTGGTTGAGCAGCATCATTCTTTGATTTTTGAACCACTACTTTTGAGTCAGTAGTGTTCATTGGAACTTTTTCACACAAGTCCATGAGGACTTCCTCATTATCTCTCTCAGAGACTTCTTCATCAGAAGCTAGATTCACTAGGGAGTGAATGTCTTTGTTAGATAAAGATATCAATTTAAAGTCCTGATTATAACCTTTAGAGGAAGTGTTTTACCTTCTGGTTGCTCTGGATCTTTCATCAGAGACTCTTTCTCTGGAATAGCTTGCTCTGGAAGCTCTTGAGGTTCTTCTACAATTTCTGTAAGGGGAAGGGAAGAATTGTCCTGAAGGGTCAAGGCATCACCTGAGACCACTTCAACAGACATCTCCCCCTGCATGACTTCAGTGGGGACTGGAGTCATGCATCTTACTGAAGAGGGCTCAGCAGAGGGTGGAAGTGATTTGATGGCTTCAGTAAGGGCTTTGATGTATGCAATGAGAGGGGCATTGGTAGCCTCAATCATTTTTTGAATGGATGGAGTGATGAGCTTTACAATATGGGCAAGCAATTCAGGAGTTATCTGAAATGCTGAGGGAGTGGAGGTGGATGGATGACTATGGGATGCAACTTGAGGTGGTGATGGAATGGAAGCAGTATGATCTGCCACATGATCAAATGAATCATGTGGAGATGGGTGATCATCACCATGAGTGTGGGATTCATGTTGAGAGAGGTGTGTGAGGATGGTAGCAGCATGTAGGGATTCATGTTGTGGTGGCACTGCAGATTGTGTGGAGGTTAATGCAGGAGATGAGGATGCAGGGGTAAAGAGGGAGGATGGAGGGATTACTGAGCCTTCCCCAGCAAGCTGGAGAGTGGCTGAATCAGCCCTTGTGTCTGATGGAGGGTTAGGATCAACCCTGGCTGACTTCTTGATGACTCTCTGGGATTTCTTGTACAGGGAGGGGTCTAACATCTTGCTGGCGTTGACTGCAGATGGTGCAGAAACAAGCAGCAGGGGTGCTTTCACATACAGAAACACACCCAACACCCTGGCAAGGGTTACTTCTTTCTTGTTGTTCTTTCTCCTTATCAGTTCAAACAGAACTTTTCCCCAGGCTATCTGGTCTTATTCACCAAAGCTGACATTAAGGCAAATTGTTGCCTGTTGATGTTGTCGTGAGCAGAGTGTTTTCCCAAAACGACCTTGCCCACCAGGTCTGCCAGAAACTTATACTCCGGAGACAGATTGATCTTCAGCAGCTTAGCTGGAATACCCTCAGCATGGCCCATCACAGTTAGCATGCGGCCATATTCCTCTGTATCTTGCTCATAGTCCTCAGTACCGGTTGGTAGACCAAACAGCTCAGTCAGAACTTCAGGAGTCAGAATGACCTCCTCTCCATTTATCTTTCCAGTCATGGCTTCGTCGCTGGAGGACGAAGTATATACCCATTCTCGAATCTCTGGTATATGAATCTTTGGTGAGAATGACATAAATCTCTTTAGGCCTTGATCTTCACACAGCTGCAGAATATCTTGGATGGGTTGATCACATCGACTGAAGGAATCGAAGTCGACACAGAACCCAGTGTCGAACTTCATCCCGAAGAGAACTGCTGAAGGAATCGCCATTGGATTGAATAGAGAATGGAGAATCGAGATGCAAGGCAGGGGAGAAGAGAATCGCGCGGGATTAGAGTTCGAGAGCAAATTCTAAGCCAGAAGATGGAATATGAAAAGACGGAGCGGAAGAACGACGATCTCCAGACCTAAATCGACTATCAGATATAAATCTGCGATCGTCGAACCCGGAACAAAATCGGTCGTCGAACAATGACCGACGATAGTCAATATTTGACTAAACGTAAAACATCGACCGACTACAAGCAATCACCACGATCGTCGATCAATATATGTTGGTCGACGATTTACCAAACATCACAACAAATCTGTCGTCGACCATTGGTCGACGATAGATACCTAAGGAGAGATCGTTGACCAGTTGGTCGATGATTTCTGCCTTACTACCGAACGAGCTGTCGTCGACCGTTGGTCGACGATAGTTCTGACCTGGTCGAAGATCGTCGAGCAGTCGTTCGACGATTTTAGACAGAAAACAAGTCTATCCAAATTTTCACTACTCTGAACCATTAATCATACCAAGCTGGTTCAGGAAGAACAAATGCCTTTGTTCATCAAGGGGCTTAGTGAAAATATCTCCTCTCTGCAGGTCTGTGGATATAAATTCCATTGCTATCTTGTTCTTTTCCACATTATCTTTCAGAAAATGATGTCTAATCTCAATGTGCTTGGTCCTGGAATGGTGCACAAGATTTTGAGCAATTGATATTGCACTGGTACTGTCACACAGAATTTTTGTTTTTGAGTGTGTGTACCCATAATCCACTAGCTGATTTTGAATCCACAGGATTTGTGAACAATAACTAGCTGCTGCTATATACTCAGCCTCAGCAGTTGAAGTAGACACAGATGCCTGTTTCTTACAAAACCAAGAGACAAGTCTCTCTCCCAGGAACTGACAGGTCCCTGAGGTGCTTTTCCTGTCAACTTTACAACCAGCATAATCAGCATCTGAATATCCAATTAATTCAAATCCTGACTCAGCTGGGTACCACAGTCCTAAGTTAGGGCATCCCTTAAGGTATCTCAAGATCCTCTTGAGAAGAGTTAAGTGAGATTCCTTTGGGTTGACCTGAAACCTAGCACATAGGCATGTAGCAAACATTATGTCAGGCCTACTTGCAGTCAAATACAGCAGGGAACCAACAATGGCTCTATAGTTCTTTTGATCAACAGACTTGCCATTGACATCAGAATCAATAACTGCATTTGAGGCCATAGGTGTGCTCATTGATGAAGCATCAGACATTCCAAATCTTTTAACTAGCTCTCTGGCATATTTTTATTGAGAAATGAAGATACCATCAACACACTGTTTCACTTGGAGACCAAGGAAATAGGATAACTCACCCATGCTGCTCATCTCAAACTTGGAGTGCATTAGTTCAGAGAACCTCTTGCATAGTTTGGGATCAGTGGAGCCAAATATAATGTCATCTACATAGATTTGAACTAACAGTTGTGAGTCCTTATGATGTCTAATAAATAGGGTTCTATCTACTACACCTCTCACAAACTTGTGTTCTAGAAGGAAATTTGCTAAGGTCTCATACCAAGCTCTAGGAGCTTGCTTAAGTCCATATAGAGCCTTTTGGAGTTTGAACACATGAGTGGGTGAGGTTGATGAAACAAACCCTGGTGGTTGTTCAACAAACACTTCTTCCTTTAAATCTCCATTGAGGAAGGCACTCTTCACATCCATTTGGAAGACCTTAAATCTCTTATAGGCAGCATAGGCTAGGAAAATCCTAATGGCTTCTAGTCTAGCTACAGGGGCAAAAGTCTGATCATAATCTATGCCTTCCTCCTGTTTATAGCCTTAAGCTACCAGCCTAGCCTTATTCCTAACTACTATGCCTTGGGCATCAAGCTTGTTTCTAAACACCCACTTGGTGCCTATGATCAGTTGGCCTCTTGGTCTTGGAACCAAGGTCCAAACTTTACATCTTTCAAACTGGTTAAGTTCCTCTTGCATGGCTATAATCCAGTGTGGATCAAGCTCAGCATCTTTAATGGTTAGGGGCTCAACCTGAGAAAGGAAACAAGCAAACATCACATCTTTGTTGAGTTGATGTCTTGTCTGGACTCCTACTGAAATGTCTCCAATCACTTGAGATACAGGGTGATCTCTAAGTGTGACAAGATTAGTAGGTTCAACAATGATCTGATCTTCAACATGTTCAAGATTTAATTCCTCATGTGGAATTTGATCAACTGTTGGATCAGGTGCTTTAACTTCTAAAAGTTCTACATCAGATTCAGAATCTGAAGAAGCAACCTGAGGAGTTTGTTGGGGATGATTCTCCTGTGTGAGTCTCAAACCTTCCAAATCCTTACTTACTCCTAGGACTTGCACTGTACTATTAGAGGAAGAGTCCTTCTCCTTATAATACATGATTGTCTCATCAAAAGAGACATGTGCAGACTCTTCTATCTGAAGAGAGGATATATTAAGGACCCTATAGGCTTTGCTTACTTGAGAGTATCCTAGAAAAACTCCCATTGAAGCTTTTGCCTCAAATTTTCTAAGGTATTCTTTGTTATTGTTATGAACAAAAGCAACACAGCTAAATACTCTAAAATAGTCTATTTTAGGTTTCACTTGCTTAAGTAACTCATAGGGAGTCTTACCCTTAAGTTTATGTATTAGACTTCTGTTTAATACATAGTTAGCTGTGCTAACTGCTTCAGCCCAAAAGGACAGAGACATGTTAGCATCTGCCAACAATGTACTTGCAGCTTCAATTAGGGTTCTGTTTTTCCTTTCAACTACCCCATTTTGTTGAGGAGTTCTAGGAGCAGAGAAGTTATGTTTGATACCTTCCTTCTCACAGAATTCTTGCATAAGAAGAGACTCAAACTCAGTACCATGATCACTTCTGATCAAGGCAATCTGAGTAGAATACTCACTCTGTATACACTTTAGAAAATCTGTAAGAACCTTGAAGTTATCAGCCTTAGTTCTCAAGAAGAATACCCAAGTGAACCTAGAGAAGTCATCTACAATTACTAGAGTGTAAGACTTTCCTCCAAGACTCTGTACAGCAATAGGACCAAATAAATCCAAATGTAGCAAGTACAGAATCCTGGGAGAATCACTTTTATTAACTGATTTAAAGCTATTTCTTGTTTGCTTACCTAATTGACAAGCTTTGCAAAGGCCTTCCTTCTTGTAGGGGCAAGAAGGTAAGCCTCTTACAAGATTGTATTTAGCCAACCTAGAAATGTTTTTCAAATTTACATGACTAAGTCTCTTATGCCAAAGGGTATTATTACTGGTTACTTCATTAAATAAGCATATTTCAGATTTGGATGAGTTAAAATCTACAACATAGACATTACCAATTCTAATACCTACTAACACAACAGTATTATTTAAAGCAATATTACAAGCAGTGTCAGTAAACCATACCTTGTACCCAGCATCACACATTTGGCTTACAGAGATTAGGTTGTGCTTTAGTCCTGAGACATAAGCAACCTTCTTGAATGTTACAGCTCCTATGGTGAAGCTGCCATACCCTTCAGTCTGTCCACAGCTGGAATCCCCAAATACAACTTTTGGTCCCAGCTTGGCTTTGAACCCTGACAGATTCTTCTTCTTTCCTGTCATATGCTTTGAGCATCCACTATCCAGATACCATTTGTCATGTATGACTGGATAGGTCTTCACCTGCAGAAAGAACAGTTATACATTGTGGACCCAGGTTACCTTGGGTCCAGTATTCTTCACAAAAGAAAAACTAGATATAAAAGATTTTGAAGGCTTAGATTTATATCCTAAAGGGTGTGATCTCCTAGGTGGGATAATCCATTCAGTTGAAGGATTAAACAACCTAGGGTAGTGATTGGGATTTGCAATTCTGGAAGTTTGAAATTTATTTTCCAGCTTAAGTCCAGATCGTCGATCCACGGTCGACGATCGCAAGCCATATCGTCGATCATTTGTAGTAGTGCTATGTTCTGGATTCCACGATCGTCGATCACTGGTCGACGACTCAAGATGAGATCGTCGATCTCCTGCGCCAAAGATATCATACTTGGTGAAGGTGTTCAACGATCGTCGATAGACGTTCGACGATTGGTTTGACGATCGTCGATTAATGTTCGACGATTTTTGTAAAGCTAGAAATTTTTTCTTCCTGTTCTCTTTCTTAATCTTATTCTGAATTTTCTTACATTTTTCAATTTCCTCAGTATTCTTTATTCCTGATTCAGAAATAAATTTTACTGGAGTGCTAAATCTCTCCTTTGTGAGGAGGATGGGTTCACTAGATGTAGCACCTAAGCCTAGTTTATCATTACCAACCCTAGTGTTTGTTATACTGGTTATTTCAGATAATTTAAGGCTTCTGCCATTTAATTGTTCTTCTAACCTCTTAGATTTAGCTAGTTCTAATTTTAGGAATGTTACTTCTTCTTTTGAGCTTTCTAATTCCTTTTCTAATCTAATTATTTCAGTACTTTCCATGTCTAGTTCCATTATCTTTAATCTAAGTGACTTAATTTCTTTTTCAGATAATAGTAAATCTAAACATAGAGTTTTAAATTTTAATTTGAACTCAGGAGATGAGAAATCAAATGAGTTGATTACCTGGTCTTCCATAGAAGGATCTTCTTCATTGTCTCCTTCTTCTTCAGAATTCTCTGCAGCTGACAGAGAGCTGCAGGCATCAATAGCCATGAGGCAGACCTCTTTGGCTTTCTTCTCTTCTTCTTCTTCTGAATCACTGGAGCTAGAGGAGCAGGTATCCTCTTCTGTTTCACTCCAGGTAGCAGCCACAAATCCCTTGTCCTTCTTCTTGTACTTGTGTGAGGAGGACTTGGAGTGGTGCTTCCTGTACTCTTTCTCATGTTTCTTCTCCTTGTGTTTCTTCTCTGGACAATCTGGAGCAATGTGTCCAGGCTTGCTGCAAACATAACAGATGATTTCTTTAGATGGAGTCTTGTCATACCTTGGTTTGTCCTCATACTTAGAGAACTTCTTTCTGAGGTCTCTTCTTCCCATGTTGAAGAACCTCTTGGCAATGAGTGCCAGTAACTCCTCATTTGATTGACTTCCTTCAGAAGTCTCAGCAGCCTTAAGAGCTAGAGAGTGCTCTTTCTTTGTAGGTGTAGGAGTTTTTACTTCAGTTGCAGCAGCTCTGCTCTTTAAAGTTTGCTCATATGACTTGAGCTTTCCCAACAAAGCTTCTGTGGAAGGCACATCAGGATCTTGTCATATCCTTGATGGGCCATATCCTTGAGTCCCAAGAGATGGGAAGGCACATCAGGATCTTGTCATTGACTTCTGACAAAGTTATCTCCTTGTCCAAAGACCTCAGTTCACTTATTATTGAACTGAGTCTTGTGTATATTGTGTCAATGTCTTCAGCATCATCCTTCTTGAAATTTTCATACTGAGAAGTGAGGTTGGATCTCCTGTCCTTCCTCTCATCAGCTGAGCCAGCAACTATGTGGTTGAGGGAATCCCACATAGCTTTGGCTGAGGTACATTCAGCAAGCTTCTGAAATATTTCATCAGACATTGTCTGAGCTAGGATATTCATTGCTTTTGCATCAGCTGCTTTTGCCTTCTTGTAAGTTTCATTGTAGTCAGGTGGTGGCACAGCACTGAGATCAGCAGAAGTGGAAGCAGCAGCAGGCCTAGCAGGTGGTCCTGTCAAAATAGAAGAAAAGATATCTTCATCAATAGAATTCATGTATAATCTTATCCTGGCCTTCCATATGCCAAACTTGGACAAGTTGCATACAGGAGGTCTGGTGCTTGAATAATCCTTAGACTGGGCCATGTGTGAAAGTGTTTGTGAATGGTATCAGGAAACAACTTATCACTGGATCTTTTAACTCAGGTGTTAGCCTGTATGAACAGCAAACCTCCCTCTGATACCAATTGAAAGTGAGGGGATAAGTTGTAAACTACTCTAGAGGGGGGGTGAATAGAGTATTCAAATTTTATGAACAACTAGTCAGCTCCCTTGGAGTTTATTTGCGGAATAAATAATCTGATACTTGAACCCTAAGAGCCTAACACAGTGAAGTGCACAAGTGAGAGAGTTAACTGAAATTTCAGTTTAACTAAAAACCTATCACAGCAACTAGCAAACCTAGGTAGTTCTATCACAGCCACAGAATAAACAATTAAACAAGATAGCCAGAGACATAGGATATATAGTGGTTCCCTCTAAATAGGTACTCCACTCTTCTACCACCCTGGTAGGAATCCACTACAGGTTTTTGCTAAGGTGCCCTGCCACCAATGATCTGATTCAGGTAGATCAAACAGACCCTTTGAGCTTTTGATAAGGATGCTCAACTACAGGTTGTTGATAAGGTGCCCTGTCACCAATGTTCACTTTTGAAGAGGTGTGAACAAACTCTTTTACAAAGGGGTTGAGAGGGTTAGATTATCTTCTCTATTGTAAATACAGATTAGAGAAGACTTGTGGATTCTCTAAAGAATCAAAGTCTCCCCCTGGCTCAGTGAAAGTCCAGGGAAAGCCTTTGCTTCAGGATGAAGGAGTTTCAGATATACTGAAACTAAATCCTCAGAGATCTGTAGACTGATTTTTATCAGGTCTTCAGATTCTGGAATAATTGAAGCAGAACTGGAGCTCTTTCTGAAGTCTTGAAAACTCTAAGCAGATGCTCAGGAGACTTGAGAATGAAATTAATTGCTCTGGGCTTTTTCTTCAGGGGAGCTTTTCTTCTTCTTTTTGTGAGATGGTGAAGAGTTGCTCTGAAGATGCTTGAGAGAATGCAGCACAAAAAAAATCTCTCTGTATCTGTAACTTCTTGTATTTCTGAGAAAAGAAATCTCTCTTAAATATGTCTTCTCATTTTTCCTTTGGAACGACTCTATTGATTTGAATTCTCGAGCCCTGCAACAGATTATCTCAAAATAGAATATAGCAATAGGAATAGAATGACCTATTAGCTTACTGTCAGTCCCAATGAGGAATTAAATAAGTGGGAAAATATCTCAGTATAAAGACTTACCATTCTTGGAAATAGCAAACAGTGCCAACGGCTAGAATACAGCCTGGCAATATATTTTATATAATAGGACAAAAATGCTTTATCAAAATACTGAATCCCGTGATTTAAGCTTGACATATTTGGTAATTAATTTATTTTGAATTTAAGCCATAAATCTGCAAAAACAACTTCAGAAAATTCTCTAACCATAAGCTAAAACACTTGGAAATAAACCAAGGAATATAATGAATACGAAAAGATAAAGGCAGACAATAATCGTCGAACAGGGGTTCGATGATCGTCGACCTAGCTAACAGATCGTCGACTAAAAGCAGAAATCTGTCGAAATAGAAATCGTCGAACAGAAATCGTCGACCAGCTCAAGATATCGTCGACTAAAGCAGAAAATCTGTTGAAACAGAAATCGTCGAACATCTCATGATGTCGACGACTAAGGCAAGAAAATCTGTCGAGACAGAAATCGTGAAGCAAGAACACGATCGTTGAACTGCTGATGGCAGATCGTCGACCAACCTTCAGAGCATAATAAACTTGCTCTGAGATCGTCGACCATCGGTCGACGATAATTGTCTTGACTTCAACGATTCTATAGCCCTGCTATCGTCGACCAATGATCGACGATCGCGAGGCCTCGTTCGACGATGGTCGAACGGAAAATGCCTTACCCAAAAATACAACTAGAACTTCTAGCCTAAGCTCTAGGTCAGTTATAAACTGTCCTAGGGAAACTGAACAAGGCCTAATCATGATCATATATAGTTATATGGATCAAGAGGGGCTGGAAAGGGATTACATAAGCCAAATCACATCTAGGGTACCAACATAAACAGCTTTTGGAAAAGCTGTCAAATAGCTTTTGGAAAAACTGAAAATCTGCTTATGGAAAAGCTGGGCACTTGCTGGCTGATGGAGAGGTGGGCACGTGGTAGCTGATGATGAGCTGGCCGCTGATTTGGTGGCTGGATAAGGATGTCTGCCCTTTAGTTGGCAGGATAAGGGATGCGGGTTGGTGGGTGGCATGTAGCAGGTTGGGTAGCGGCTAGGCAGGTCGAGCTGGCGAGCTGGGATTAAATTGGCGCAAAAATGCTGCTTCTTGGATTCGAACCCGCACGTTAAAAGACTTATAAAATTGCAGAAATAATATCCATCCCAACCATCTTAATCAAGCGCTAAAAAGTTCTTAACTTCTCATCCGGGATGGGGGTGGTAGTAAAATGAAAGAAAAAAGAAAAAGTACTTACACACACACCCTGTCTCAACAGAAATAAAAGCTAAGTTAAAAGCAATAAGAGATGAAGAATTACTAAAAAAATAAAATTTTATTACTTAAAAAAATATTACACACTAGAAAACTCAAACTAGGGTTAGGAAAATATCACTCAAAAGCTACTCATAAACACTATATAGAACTATGTTGAACCTAAACCTATGCCTTGACGCTCCTTTTTTAGATAAAAAAACAAGTGCTTTTGAAAAATTGCTTTCGGAAAAGTTGGCAAACAACTTTTGGAAAAGCTGGCAAATAGCTTTTGGAAAAACTGAAAATCCGCTTATGGAAAAGCTGGGGCTGGCTGATGGAGAGGTGGACACGTGGTAGCTGATGATGAGCTGGCAGCTGATTTGGTGGCTGGATAAGGATGTCTGACCTTTAGTTGGCAGGATAAGGGCTGCGGGTTGGCGGGTGGCAGGTAGCAGGTTGGGTAGCAGGTTGGCAAGTCGAGCTGGTGAGTTTGGATTAAATTAGCGCAAAAATGCTGCTTCTTGGATTCGAACCCACAACCTCATGAAACTCTGCAAAGTTCACACTCCACTAGACCAATTGATCTTTGATGCTTAACTACTGAATATATTAAATATAATATATACAATACATATTTATCATACTATAATTCTTACAATATTATACTATTTAAAATTTAATTATACTATTTAAAATATAATTAAAAACATTCTTAAAATATTACTTTATATAAAATATTATACATTCGTAATAAAAAATTTTTATTAAAAGATAATATACATAATTTTACTTTAGAGGTGGGCATAAAGACCGGGCTTTCCGGCCCGGCCTGGGCCCGGCCTGGAAAAAGCCTGAAAAGCACAGGCCCGGGTAGGCCCGGTCCAGGCCCAAGTCTTGCTTTGAGGCCCAACCATGCCCAGAATTTAACAAGAAGCCCGGCCTGGTGCCCGGGCCGGGCAAAGCCCGGGCTTTAGCCTGGCCTGGGACCAGGCCGGGCAAAGCCTCGTCCAGGCTTGAAAAGCCTGGCCCAGGCTTGAAGCCCCTAAAGGCTCTTTAAAAAGAGCCGTTAAGGGCTCTTAATGGCTCTTTATAAAAAGCCGTTAAGAGACCTTAACGGCTCTTTAATAAGAGCCGTTAGGCAGCTCTTATTATTATGTTTCCTGGCACCTTGCCAGGAAATGTCATTTCCTGGCAAGGTGCCAGGAAAACGGTATCCTAGGCAGCCTAAAAGGCTGCCTAGGCTGCCTTTTTTATTACTTTTATAATATATATATATATTTTTAATATAATAATAAGATATTTAATATTTTAAATTATATAAATTTAATAATTTATAATTTATATAATATATATAATGATTATAATCTATATATAACCCCTCCCCCTCAATTCTCATCCCCTTCTCTACTTCTCTCTCTTATACTCTCTTTCTCTCTCATACTCTCTTACTCTCTCTCTCTTATTTCCCAAACACTTCGTCCTCTTTGATGGCGTCTTCCTCTTCGATGACGTCTTCCTCTTCGATGCCAGTGTCGTCGACATCCGTCGCGCATGAAATTGTGGAGCACAAGCACGCGGCTCCAGTCTGGGAGCACTTTGAAAAAAGTGCGTGTGGGAGCAGAATTTAAGGCGAAGTGCAAACACTGCTCCAAACTTTAACCGTTAGCGGAAATTCAACGCTCGCACGACATATCAAATCGTGTACAAATGAAATAGACAATTTTGATATTTTAGAATGGTTGAAAAATAAAGTTAATACGTATCCTATTATGGCCTTCATGGCCAGAGATTTACTAACAATCCAAGCAAGTACAGTTGCTTCTGAGTCCGCATTTTCTTTAAGTGGCAGGATTCTGAACGAGCGAAGGAGCTGCCTGAGCGACGAGTCTTTGGAAATTTGCATATGTTATAAGGACCACCTAGATGCTATAAAGAGGAGACAACACGTCGCATCGATCGAAGATAGCTCGTCCGAGGTTGAAGACGAGCTAAGCGGCCTAAATTTGGCCGGTGAAGATCAAACCTAAACGACACCTTCGAGTTTCGAGAAATAGAGTCATCGAGTATTGTATTTTTCTTAAGTGCATTTTTTTGTATTTTTAGATTTGTAATGACTTTTTTTAAATTTGAGCGGTAAAATTGTAATAACTTTTTTAGTTTTCGAAATAATAATGCAATTGTTTTTTAAAAATTTTGATTTATAAAAAAATAATAATTTTATTTTAAAAATATTTTTTTATTTATTTTTAGCCGGGCCAGACCCAGGCCTGGCCTGGGCCTAGCCTGGCCTACAGGGCCTAGGCAGGCCTCGTCCTGAGGACGAGGCCTGAGCCCAGCCCGGGCCTGGCAAAAACCAGGCCCGGGCTTTTTTGTAAAGGCCCGGGCCTGGAAGTCCTGGGCCAGGCCTGGAAGTCCCGGGCCAGGCCTGGGTCTGCCAGGCCTTATGCCCACCCCTATTTTACTTATATAATAATACTTAAATATTAATAATACAACTTAGTAAAATAATTATAATAATACTTAACATATTTTACTAAGTATTATAATTTATAAATAGATAGTAATTAATTTATATATACATTATATTTATTATATTAACTCTTTTTATTTACATTATTATTAAGTATTATTATTATTATTATATTTACATTATTATTTGTTGGTACCCTAGTTTGGATTTGAGTTAAGTCTTTCCTTTAGTCTTTTCTTTGGTTAGTTGATAGGTTAGTTTTTCTAGTTTTGTAGAATTACTTATCCAGATGAAAATCTGCCTAAGTAAGTTTTCGGGTTCGACTATAGTCGAACGCCGATCGACTATCGTCGATCAGCCAGTTGACGATCGTCTGTCTCTAGTCAGCTCGACGTTCTGCTAGATCGTCGAGCTCTGGTCGACTATCTCTTGATAGTTCGACGCTTTCTGTTGTTTATTGGCTGGTCGACTATCTATTGATAGTTCGACTATCTGCCGTTCTTTGTTAGGTCGACTATCTATTGATAGCTCGACGTTTTCTGTCTAGCTTTGAGTCGGTAGACTATCTGCCTGGATAGTTCGACTATCTGAGTCGGTCGACTATCTGTCTGATAGGTCGACGATCTCAGTGGGTCGGTCGACGATCTCCGAGGATTGTTCGACTATCTTTTTCCTGCCTTTATTTATAATATTATATGCCTTCTTTTCCTTATTTTATTTCCTATATTTCTAGCATATTTTTTATTATAGATTGATCTTATGCATATATCTCAAAGCAAACTTGCTTCTATATTTATGCATAAGTCAATTCATTCTGACAATATATTTTGTCCTATTATCTGTCTTTATTAATGCAGCTGTCCTTTATAGCCGTTGGCTGTAAAGAGTTATCTGATGTAACTTTATTTAAATCTTTTATCGGATTATTTAATGCAGCTGCAGTAGCTTTCTCTTTATATAGATATATATATCTGCAAGATATGTTTTGCCTTTGTGATATTTGCAGATTCCAGATGAAGAAAAAAGTCAAGCTCATATTTGAGCCGTTGCTGCTGCTCCTATTTAAAAGAGTTCTTTTGAAAGAACTAAAAAAAGAAGCTGTAGAATAAGTGAGAAGAATCCTGTACAACATACAGAGAAAGAACCATCTTCAGCACAGCTGCTCTCAGCAATCATCCATTCATCTGAGAAGTTATCTCTTCACTCTTCTTCAACCTGAGTGCTCCTGTTTCAGGAAGATACACTCAGAGATATTGAAGAAGAAGAAGAAGAAGGAAGCTGAATAAGAACATCCATCCAGATCTCTAGTCTTCTTCAAGCTTTTCCTTCAGAACTTCAAGACAGTATTCTGTCTTGAATTCTGAAGAGACTCTTGTGCTTCTCTAATCTATGTTAAAATAGAGAAGACAATCTAACCCTCTTCCCCCCTCCTGTAAAGGGTTGTTTACTCC
The DNA here is from genome assembly GCA_039513925.1 of Platanthera zijinensis. Lineage (NCBI taxonomy): Eukaryota > Viridiplantae > Streptophyta > Magnoliopsida > Asparagales > Orchidaceae > Platanthera > Platanthera zijinensis. Next base: position 120,354,930 of record CM077091.1, read on the forward strand.
CTTCAAAAGTAAAGCTTGGTTTTTAGACACTTGATCAAAAGTCTAAAGGGTCTCTAGATCTACCTGCAGCAGATCTTGTTGGTGGCAGGGCACCTGATCAAAAACCTGTAGTGGATTCCTACCGTGTGGGTAGAAGAGTGGATGTACCTAGTGTTTGGGGAACCACTATAATATCTTGTGTCGTCTGGTTGCTTGATTTATTAATTGCATTGTGGCTGTGATTAGTTTTAACTAGGATTGCTAGTTGCTGATTAGGATATCCAAGCCTTAACTGTAATTACAGTTAGCTTGAGTTTGTGCACAACACTTATGTTAGGCCTTAGGGTTCTTATTCAATATCTATAATCTTTAATTCCGCAATCGTATCTATCTCTTCACTTTTAATTGGTATCAGAGGGAGGTTGACTGACTGTACAGGCTAACACCCGAGTCACAAGATTCTGATAGATACCAAGGATTATAGATATTCACATTCACTTTCATGGCCCAGTACAATGATTATTTTAGCACCAGACCTCCAGCTTGCAACTTAGCTGAGTTTAGCATCTGGAAGACAAGAGTCAAATTATATATGAACTCTTTTGATGAAGAAATATTTTCTTCTATTTTGACAGGTCTTCCAACATCGGCAACAACAACAAAAAGTGCCAGGCTAGCTGATGCCCGAGCAATGAACATCCTAGCTCAGTCATTATCTGATGACTTATTTCAGGATGTTGTTGAATGCTCAACAGCTAAGGAGATGTGGGAATCCCTTCACTAAATGGCTTCTGAACCTTGGATGTAATATCAGAAGGAAGCCACATCATCTCATCTGAAGGAGAAGAATCAACATTCCTAGATATTATCTGGGATGTCTCAGATGATGACTCATCATTTGAAGATGAAGAGGAGGAAGCAAGGGCCAAAGCATTTTGCATAATGGCCATCAATGCCTCCTGCAGCAATTCAGAAGCTGAACTAACAGAAGGAAAATCAAAACCTGAAAAGGTTCAGGTAATATCAAAATCTGTTTTTAGTTCAGTTAATTTAGATATTCAAGATTGCTGCCAAGTTTTAACTATACCTGAGAAGGAACCAACACTTCTCAGAGAAATGTTTTCTTTATATTTTAATGAGTTCAGATTTGAGAACTCAATTTGCTTTTTCATAAATCTGTTTGATACTCAAAAGGATAAATTACTTAAAATATTTTCAAATCCTTTTATTATTTGGAATAGATTTATTAGGAAGCATTTTCTTTTCTTATAGCTGATTATATCTGATTGATATTATGTTCAAATAGTTTGTTTGGATTTCTGTATGAGAGTTCTCTGTCAGATAACTCTATTTCTTATAGATCCTTTTCTAATTTCATTCAGATTGAGTCCTCTACTCTAGTTGCATTTGTCAGCTGAGTTTGAATCTCGTCTAATGAAAAGAAATTCTATAGGAAGGAAGATATCTAATTTTGTTTTTCAGATACAGAATCCAAATTAAATTGGCTGGACAAAATATCATTTTTTTGCTGCTAACATACCCTTTTTCAAGGAGAGAGCAATCTCTACCATAGCTTTCTGCAAGTACTATTTATAAGAGGTTGTTGGATGACTCAATCAAAACTCAAAGTCATCTCAGCCTTCTTCAATCACAAGTACTGCATCAACATAGGGGGAGATTGCAAATGCCAGCAAGCAGCCAGCTAAGCAAAGCTTTTCTTTATATATTTTATGCTTTGCGTTATTTATTTTGCTAATAGGATCCTCACCCAAATAGGGGGAGATTGTTGGAACCTTTGGTTCTATTTTGGGCTAGGATCTCTATTAGGTTGTTTAGTTTGTTTTTAGTAGTTTTAGTTTTTGAAAGACTTAACCCAAATAGGGGGAGATTGTTGGTACACTAGTTTGGATTTGAGTTAAGTCTTTCCTTTAGTCTTTTCTTTGGTTAGTTGATAGGTTAGTTTTTCTAGTTTTGTAGAATTACTTATCCAGATGAAAATCTGCCTAAGTAAGTTTTCGGGTTCGACTATAGTCGAACGCCAATCGACTATCGTCGATCAGCCAGTCGACGATCGTCTGTCTCTAGTCAGCTCGACGTTCTGCTAGATCGTCGAGCTCTGGTCGATTATCTCTTGATAGTTCGACGCTTTCTGTTGTTTGTTGGCTGGTCGACTATCTATTGATAGTTCGACTATCTGCCGTTCTTTGTTAGGTCGACTATCTATTGATAGCTCAACGTTTTCTGTCTAGCTTTGAGTCGGTCGACTATCTGCCTGGATAGTTCGACTATTTGAGTCGGTCGACTATTTGTCTGATAGGTCGACGATCTCAGTGGGTCGGTCGACGATCTCCGAGGATCGTTCGACTATCTTTTTCCTGCCTTTATTTATAATATTATATGCCTTCTTTTCCTTATTTTATTTCCTATATTTCTAGCATATTTTTTATTATAGATTGATCTTATGCATATATCTCAAAGCAAACTTGCTTCTATATTTATGCATAAGTCAATTCATTCTGACAATGTATTTTGTCCTATTATCTGTCTTTATTAATGCAGCTTTCCTTTATAGCCGTTGGCTGTAAAGAGTTATCTGATGTAACTTTATTTAAATCTTTTATCAGATTATTTAATGCAGTTGCAGTAGCTTTCTCTTTATATAGATATATATATCTGCAAGATATGTTTTGCCTTTGTGATATTTGCAGATTCCAGATGAAGACAAAAGTCAAGCTCATATTTGAGCCATTGCTGCTGCTCCTATTTAAAAGAGTTCTTTTGAAAGAACTAAAAAAAGAAGCTGTAGAACAAGTGAGAAGAATCCTGTACAACATACAGAGAAAGAACCATCTTCAGCACAACTGCTCTCAGCAATCATCCATTCATCTGAGAAGTTATCTCTTCACTCTTCTTCAACCTGAGTGCTCCTGTTTCAGGAAGATACACTCAGAGATATTGAAGAAGAAGAAGAAGAAGGAAGCTGAAGAAGAACATCCATCCAGATCTCTAGTCTTCTTCAAGCTTTTCCTTCAGAACTTCAAGACAGTATTCTGTCTTGAATTCTGAAGAGACTCTTGTGCTTCTCTAATCTATGTTAAAATAGAGAAGACAATCTAACCCTCTTCCCCCCCTCCTATAAAGGGTTGTTTACTCCCTTCAAAAGTAAAGCTTGGTTTTTAGACACCTGATCAAAAGTCTAAAGGGTCTCTAGATCTACCTGCAGCAGATCTTGTTGGTGGCAGGGCACCTGATCAAAAACTTGTAGTGGATTCCTACCGTGTGGGTAGAAGAGTGGATGTACCCAGTGTTTGGGGAACCACTATAATATCTTGTGTCGTCTGGTTGCTTGATTTATTAATTGCATTGTGGCTGTGATTAGTTTTAACTAGGATTGCTAGTTGCTGATTAGGATATCCAAGCCTTAACTGTAATTACAGTTAGCTTGAGTTTGTGCACAACACTTGTGTTAGGCCTTAGGGTTCTTATTCAATATCTATAATCTTTAATTCTGCAATCGTATCTATCTCTTCACTTTCATTATTATAATTGTTTGTGGATTGAGTTGTATATCTGTTTGTGGATCGAGTTATAGATCGGGTTATGGATCGAGTTGTAGGAGAGGTTGTTCTCTGAGTGGTAGGAGCGTCGTCTCTGAGTTGTAAGAGTTGCGGCTCTGAGGTGTAAGATTTGTTGAAAATTTGAGAAAGGTGAAGTAGCCGAATCTAGTCCTTCGTGGTAGATAGATGAGGCGGGACAGCGGACGTACCCAACTCAGGGAACTACTATAAATCTCTGTGTTTGTGTGCTCTCATTTTTAAAGTATTTTTTATTCCGCAAAAGACACAGACATCACCTGAAAGACTTTGTTTCAAGAGCCTAAACACCTAGAGGGGGGTGAATAGGTTCTAATCTTTTAAAGTCCTTTTTAGACAAACAGTTAGATAATCATCCAACACAGATTAATCAAATTACAGAATATAAACACATCACAGCAAATACCAGATCTATAGTGGTTCCTCGAGATATGGGTACATCCACTCTCCCCCTCCGCCTATCCAGTAGATAACTGGATTCAGCCTAACTTTCTTCCACTAACTCAGATCCCCAGATCTTACAAACTCAGAACCAAAATGGTTCCTACAGCTCAGACTTAACAAGTCCTACCTTAGATTCTTCCCCAGAATCCTACCTCAGGCCTCAGCCCTACCTCAGCCTTTATAACAAAGCTTACAACTCAGACTTTCCACAAATCCTACACCTCAGGCTAATAGCCCTATCTCAGCCTTTATAATTTCAGGCTTACAACTCAGATCTGATAATTGATCTTACAAGAAATATAATGTAATAAGAAATAAACAAATTCACAAGCTAGATTCCTCTGTTGGTGAAGCCTTCTTGATCAGTTCTTGACTGAACTAATCCTTCTGATCCAACCTGACTTAGTTTCTCAAAGCTTCTTGATAGAACAAAATAAGGTGGATCTTCTTGATGTTGAAGTTAATCTTCAGTCAGCTTCTTCCTTAAATTCAGATTGGAATCAGAATCTTTCTTGCAGAACAATTCTGAATCTATTTCTTTTCACAGAATTCCTTTTTTTCGTGTATATCTTTTTTGTAGTTTCCGATCTGTCTCTTATATAGAGTTTGCTTCATAGTTATCGGCTGATCCGGTTTCTAACAAACTACTGACAGATCTGAAGAGGTGTCAGACCGGTTGGATATGATGGTTGTCAAGTCACCAGACATATCAGCAGAGTCGTCAGAGTCATTCCATCTTAGTACAAACCACTCAGCTGGCTGCTTCATATGTGTCGACACATATTGTCCAAGTGTTGACACAAGTCTTCATGGTGTCGACAAAATACTCCAAGTGTCGACACAGACATACTTCTGCTTCTCGACACATCTTATGTTGAATGTGTCGACACAAGTCCTGTGTGTCAACACAAACGCTTCCAGTGTCGAAACAGCTGTTGCTGGCAAATGGCATTGAGTAGGTGTTGACACAAGTCCTGTGTATCGAAACAGCTGCTTCTAGTCTCGACATAGCTGTTGTTGTTAGACGACATTGAATGAATGTCGACAGTGTTTAAAGTATCCAGACGGTGTTGAGTGTGTGTCGGCACTAGTCCTGTGTGTCGACACAATTACTTCTGGTGTCGACATAACTTCTGGCTCAGGTGTCGATACAATTCTGAGTGTTGACACAGCTTCTTCAGAAATGTCGACTTAGCTTGAATGTCGACACACCTTCTTCATAAGAGTCATCATAACTTGAGTGTCGACACAATACCTTCATAAGTGTTGACACAACTTCAGAGTGTCGACACAAGTCTTCATAAGTTTCGACACAGCTTCTGGGTATCGACACAACTTCTTCAACAGTGTCGACACTTGTACTTAGAAAAATTTCTTCAAATGCTTAAACCTGCACAATGTAACTCAAACATCTATTAAATACAAATTGATGCATATCATTTAAAAAGATGAGGCTTCTCCAAATCTGGTACACATTTTCCAATGTACCCAACAATCTCCCCCTATTTGGAGAGGTCATAACCCTTAGTCAAAGACATACATCTCTCATAATAAAACAGAAATAGAAATAGATGAACAATTAATTTACACAAGGTAAACTGTTGGAACCCCTAGTTGGATTTGGGCTAGGTTCACTGAGTTAGGATATGACCTAACATGTATAGATCAGGGTCATAGTTGTATCCTAGAGTCTAGGTTAATTTATTGAGTCAACAGTACAAAGGATCAGCCTCCAACCCTACAAGAGACTCAAGACTTAGAGAATTCAATACTTAGAAAAAGAAGTTCTACGTTCATCGAACTCCGGTCGACGAAAGTCAAGCTCAGCTAGACGAACTCAGGGAGAATTCTCTGAGCCCAGCTCGACAAACTCTGGACAAAGTACTAACTGCTTTAGTCAGAAACTCAGTCGACGAACTAAAACATTAGCTAGAAGAACTCTTTTCTCTGATCGACTAATCCTGGTTAAAGTGGTTCAACACTCAGAAAATATTCTAAGTTCAGTTTTCAGACTCAGCTCGACGATCTTGGACCTCTACTGGACTAACTCTGTTCTCAAGGCTCAGCTCGACGATCTTAGACCTAAGCTCGACAAACTTGATGCATAGAAGGAAGTTATCAAGCAGCATTCAAAGGTCGACGATCTTGGATCTCAGCTCGACGAACAGATATTCTCAGCTCGACGAACTGTGGACTCAGATCGACGAATTCAGTCTGGTTCTTTTTCCCTTTTGTCCTTATTATGTGGCAATAATTCCTGAGTAATTAATGCTCTAATATTCTCTGAATATTAGCGTTAGACAAGAGCATTAATTATGGTCTTCATCAGGATTACTGCATGCCGTTTTTATAAGGTACAGTTGGGGAAACAAATCAATGCAGAAAATATTCCAAGGTCGTCAGCATTTATTGTAGAAGGAAATTCAAAATTCAAAAATGTAGAACAAGAAGGGCTGCCAGATAACAAGAAGAAGAAGAACATCAATCAAAAAAATCAAGCGTCTTCTGCCTTCACATTCACAGGAACTCTTTGAAGGACAACAATACTACTGCATCTGTCAAACTGTTCCTGAAGCTTTTGTAGTCAAGATTAAAGGCTAAAATCCCTCCACCCTGAAGCAAAGCTCTCATCTTCCTGAACCATTCAACCTCTCAGGGGGAGCTTTGACACCATCGAGAATCCACTTAGTCTTCTCATTGTGACTTGAGAAAAGAAGACTTCCATCACACTCTTTTCCTACCTCTGTACATGGTTTTAATTCCCTTCAAAATTATTCTGGTTACAAGTCTCCTACCAAAACACTTGAGATTTGATTTTTGAGCACCTTACGAAAAGCTCATTGGTGGCAGTCACCTGATCAAAAACCTGAGTGGATTCCTACCTAGGGTGGTAGAAGAGTGGATGTACCCAAGTTTGGGGAACCACTATAAATTCTTGTGTTGTTTGTGTGCTTGTGATTTTCCTGTGTGCTTGTGTCGTGATACATTTTGCTGAGTAACTCAGTCATATTTTCTCTAGTTCATCTGCTGCACTAGGTCACTCTTACACATATATCGTAGTAACTTCCTTTTGATAAAAAGACTCCTTATTTCTACAGAAAATCAAAAGATTTTAAAAACTCTATTCACCCCCCCCCCCTCTAGAGTTATTCAGAGCTTACCCTATCTTTTAATTGGTATCAGAGGAGGTTCATCACATCATACAGGCTTACACCTGGATTAACTAAGATCCTGAGGATAAAATCTGAATAAATCTTATTAGACTCACTGATTAGATTTTATTTTTCATATATCATGGCACAGAACAAGGATTATGCCAGCTCCAGACCTCCAATTTGCAACTTGCAAAAGTTTGGAATCTGGAAGGCAAGAATCAAACTTTATATGAACTCTATTAATGAAGACATATTTAATTCCATTCTGACAGGACCACCAGCTCCAGTGCCCTCTACTTCAACCACAGTAAATCTTAGTGCAGTGCCTCCTCCAGATCAAGTCGATGCACATAAAAAGGCAAAGAGTGCTGATGCCAGAGCTATGAACATACTGGCCCAGACTATGTCAGATGACATATTTCAGAAAGTTGCTGAATGTACATCTGCCAAAGCCATTTGGGATTCCCTCAACCAAATGGTAGCAGGATCTGTTGATGAGAGGAAGGATAGAAGATCCAACCTCATATCTCAATAAGAAAATTTCAGGAAAGATGAAGCAGAATCTGTGGAAGTGATGCACAACAGGTTGAGCTCCATCATCAGTGAGCTCAAAACATTGGACAAGGAAATTACTCTAACTGAGGTCAATGACAAGATCCTCATGTTGTTCCCTAGCACTTGGGACTCCAGGATCTGGCCCATCAGAGAAGCCAGGAGCATGGCTGAAATCTCAATAGAATCTCTACTTGGAAAGCTCAAATCTTATGAGCAATTGATCAAGTTAAGAGAAGCTGCAGTTGAACAAAAGGCTTTAACACCTGCTAGAAAGGAACAGAACTTAGCACTCAAAGCTGCAGAAGAATCTCCCAGCTTGCCAGCCAATGAATATCTTATGGCTCTCTTTGCTAAAAGATTCTATAAAATGGCAAGGAAGGACTTTAGGAGAAAGCCCTCAAGGAAAGAGGATAAACCAAGGTATGATAAGACCCCCTCTAAAGAGGATGTCTGTTTTGGGTGCAGGAAACCTGGACACTTCATATCTGAATGCCCAGAAGTCCAAAAGAAAGACAGAAAGCAAGACAAGGACTCAAGTAGACATCAGCACAGCAAGGCCTCCTCCAATAAGTACAAGAAGAAGGAGAAGGGCTTTGTAGCTGAAACCTGGAGTGATACTGAAGAAGAAACATCCTCCTCTAGTTCCAGTGAAGATGATGAAGAAGAAAAGAAGGCAAGAGAAATGTGCCTTATGGCAATTGATGCTGGAAGCAGCAAATCAGATTCAGAAGAATCAAGTGATGAAGAATTCCTCTCTGAAGAGGATCAGGTAATTGCTTCCTATGACTTTAAATCTAAAGAATTTCAATTTGAATTCAAACTCTTGTGTTTAGACCTGATAGGATCTGAGAAGGAAGTCAAACTTCTCAGGGAAAAACTTTTAGAACAAGACAAACTCATTGCTGAAAATGAAAAGTTAACTGAAGAACTAAGCCTAGCAAATTAACAAATCATCTTTCTGAAATCTGAATTAAGTAAAGCTAAGAAACTAGAAGAATCCTTAAATGGTAGAAGTATACAACTATTAGATATAACCAGCACAGTTAACACAAGATCTAACAATAACAAACTAGGATTAGGAGGCTCATCTAGTGAACCAATCCTAATTCAGAAAAATCATTTATCAAAACCCATTAACTTCATCTCTGAAAATGGAAAGAGAAATACTGAACAAGTAGAAAAGGTTAATGAAGTTCTCAAACAATTAGAACTTAGTAAAACCAATCAGAAAAAGAAAGATAAACAACATAACTATGTTCAGCATATTTCGTCGAACTCAGAACGACGAAATGGGTATAATTCGTCGAATGCAGAACGACGAACTCTGAACGCAAATAATAGTGTAACCTATTCATCGAACTGGGATCGACGAAACCAGTATGGTTCGTCGACCAGAGATCAACATTTCTGGGGCTCTGAGAATGAATACCTCCATTCTTCGAGCAGAGATCGAAGAACTCAACCCAGATCGTTGAGCTCAGGTCGACGAACATATTCAAATTCGTCAAACTCAGTTCATAACAAGAGTAACCTAAAGACCAATAAATCCTTTAATCCCCTTAGTCAGTGGATCATACCTCCTAGAAGGTATCATCCTGTAGGTTATAAGGATCAACCTGAATGCTCAATTATTTCAAGTTTTAGTTATTTTAAACAACAAGGACTCAAGATAATATGGGTCAAAAACTGCTAATCCTTCTTGCAGGTAGAAGAGAACCCTGTCACTCAAAACAAGTGGTACCTGGACAGTGGTTGCTCTAAACATATGACAGGAAACAAGGAATGCCTAATCAACTATAAAGCTAAGACTGGACCTAAAGTAATCTTTGGGGACTCTGGCTTTGGACTGATAGAAGGCTATGGAGATTTCAACTATGGAGCTGTTACATCCAAGAAAGTGACTTATGTAAATGGTCTTAAGCATAACCTGATATCAGTAAGCCAACTATGTGATACAAGTTATCAAGTAAGCTTTACTAACTCCTTATGTCTTATTTCTTTAAATAACACAACAATTTTAACAGGAATTAGATAAGGTAACATCTACTTAGTAAATTTTGAATTAGCTAAATCTGAAATCTGCTTATTCAATTCTGTCAGCATACAAACTAGAATATGGCACAAAAGACTAAGACATGTAAACCATAAAAATATAGCTAGGTTATCTAAATACAATCTTGTTAGAGGCTTACCTTCTGGTCCCTACAAGAAGGAAGGCCTTTGTAGGGCTTGTCAACTAGGCAAGTAAACTAGATCTAGTTTCAAATCCATTAATAAGAGTGATTCACCTAGAATCATGTACTTGCTTCATATGGACCTCTTTGGCCCTATTGCAGTACAAAGTCTAGGAGGAAAGTCTTATACATTAGTTATTGTAGATGACTTCTCCAGATTCACATGGGTTTTCTTCTTGAGAACTAAGTCAGATACTTTTAAAGTTCTCACAGATTTTCTCAAGAACATACAGATTGAGTACTCTACTCAAGTTGTATTGATCAGAAGTGATCATGACACTGAGTTTGACTCTCTTCTTATGCTAGAGTTCTGTGAGAAGGAAGGCATCAGACATTATTTCTCAGCTCCAAGAAATCCTCAACAAAATGAGATAGTTGAAAGGAAGAATAGAACACTCATTGAAGCTGCAGGTACATTACTTGTAGAGGCCTACATGCCCCTATCCTATTGGGCAGAGGCTGTAAGCATAATAAACTATGTCCTGAATAAAAGTTTAATACATAAACTAAAGCTTAAGACTCCCTATGAACTACTTAAAGGGAAGAAACTTATAATAACCTATTTTATAGTATTTGGATGTATATGTTATATTCACAATAATGACAAGAAACATCTTAGAAAGTTTGAAGCTAAGGCTGCAATGGAAATTTTCCTAGGATATTCTCAAGTCAGCAAGGCATATAGGGTGTTCAACAAATCAACATTAAAAATTGAGGAATCTATGCATGTGACATTTGTGAATCTAACATGTTTTACAAGGAGAGAGATATCTCTACCAACAATAATCTGTAGGTAAAGAATTTGTGTGAGAGCTTAGATGATCTAAACCTTACCAAAAAAGGTTGAATCACACTCCTCTCCACAAGCTATATCAAAAGCTGAAAGTGAAGAAGAGAATGTGGAAGAAATTAATTCCCTTCCAACAGTTTATACAATTCAACAAGAGGAATTAAATCAAATAACTGTCACTGAACCAACTCCACCCAATGATCTTGTCACACTTAGGGATCACCCAAGATCTCAAGTAATTGGAGACATATCACTAGGAGTGCAGACAAGGCATCAACTCAACCCTGATGTGATGCTTTCCTGCTTTCTCTCTCAAATTGAGCCACAATCCATATCTGATGCAGAGCAAGATCTACATTGGATCACTGCAATGCAAGAGGAACTCAACCAATTTGAGAGGTGTAAAGTTTGGAAATTTATTCCAAGGCCTAAGGGCTATCCATTTGAAAGACTTTGATTCAAGAGCCTAAACACCTAGAGGGGGGGTGAATAGGTTCTAATTTTTTTGTGTCTTTTTTATTTTAAGGCAAACAGAAGTTTGTAACTACTTTTAGCACAGAATAATTCTATCTACAGAAATTAAATGCAACACAGCAAACACCAAATCTATAGTCGTTCCCCAAGATATGGGTACATCCACTTTCCCCCCTTCGCCTATCCAGTAGATAACTGGATTCAGCCTAACTTCCTTCCACTGGCTCGGATACGCAGATCTTACAAACTCAAAACCCAAAATGGTTCCTACACCTCAGACTTTACACAAGTCCTACCTCAGATTCTTCCCTGAATCCTACCTCAGGCCTCAGGCCTACCTCAGTCTTTATAATTAGGCTTACAACTCAGACTTTCCACAAGTGCTACCTCAGGCACACTTCCCGACCTCAGCCTTTATAATTTTAGGCTTACAATCTCAGATCTAATAATAGATCCTACAAGAATTTGTGAGTAATAAATTTCAGAAAACTTCACCAGCTAGATTCCTCTAGTAATGTTGTCTTCTTGATCAGTTCTTGTATAAACTGATCCTTCTAATCCAACCTAACTTAGCTTTTCAAAGCTTCTTGATTAGTAAAAATAAGGTGGATCTACTCTTCAAGTTGAAGTTGATCTTCAGTCAGCTTCTTCCTTAGATTCAGATTGAACTCTGAATCTTTCTTGCAGACAGGCCTTGATCTGTCAGAATTCTTCTTTATGATCCAGAGATCTTTTCACGTTGATGATTAAGAATCATTTCTGATCTGGCTCTTATATAGAGCTTGCTCCATGGTTACCGGCTGATCCGGTTCATAACGGACTTCTGACAGTTCTGACAGTGGTGTTAGACCGGTTAGTTATGACATCTATCAAGTCACCAGTCACATAACCAGGTTCTTCAATGTCTGTCCAACTCAGCATACAACACTCAGCAAACTGCTTTACATGTGTCGACACATATAGGCTAAGTGTCGACACAAGTCTTCAAGGTGTCGACACAAATACTCCAAGTGTCGACACAGTCATACTTCTACTTCTCGACACTACTTTTTGTTGTATATGTCGACACAAGTCCTGTGTGTCGAAACAAGTCCTGTATGTCGACACAGCAGCTTCTTGTCTCGACATTTCTGTTACAGACAGATGGCGTTGAGTGTTTGTAAAATGGCATTGAGTGTGTGTCGACACAAGTCCTGTGTGTCGACACAATTACTTCTAAACTCGACACAGCCTCTTGAGAGTTGGTGTGTCGACACAAGTCCTTTGTGTCGACACAATTGCTTCAGGTGTCGACATAGCTCCTAAGTGTCGACTCATCTTTTGTTTTAAGTGTCGACACAATTCTATTTTAAGTTGTCGACACAATTCTTGATGTCGACACAACTACTTATTTAGGTGTCGTCATAGCTTTGAGTGTCGACACAACTTCTTTATAAGTGTCGACAAATTTTGCCAGTGTGTCGACACAGCTTTCCTGAGTGTCGACATAGCAGCTGGGTGTCGACACAACTTCCCTGAGTGTCGACATAATTTGCCTGTATGTCGACACAGCTCGCCTGAGTGTCGACACAAGTTTCTTTAGTGTCGACACGGTTTCTTCACAAGTGTCGACACTTGTACTTAGAAAATTTTCCTTCAAATTTTTAAAGCCTGCACAATGAAACTCAAACTTCTATCAAATACACATTGATGCATATCATTGAATAAGTTGTGGCTTCTCCAAATCTAGTACACATTTTCCAATGTACCCAACAATCTCCCCCTATTTAGAGAAGTCATAACCCTTAGTCAAAGATATACATCTCTTTAGATAAAACAAAATTGTAATAGAAGTAAAAACATTTCAGAGCAGATAATTATATAATGATTGTAAACAACACACACTTAATACTGAACCAGATTTCATTGATCAGAAAAAAACTTTGGTTTACATAAATTTCTTATAGAATAAAAAGAAAAGTAATACATTGTTCTATTACAAGAACCTAGCAATCCTATTACTGACTAGGTTCCTTAATAACTATCCCTTTGCTAGACTTGATTTTAGCCTGCATATAAGGTTTAGCATCTTCAGCTAGCTATTTTCCTTTGAGAGATTTCTTCTTCAATTCTTCAGCCTTGATCTTTTGTCTTTTAAAATAGTGAAAAGGTTTGGGAAAGTACTTGCTTGGCTCTTGAGCATTAGCAGGTAGCTTCCTTACCTTAGCACTTCTTCTATGTTGTAGAATTGTTTCTTATCCGGCTTGATATTTATTCCATTCTTGCTAAGAATACCACTTACCCCTGTCATGGGTTTTATCCTTAACAGCTTTCCAGACAGTAAGTATGATATTTCTAGAAGTTGGGCTCCATTACTCAAAATCTGGCTTCAGCTCAGCCTGCTCTCTGAATCTCTTCTTGGAGAGTTGAGCTTCCTTTTGAGCTTCCAATGCAGCTTCTGACATTTCAAACTTTACAAGAATTGCATTTTGTACCTCTGGTGGAGGACTATACATTTTCAGCACTTCTTCTTGAACCATTTCAAAAATAGCTGGGGGGTAGATCACCTGAGCAACTTCAGGCTGATCTCCTTCAAAATATTCAGGTTGAATCCCAGAATCAGCTACATTAACATCATCACACCGAGGAGGATATCCAAGAGTGGCTCTAATGCTATTGGTAGTCCATTTAGTATGGTTAGAGCCGGCTTGGACTAGTAATCTCTCCCCCTTTATGACTTATCTTGCAATATGATCTCTTAAATCTTACTTTTGGAATCTGACTTGATCAGCTAGATATTCAGTTCTCTCTTTAAAATAAGCTCAGAATTTTGTCAGGAAGGTTTTTATTTTCTCCTGAGATTCTTGAAATATGGCTCTGATAGTAGATATATCATCCTGGATTTGCTTGGAGATTTCAGCCTTCAAAGTAGTGCTAGAATTAGTGAGCTTTGTCAATATTACATGATTTGAATCCTTGAGATTTTCATTCATTCTAATCTGATTCTATAGTACATACCCCTGTTTTACTTCAATCTCATCCACTTTAGCTTGTATATCTTGTTGTTGTTTGGCAAGGAACACCACAGCATTACCTTCTTTTATGGAAGCAATCTGTCATCTCCTTCTTATTTTGATTTACTTCAAATCTAATGGATTTGATGTCCTGGGCCAACTGAAACTATAACTCCTTATGAGTTTCATCTACATATTTTTCTATAATCTGCCTTTGATTATCTAATTTTATCTACATTTGGACCAGTAAAGAACTGAAGTCCATAGTTGATGTAGATGGTGTTGTTCCCATTTGCAAAGCTTTCTTATATCCAGAACTCTTCTTCTTTAACACAGACATCTTTCTTTTCTTAGTCATTGTGGCTTCTTCATCTTCAGAAGATTCAGATGTACTTTCAATATTAACAGTGTCCTTTTAAGCTGGGGGTATCCTTGGATAATTCCCCCTCGTCCTTGGAATTTCCTTTTCTTTTTCAATTTCCTCACCCTCAGTCCTATCAGTAAGAGGATCAGGAAACAATTCTTCCATTGTAAATTCCCGCTGTATCTATTCAGAAGGAATAAGATTAGTTTTTTTTAAACTACTGAAAAGACTAATACCACTTGAAAGACCTCTTTTGTTGTGTAAACAAAAGTGTCCCTTTGAATAATTTTTGAGGAGAATACTATAATTCATCACTAGTCTGTGGATAAGAAACTTACTAGCTCATGTTGAGCATCATTTTTATCAGTTACTTCAGCTGCAGAGTTGATTTCAGATACAACATCCATTATTGTGTCTGCAGCTAAGTCACTATCCAAGACAACATCATCAATACCTCCCCCTTGGGCAGGCAACTCAGTTTCTTTTTCTCAGTTTTCTCCCCCCGAAGTAGATTTAATTTGTTGCTCTTGGGGCTCACAATCCTTTGCTTGAGTTTGAACATCTTGTTGCTGCTGGTCTTCATCAGAACTGAAGACCACTTCCTCCTCAGAATCATTGGATGAGTCAGCCTGTACAGCCACCTTCTTTTTCTTCTTGTCTTTGTTAGTTTGTTCCTTAGGAGCAGGGACTTCCTTGGTAAGAACTCTGTCCCACCTTGACAGTATCCTTACATCCATTTTTCTCATATGATTTATCTTAGAGCCATTTGCTTGTTTCAGTACATCTGGAACTACTGATATTAAGCATAGGTTGTGGATCCTTCCCAGGTTAGGTTTCTTTGTTCCTTCTTGTAGTTTATCAAACACTACTGCTGCCCAGTCAGTGTTTATCTTGAATATTATTCTCACCATCAGATTGAACATGTGGGCAGAAATCCGATCATGTCCTCCTATTTTGTAGATAATCACCTTGCCCACCACTTCTGAAAGAAATTTTCCTTGGCAATTCATCCCTTTTCTATTGATGGATGAACCAATCTTAATACTGGGATTCAGTCCACACCAGCTTAATGCTGCAGTTATTTGGGATGGAGTAATTTCGTCTGTATCCTTAATCAATGGCAGATGTAGTGCTTTCCTGATTGACTTCAAAGTGAGCTTCACCGGGGTACCTTCAATAGAAGCCTTGAATTTCTTTCCTTTAGTGTCCAATGAAGCGGTTGTGTAGAACTCCATGACTTCCTTCTTCCAAATTTTGGTCGGTTCTGAGACCAAATTTTCTAGTCCATTTTCAGAAATTAGGGCAATAACTCCCTGAATTTCGTCAGAAGCAGTTGTGAAACCTTCGCGAACCAGTTCGTAACCTTCATTAACCTTATCTTCTTGGTGTGGCGCCATTGATGTAAGTACTAGAGGAGAAGAGAAGAGAAGTTCTATGTCGATAGAAGGTGTAGAGTCAGAAATTCTGATAGTGTAGTCGACCAGATTTTGGATTCACCTATTTATAGTACTTGAGTCAAGGGCAGATCAAAAGTCGGGCTTAAGTCGACAAATCTATTTTTGTGTTGACAACAATGACCTAGGTATTGACAGAACTTAAGTTAAGTCGACATGACTATGTGTCGACATACTAATTTCTAAGTCGACAAAACATATTTTAAGTCGACACATTTATGTGTCGACATACTTGAGTCTGTGTCGACATACTTGCGTATGTGTCGACACTGACAACTTAAGTCTCGATAGAGTTGTGTTGACACTGACTTTTTGTCTCGACATAAATATCCTCACGACTTATTGTCTCGACAAGGTTGTGTCGACACCTATTCTCCTGTCGACACATATACTGTTTCTGTGTCGACACATCCTTTTTCTGTATCGACACAACATACTGAGTGTGTCGACACAACTTGCTTGTGTCGACACAAACATTGTACTTAGACAAATTTCAAGAGAAATTTGGTGCTTACTGATGCTACTCATGGAAACTTTTGTTAACCTATTCTAGGTTCAACATACCTAATTCAATTTTTAAATTATTGAATTTAGTTCCATCCAGTGGTTTTGTGAAAATATCAGCTATTTGATTATCTGTTTTTACAAAATCTAGACTAATATTTTCCTCTTCAACATGTTCTCTGATAAAATGAAACTTTATTTCTATATGTTTGGTCCTACTATGTGACACAGGATTCTTAGCAATAGAAATAGCATATGTAGAATCACAAAATAATGGTATTCTACTTACCTGGATGTCATAATCTTCTAGTTGATGCTTCATCCACATCAATTGTGCACAGCAGCTACCTGCAGCTATATACTCTAATTCAGTTGTTGATATAGCTACACTCATTTTCTTCTTGCTGCTCCATGACACAAGCCTCCCACCAAGGAACTGACAGGTTCCTGTGGTACTTTTTCTGTCTTCCTTGCATCCAGCAAAATCTGCATCTGAGAAACCTGTTAATAGAAAATCTCTATTCTTAGGGTACCAAAGGCCTAGATTAGGTGTGCCCTTAAGATATCTCAAAATTCTTTTTGCGGTAGTATAATGAGATTCCTTAGGGCTTGCTTAATACCTAGCACAGACAGATGTTGCATACATGATATCAGGTCAACTAGCAGTCAAGTATAGTAAGGAGCCAATTATCTCTCTATACAAAGACTCATCAACAGGTTTCCCTACTTCATCTTTGCATATAAGCATACTTGTTCCCATTGGATTTTTCATTGTAGAAGCCGAGTCCAAACCATACTTCTTAATCAACTCCTTGGTGAACTTAGACTGGGATATGGACAACCCACTCTCAGTCTGTCTAACTTGAAGTCCCAAGAAGAACTTCAGCTCACTCATACTGCTCATCTCAAACTTGCCTTGCATAAGTTTGGCAAACTTCCTACAAAGGCTGTTTTCAGTAGAACCAAAGATAATGTAATCCATATATATCTGGACTAGTATTATCTTGCCTTTTGATTCCTTATAGAATAGAGTTTTGTCTATCTTTCCTCTAGAGAATTTATTCTCAATGAGGAAGGCAAACAAGGTTTCATACCAAGCCCTTGGAGCTTGTTTCAAACCATATAGAGCTTTCCTAAGCCTATACACATAATCAGGAAAGTGAGAGTCTACAAAACCTGATGATTGTTCTACATAGACTTCTTATTTTAAATCACCATCCAGAAATGTTGATTTCACATCCATTTGATATACTTTGAAACCTTGATAGGCAGCATAGGCTAAGAACAGCCTTTTTGCCTCCAGCCTTGCCATTGGAGCAAAGGTTTGATCAAAATCAATACCTTCCTCTTGCATGTAGCCTTTTGCTACCAGTCTAGCCTTGTTCTTGACTATTGTGCAATTCTCATCAAGCTTATTCCTGTAGATCCACTTAGTTCCTATTATGTTGTGATCCTTAGGTTTTGGCACCAGTTCCCAAACCTTACACCGTTTGAACTGATTGAGCTCTTCTTGCATTGCATCAATCCAGTTGGTGTCTTGCATGGCCTCTTCAATCTTCCTGGGTTCTATTTTAGACAGGAAACTTGAACACAAACTATATTCATGCTCCTGCTCCTTGTTAGAACACCTTGACTTGCATCACCAATGATCTGGTGAGCTGGATGATCCTTCAGGTGTCTCCTTGCTGGAGGAATTCTATCACCATTATGGCTATCTCCAGTTTCCTCATCTTGATGCTCCACATTTTCTTCTTCACCCAGAGGGACTTGATCTCCCCCTGAATAGCTGGCATCTTTATCCTCATCCAGTTTAGCAGAAACATCTTCATTGATGGTCAGCTTGTCCAACTTATCTGTTAGACTTGTAGGACTAACTGAAGAACTAGACAATTCACTGTTAATAAACATTGACTCATCAAATAAAACATGCACAGATTCTTCTATAACTTGAGTAGTCAAGTTGTAGATCCTGTATGCTCTACTATGGTTGTTGTACCCAACAAATATCCCTTCTAGGGATTTGGCAGCAAATTTAGTTTGGTAGTGTTTATCATTGACTAGTACAAAACACTTACTACCAAAGATTCTGAAATAAGATATGTTTGGTTTTCTGCCTTTTAAAATCTGGTAGGGAGTCATCTTGTGTTTCTTTTTGATGGAGGCCCTATTGAGCACATGACATGCAGTATTTACTGCCTCAGCCCAAAAGTATTCAGGGAGAGTAGTGTCATTCAGTTGAGTTCTACTGGCTTCAATTAGAGTCTTATTCTTTCTTTCAGCAACACCATTTTGCTGAGGAGTTCTAGGTGAAGAGAATTCCTGATGAATCTCAAGTTCTTTACAGAATTTTGTCATACATTCAGACTGAAATTCAGTTCCATGGTCACTTATGATTTTGACCACTAAACTGTTGTATTCATTCTGTATTTTTCAGACAAATGTATTGAAAATAGTTGGGGTTTCAGATTTCTGCCTCAAGAAGAAAACCCATGTAAATCTAGAATAGTCATCCACAACAACAAGTGTGCATGATTTCCTACCAAGACTATGAACTGGCATAGGACCAAACAAATCCATATGCATGAGATACAAACATCTCTTTGAATCTTTGATGTCAAGTGACTGAAAAGAGGACTTAGTCTGCTTGCCTTTTTGGCAAGCTGAGCACACACCCTCTTTTATGAACTGAACTTGAGGACCATTCCTCACTAATCCCATGCTGAACAGCAGTCCAATTGACTTATAGTTCAGATGAGCTAGCCTCTTGTGCCATTTGACACATAGAGAAGCTTTCTCTCCTATAACCAAACAAATAGGTGAGTTGTTAAACTCACATTCTAGGTTAAGGCAATATACATTTCCTTTTCTAGTGCTAGTCAAAATGATCTCTTGATCACTTGAACTTTTTATTAGGCACTCCCCTTTGTGGAAAGAAATATCATAACCTAGATCACTAAGTTGATTTATGCTAATCAGGTTATGTTTTAAACCCTTTACATAATCCACTTTAGTGATAGTAATTGAATCACAAGAGATGTTACCAAACCCTTTTATGATTCCCTTTTCTGATCCACCAAAGATAAATTTTGTTCCATTCTTTATGGGCACATAGTCCCTCAACATTCTCCTTGTTCCAGTCATAAGTCTGGAACAGCCACTATCCAAGTACCATATAGGGGTATGGTCATTTGGATTTACCTGCAACAAATAATGAATCACTTTCCCTTAGAACCCAACTTGTTAGTGGGTCCTAGGTCCTTGTTAGTTTGAAACCCTGTGACTGATCTAACAGGAATCCTACTTTTGGTTTTAATACTTAAGTTAAACCAGCAATTCATAGCAAAGTGGCCCACCTTGCCACAACACCAACACTCAAACCTATTATACATATTCTTAGGTACAGGCCTTCTTACTTTGTTGTCAGTAGGGTTGTTAAGTGTTGGTGCTGGAATAGCATTCTTCAAGAACTCTTCTTGAATATGATGGGCATGTCTATAGATTGGTCTATTGGCATTAGCATCCTTGCTCATGAAATTTTCATGCTCACAGTGACCATGTGTCATGTCATGATCATACCTATTAGTAGGATTCACTACCTTTTTAAACAAAATAGGGGGATTAAAAGCTTGAGACTGAACTAGGCTTTACCTTTTCTATGAGAATTGGTAGCCCTAGTTCTTCCCTTGAAGCCCAGACCAGTCTTTCCTTTTTGTGAAACAAAATTATCTATCAAAGGTAAGACTGATTCTGGCTTGGAGAATTTTGCCACTAGCTCTCTCTCTTGCTGAAGTTTTCCCTCCAGTTTCTTGATATGATTCTCTTTGAATGAGATTATGCCCATCTGAATAACTATAATGTTTTTCAATTTGGCAACCTCATTCAGTTTTTGATCCAGCAGTTTTGCTGAATCTGCTGCAGCTAGTTTGAGAGACTCAATCTCCTTGGCCTGCTCTTTAACAAGAAACTTGCTCTTCTTTAGAGCATGCAACAACCCACCATACTCATTAATGAGTTGGTGAACATCCCCCTCAGACTCAGATCCATCCACTTCTTTTGAAGAAGATGCTTCTGATTCTGATCCAGTAAAGTAATTTGAGACTAGGGGTGAATTATTTACCTTACTTGGTCCAGACTGATCCTGACACTTATCTTCTTCTGATTGAACCATCAGCCCTTTACAGAGATGTTCTTCTACTCCATTTATGGAGTCCAGCATTTGTAGGAATTCTAGTTCCCTAGAATCCTCTTCTATTGAGAAGAGTCAAACATATGCTTCTGTCTCTTCTTCAGATTCTGAAGATGAAGAGTCTGTCAAACTCTTCTCCTTCTGAGCCACTAGAGACTTCTCCTTCTTGCCTTTGACCAACTACTTCTTCTTGTCCTTTGACTCCTTTCTTTTGTCAGGACAGACAGCTATGACATGCCCAGACCTATTGCAGCAATAACACATAATCTTAGAATTAGATTGTTTACCAGTTTTAGAAGCATACCTGTCCTCCTTAGGTGTTTTCTTCTTCCTTTAGTATTCATCCTTGGAATAGGATGTAGATGAAGGCCTGGTTCTCCAATTCTTTTTTTTCATGAACCTTTGAAATTGTCTAGTAAAAGCAGCAAAGTCTTCATCAGATGTGTGACTATTTGATGTACTTGTTTTAGGAACTTCTTCTACTTCAGTACTCCTTCCAGGTGGAGAAGGAGATTTTATCCTACCCTTCCTTGAGCCCTCAGCCTTGAAGGCTACTATCTTTTCTTTATGTTCAGATCTGCTGCCCTTCTCTTCCTCTTTCCTAGCAGTAAGCTGCATTTCATATGAAAGCAGTTTTCCAAAAAGTGTAGGTGGTGGTGTGTCAGCCAGTTTGGCCACTTCCCTGATGGCACATATCTTAGTGTCCCAATCATTTGTTAGGGACCTAAGAAACTTGTCATTCAGTTCATAAGTATTGAAAACTCTTCCATATGTCATCAGTTCATTCACTATTCTGAAAAACTTTTTATAGCATTCAGCTATGCTATCAGTTTTATTCTGCCTAAAGCTCTCATACTCCTGATTCAGCATAGACTTTCTGTCCTCTCTGACTTCTTCTGTGCCTTCCATATAGACAATTAGTGTATCCCACATTTCTTTGGATGTTTTACAGTGCACAAGATTCTGGAATGTTGCATCATCTATGGCACTTAAAATTATATTCTGAGCTTTTTTATCTAATGTAGCCAAGATGATCACATCCTTAGTCATCTCTGAATAACTCTTTGGAGTTTGAATGTTTGCATCAAGAACTGAAACCTTCATTGGGATGAAGGGACCTTCCTGTACTGTGATATAAATTCTTGGATCAGATGCTTCTATAAATAGCCTGACCCTTTCTTTCCAAATGCCAAAAGATTCTTTCTTACATATGGGCAATTTCATAGATCCAAACTCCTTTTGATTTTCACTGGAACCCATTCTTGTTGTCTGTTTTTAGCCTTTGAGAAATCCTCTGACTGTTAGGTCAACTTTTGAGGAACCTCCCTCTGATACAACTTGAAAGACATTGATTCAAGAGCCTAAACACCTAGAGGGGGGTGAATAGGTTCTAATCTTTTTGTGTCTTCTTGATTTTAAGGCAAACAGAAGTTTGTAACTACTTTTAGCACAGAATAATTCTATCTACAGAAATTAAATTCAACACAACAAACACAAGATCTATAGTGGTTCCCCAAGATATGGGTACATCCACATTCCCCCCTTCGCCTATCAAGTAGATAACTGGATTCAGCCTAACTTCCTTCCACTGGCTCGGATCCGCAGATCTTACAAACTCAGAACCCAAAATGGTTCCTACACCTCAGACTTTACACAAGTCCTACCTCAGATTCTTCCCTGAATCCTACCTCAGGCCTCAGCCCTACCTCAGCCTTTATAATTAGGCTTACAACTCAGACTTTCCATGAGTCCTACCTCAGGCACACTGCCCTACCTCAGCCTTTATAATTTTAGGCTTACAATCTCAGATCTAACAATAGATCCTATAAGAATTTGTGAGTAATAAGTTTCAAAAAACTTCACCAGCTAGATTCCTCTGTTGATGTTGTCTTCTTGATCAGTTCTTGTATAAACTGATCCTTCTGATCCAACCTAACTTAGCTTTTCAAAGCTTCTTGATTAGGACAAATAAGGTGGATATACTCTTCAAGTTGAAGTTGATCTTCAGTCAGCTTCTTCCTTAGATTAGAATTGAACTCTGAATCTTTCTTGTAGACAGGCCTTGATCCATGGTTGCCGGCTGATCCGGTTCATAACAGACTTCTGACAGTTCTGACAGTGGTGTCAAACCGATTAGTTATGACAGCTGTCAAGTCACCAGTCACATCACCAGGTTCTTCAATATCTGTCCAACTAAGCATACAACACTCAGCAAACTGCTTTACATGTGTCAACAGATATAGGCTATGTGTCGACACAAGTCTTCAAGGTGTCGACACAAATACTCCAAGTGTCAACACAGTCATACTTCTACTTCTCGACACTGCTTTTTGTTGTATATGTCGACACACGTCCTGTGTGTCGATACAGCAGCTTCTTGTCTCGACATTTCTGTTGAAGACAGATGGCATTGAGTGTTTGTCAAATGGAATTTAGTGTGTCTCGACACAAGTCCTGTGTGTCGAGACAATTACTTCTAAACTCGACATAGCCTCTTGAGAGTTAGTGTGTCGACACAAGTCCCGTGTGTCGATGCAATTACTTCAGGTGTCGATATAGCTCCTGAGTGTCGACTCATCTTCTATTTTAAGTGTCGACACAATTCTTTTTTAAGTTGTCGACACAATTCTAGATGTCGACACAACTGCTTGTTTAGGTGTCATCATAGCTTTGAGTGTCGACACAACTTCTTTATAAGTGTCGACACATTTTGCCAGTGTGTCGACACAGCTTTCCTGAGTATCGACACAACTTCCCTGTGTGTCGACACAATTTGCCTGTGTGTCGACACAGCTCGCCTGAGTGTCGACACAAGTTTCCTGAGTGTCGACACAGTTTCTTCACAAGTGTCGACACTTGTACTTAGAAAATTTTCTTTCAAATTTTTAAAGCCTGCACAATGAAACTCAAACTTCTATCAAATACACATTGATGCATATCATTGACTAAGTTGTGGCTTCTCCAAATCTAGTACACATTTTCCAATGTACCCAACACCAGTAATTGGAACCAAGTGGGTATTCAGAAACAAACTTGATGTCCAAGGTGTGATAATGAGGAACAAGGCAAGGCTTGTTGCTCAAGGTTACAGGCAAGAGGAAGGAATTGATTATGATCAGACTTTTGCTCCAGTTGCCAGACTTGAAGCTATAAGGATTTTCCTATCTTATGCAGCATTCAAGAAGTTTAAAGTCTACTAGATGGATGTGAAGAGTGCATTCCTAAATGGAGAACTCAAAGAAGAGGTGTATGTTGAACAACCTCCAGGTTTTATCTCTTCATCTCATCCTTCTTATGTTTTTAGATTGCATAAGGCTCTTTATGGTTTAAAGCAAGCTCCAAGAGCTTGGTATGAGACCTTAGCCAGCTTTTTCTTAGAGCATGGTTTTTCCAGAGGCATGGTAGATAAAACCCTTTTTACAAAATTACATCATGATAAAATTCTCTTAGTACAAATATATGTGGATGACATAATTTTTGATTCCACTGATTCAAATCTGTGCAAAAGATTTTCTGATTTAATGCACTCAAGGTTTGAGATTAGTAGCACGGGTGAGTTATCATATTTCCTTGGTCTCCAAGTGAAACAAACTCTTGAAGGAATCTTCATCTCTCAATCTAAATATGCTAAAGAGCTTATTAAGAAATTTGGGATGAATGATGCCACTGCCATGAAAACTCCCATGGCTGCCAGTGTTGTTGTAAGTGCTGATGAATCTGGAAAATCAGTTGATCAAACTAGGTATAGGGCCATTATTGGATCCTTACTGTATTTAACAACAAGTAGACTAGATATTATATTTGTCACATGTCTTTGTGCTAGGTTCCAGGTGAACCCTAAAGAATCTCACCTTATTTTATTAAAAAGGATTTTAAGATATATAAAAGGTTGTCCAGATTTAGGCCTCTGGTATTCAACAGAATCAGCATTTGTGTTAACTGGATTCTCTGATGCTGATTATGCTGGATGCAGAGTAGACAGGAAAAACACCTCTGGAACTTGTCAGTTCCTTGGTAACAGACTTGTATCATGGTTCTGTAGAAAGCAAACATTTGTTTCAACATCAACTGCTGAAGCTGAATATATGGCTGCAGGCAGCTGCTGTTCACAGATCTTGTGGATACAAAACCAATTACTGGATTATGGTGTCAACTTAAATAATTCAACTATTCTATGTGATAATACAAGTGTTATTTCAATTGCACAAAATCCATTTTTGCATTCTAGAACCAAGCATATAGACATTAGACATCATTTCATTAGAGATTGTGTTGACAAACAAAAGATTAAACTTTAATTTATCTCTACTGATTTGCAAAGAGCAGACATATTCACTAAGACATTGGACTCATCCAAGCATCTGTTCTTTGTCAATCAGCTTGGTATGATAAATGGTAAGGATTTAATATAATGTTCTATCCCTGGTCAAAGAATTGTCTATGTTCGTCGACCTGAGATCGATGAACTGATAACAGTTCTTGAGATTTCTCGTCGACCTGAGCTCGACGAAATCTCCTGGTGAAGTAATTTTCATTGATCTAAGTTCGACGAACTTACTTCAGAAACCTTTCGTTGACCTGAGATCGATGAAATGCTTTCAAATCTTCAGCCTGAGATCGACGAACTGGTTGACTCTAAATTATTTCGTCGACCTCAGATCGAAGATCTTCTACTTTTCGTCGAACGGAGTTTGTCGGTTCATATTCTGGAAAACCTTACATCTTAGGTTTTCTTCGACCTCTGTCCCGCGCTTTCAGTTCCCCTTGCACTTGATCTTCATTTTCTCTCTTGCAGGTACATTCATGGCGATTCCAGCAGGTGCTCTTGCGGTAATGAAATTTGATACAGGATTCGATATGGATTTTGCCTCATTCCAGCACTCAGATCCAATATTTCTTCCCATCCTACAACTGCTAGAAGACCAGCAACTGAAACAACTACTGACCATGAGAATCAAATTACCCAGCACAAAAATCATAGAATGGATGTACACAGCTACCGTCAATGAGAACAAGATGACCGGCACCATCGCGGGTAACGAAATCTCTCTTGTTGATGCGCGAAATGCGGTTCCAACCAGTTAACGGGTGTTCGATCTCACAGGCTAAGGATGAAGGAAGAAGGGTTGCGGGGATAGAGAGGAAGCTTGCTTGAGCAGAGGAGAAGCTTGCTCAGGTACTGTCGAGCAGAGGGCTACTTGAATGGTTAGCTTTGCAGGTTGACGCCGAGAGAGGAGAGAAGAAGAGAGGTGGCCGCTAGCAGCGGCAACAGCAGACTTCACCCGCCGCGGCTTGAATGCCACTCTTGCGACGGGCTTTTCCTTTATTCAATAAGAGTTACAACTTGCTATTGTACCATTACATAAAGAGCATTAAAGGGTACAATGGGTGAAGCTGGCGGCTGAGTAAGGAGGTGCCAGAAACTAAGTAAAAGAGGCTGCAGGAATTAGGAGAACTGAAGCTGCAGATGCTGCTGAAGCTGCCTGCTGCTGGTAGAAAAAACTAAGTCCACAATTCCTGACGACCTGGGAGAACTGGAAATCGGAGGCTGCGGAGGCTGCGCAAGCTGCTGAGAGCAGAAAAAACTAAGTCCACAGCCCTTGACGACCTGGGCGGACTGGAGATTGGAGTCCGCCGACCTTGCTTGATCAACCTTGACGGACTGAGAAAACCGAGTCCGCAGCCTTTGATCAAGGTTGCAGTTCTCCTCCTGATCCCCTAGAATGAGAGGTCTTGGGGGTATTTATAGGCCCGGGGAGAATCTTCTTGAAGCGGGGCCCAGCGACGTCATCCTTGACGACCTCGGCGACCTCGGCGGACTGAGAAACTGAGGTCGACGACCTCGGCGGAATGACACTTTCTCTGCTGGGGCAGACTTCCTGCTGGCTGCTAGAAGGGGGGCAGGCAAGCTGTGCGACCTGAGGAGCAAGCAGGCGGATCTGGAGCAGGCAACTCCGGGCTAATTGGGGGGACTCCAGGAGGAGTCCTCCCTTGCTGGAGCGGAGGCCGCCCCCCTGCGGGCGGCTTGGGGCGGACTCCGGGTGGAGTCCGCCTAGCCAGGGCCAGGCCGCCCCCTTGCGGGCGGCCTGGGGCGGACTCCTGGTGGAGTCCGCCCAGCCAGGGCCAGGCGCCTGGGGCGGACTCCGGGTGGAGTCCGCCCTGCCAGGGCCAGGCCGCCCCCTTGCGGGCGGCCTGGGGCGGACTCCGGGTGGAGTCCGCCCAGCCAGGGCCAGGGGGCGGACTCCGGGTGGAGTCCGCCCTGCCAGGGCCAGGCCGCACCCTTGCGGGCGGCCTGGGGCGGACTCCGGGTGGAGTCCACCCAGCCAGGGCCAGGCCGCCCCCTTTCGGGCGGCCTGGGGCGGACTCCTGGTGGAGTCCGCCCAGCCAGGGCCAGGCCGCCCCCTTGCGGGCGGCCTGGGGCGGACTCCGGGTGGAGTCCGCCCAGCCAGGGCCAGGCCGCCCCCTTGCGGGCGGCCTGGGGCAGACTCCTGGTGGAGTCCGCCCAGCCAGGGCCAGGCCGCCCCCTTGCGGGCGGCCTGGGGCGGACTCCGGGTGGAGTCCGCCCAGCCAGGGCCAGGCCGCCCCCTTGCGGGCGGCCTGGGGCGGACTCCGGGTGGAGTCCGCCCAGCCAGGGCCAGACTGCCCCCTTGCGGGCGGCCTGGGGCGGACTCCTGGTGGAGTCCGCCCAGCCAGGGCCAGGGGGCGGACTCCGGGTGGAGTCCGCCCATCCAGGGCCAGGCCGCCCCCTTGCGGGCGGCCTGGTGCGGACTCCGGGTGGAGTCCGCCCAGCCAGGGCCAGGCCGCCCCCTTGCGGGCGGCCTGGGGCGGACTCCGGGTGGAGTCCGCCCAGCCAGGGCCAGGCCGCCCCCTTGCGGGCGGCCTGGGGTGGACTCCTGGTGGAGTCCGCCCAGCCAGGGCCAGGCCGCCCCCTTGCGGGCGGCCTGCGGAGACGAGCGGAGGCCTCCCCTGGCGGGCGGCTGGCGGAGCATCCAACCTCGGGCGATTTTGGACCCGACAGTCCGCCTTGCGCAGACTTGGTGATCATCATGGGTAGCCTACTCCTTGCGGGTGGGAACCTGTAGGAGAAAAGCAGAAAAAATGGGCACCTTGGAGAGGATCGCTGATTTTTGGGTTAACATAATCCCCGCACTTTTTCAAGTTCCGCAGGGAACTTCGAAAAAGTAGGAGACCCACAAAAATCGTGATCCACTCCGCAGAAATCAGGAGAGAGAAAAAATTTGAGAGTAGGAGAGATAAAACCTGATGTCTCTCCTCTGGAAAAATATGTCAGTGTCTATCATTTACCTGTGAAGAAAAAGTTAATGCAGGCAAAAGGGAGGTACATCTTGCGTGTACCTGAGCTGCTTTTGTGAATGAGGAAGAGGATAACCGTCTTCCATTGAACTCTGCCAAAGTACAGATGAGAGAAAATATAGTTGGATAGTAATCTTACAAGTACCTGAAAGGGGCTTGCTGGTATCTGCTGATCCCTGCCAAAGTAGGGTGAGTGAGCAGATAGAAAAAGAAAGTAAGCTGCAAGTACCTGAGAGGAACTTGCTACTATCTGCTAGCTTCTGCAAAAGTAAGGTGAGCGAGCAGATAGAGAAAGGAAAATAGACTGCAAGTTCCTGAGAGGATCTTGCTATTATCTGCTAGTCTCTGCAAAAGGAGAGTAAGCAGGCAGATATGACAGGAGAGTAAGGTGCAAGTACCTGGGAGGAACTTGCTACTATCTGCTGGTCTCTGTAAAAGACAGATAAGAAACAGATATGATAAGAGAGCAAGGTGCAAGTACCTGACATACTCTGCTATCAATTAAATAATGATTAAATTGTGATGATGATTGTCTCGCGTGATCAAGGTATACTGTCAACATAAAAACTCAGATCAGCAAGATAAGAAAATCCGAAATTAGATTCAATGATGACATGGTCTGCTAATCAAGAAGAATCATATGCTGAGAATAAATGATGTGTAGTTAACATTTGATAGAATAATTTGTTGATCATCATCTGATAAGAGCTTATGCAGGCAGTGTATATAGGATGATCATAAACCAAGAGAAATATTGCAGATCCTCAGAATAGGTTGTATTCAACCTGCTAACCTGCAAGAAGGTAAAACAAGGAGAGAAGAGAGGCTACACCCCGAGGATGAACTAAAAGGTTGAATGCTGCCACAGGTGTTCCCCGTGGGCATTATGCATCACTTGCCAAAGTCATCCTGGGTGTAGTCTTAACCAAAGCGAGCTGGCCGCGCATCCTTTAGAAGGGCACAAATAAACAAGAAATAATCCTAAGAAGGATCGACAGATGCACTGCTCTCTTGCCTCGGGTTACAAGCATCGCTGATCAATTAGACTAGTTGCGCCAAGTGGCCTATTACTTGTCTGCGGATTGATCAGCGGAGTTGTGAGTCCCGCGGAGGCACGGATTGAGAGTACCATAGAGTGTTCGGCCGTCACAGTTGTGAGATGATCGAGGAGACAAGGCTACACTTGATTGCCATTGCTTGTCATGCAAAGATCATCGTAACTGTAACGTATCCCTAACGGAGCACGATAGAACTATCACAGGAGGCCTCCCCTAGACACTCACACTGCTCTAGACATCGGCCGGGATCCGAAGCCCCGTCATCCTCCGCACGAGAGTTGAACGGCCCCCACTACACACATATGAGAAAACTCCTCATCATATGTGGTCACTGTGGTTTTACGCCAGAGGACAATCTCGAGGGGGCACTGAGCAAGACTTGGCGATATCTCGTTGGTTTTAGTGATCTCTTTGGCAAAGAGAAAAGTATGGAGAAGAAGCATCACAAAAAGGGAACTGTGTCAGTATGAGATCTCTGACGTAAGCTTTATTGAATGAAAAAAGTTAACGCTTAGAAGTGCTGAAAAATAGAATGTTTGAAGAGTAAAGTAAAGGCAACCAGTCACAATCGTGAGGGGCTTTGAGGAACTGCGATCGGTCATAGTTGATGACGCAAGAACTGTGTCCTCTTTGCTTCAAAACAGCCTTCCAAGGGGACCTTCGTCAACGACATCGATGCACTCACTTGGAATATCAACGAGCCCCAGCCGGCCCTCATCATGTATCTCTATACACTCCTGCTGACCCTCAGCCACCTCCTTGCCCTTGGAGGTGGAAGGTTTTGCAGAATCAATTCTCTTGACCAGGTCATCGATCTTGCCCTCGATAAGTAATCTTTCAACTAATCGCCGAAGGGCCTTGCAATTTTCAGTTAAATGACCTTTTTCTTTGTGGAATTCACAGAAAGGGTCTGAATTTCTTGATCTCTGATTCGCCGGTTGGTAGGGCTTTTTGGAATATGCCCTATCCTTCATGATTTGGCAAACTTCCTGCATGAACTCATCTAGTTCAGAGTTAGGCGAGCCATCATCTTGCTGATGAATCGACGCTGCTAGCGGAGATGATGCTGACAATGGCAGCAGTCGTTCTTGGGCACGTTCATGGCCTTGGAAGGGGGGTTGACGATGCAGAAATCTTCTTGCTTTCCTAGAGAGAGATGGAAAGTCTTTCCGAGGGGACCTCGGAGGCTGCCTGTAAGAAGAAGAGTTTTTCTCCGATACAAGCCTGGAGACGAAGCTGGGGTTGCTCTTTTCACCGCGGATATATGAGTTGGCTAAACCAATCAACTCTTGATAAGTTCTTGGCGCTCGGACGTTAGCTTCAAACTTTAGCGGACCTTCACGCAGGCCGTGAATAAGAGCTACTCGATACATTTCTTGATCAACGATCTCAATGTCTAGGATTTCTTTCTGAAAACGATCCACAAAATGAGACCAAGTCTCATTATCTCGCTGCCTGATCTCAAAGAGGGCTTCCGGGCCTCCCTTCCTCTTTGAAGAGGTAGAAAACCTGAGCAGGAACTCCCTTTGCAAATCCGTAAAGGAAGAGATTGACTGAGGTCGCAGTCCATAGAACCAGTCTCTTACTTGACCATCAAAGGTCGTTACGAGGAGCTTGCTCTTGGTAGCATCGGAGAGGGTCTTGAGAGCAACAGCTGATTCAAAAGCTTGAAGATGCTTGACAGGATCAGTCTCCCCGGTGTAAATGGGCAACCGTGGCTCTCGAAAGTTGACTGGAGTTGGTTCATACCGAACACTCTCCGTAAACGGCGATGGCTCTTCTGGCTCTACTGCATAAGGAAAGTAAGGAGCATGAGCAGTAGTTGCAAAAGGAGCAGGAGGATAGGAGTAAAAGGTTGCTGCGGGAGGAGCAAAGGCAGGAGCTGAAGAGGAGGGGTGACTTCCCTGAAAGTTCAAAAATCTGGCTGGACTTCCCCGGGCAGCTTCCCGGAAGAAGTTTTGACGAGCTGCAAACTCATCATCTTGAGATCGCAAAGGAGCTGCAGGTCCTTGCAGAAAAGTTGGAGTATAAAGAGGAGGATAGACCGGCGGATAAGCCGGTGGATAGACTTGAGGAGTCTCTGATGCTGGTGCTGGATTGATTGGAGGGATTGGCACTGCTGAAGATTGAGCGGCCAATTGCTGCGTGAGAGCTGCTAGAGTTCGGTTGATGGCTTGAAACTGTTGGGCAGTTTCTCTGCGAGATTGCTCTAAGACCTCCCAAAGAGAATCATCACTGGGACTTGGAGAAAGACTCTCGGCTGGTTGGTGGTCTGTCATGAGTAACCACTGCTTTCACTGCCTGATCGAGATCTGAAGGTCGCGTGTTAACTGTTGATGCGCGAAATGCGGTTCCAACCAGTTAACGGGTGTTCGATCTCACAGGCTAAGGATGAAGGAAGAAGGGTTGCGGGGATAGAGAGGAAGCTTGCTTGAGCAGAGGAGAAGCTTGCTCAGGTACTGTCGAGCAGAGGGCTACTTGAATGGTTAGCTTTGCAGGTTGACGCCGAGAAAGGAGAGAAGAAGAGAGGTGGCCGCTAGCAGCGACAACAGCAGACTTCACCCGCCGCGGCTTGAATGCCACTCTTGCGACGGGCTTTTCCTTTATTCAATAAGAGTTACAACTTGCTATTGTACCATTACATAAAGAGCATTAAAGGGTACAATGGGTGAAGCTGGCGGCTGAGTAAGGAGGTGCCAGAAACTAAGTAAAAGAGGCTGCAGGAATTAGGAGAACTGAAGCTGCAGATGCTGCTGAAGCTGCCTGCTGCTGGTAGAAAAAACTAAGTCCACAATTCCTGACGACCTGGGAGAACTGGAAATCGGAGGCTGCGGAGGCTGCGCAAGCTGCTGAGAGTAGAAAAAACTAAGTCCACAGCCCTTGACGACCTGGGCGGACTGGAGATTGGAGTCCGCCGACCTTGCTTGATCAACCTTGACGGACTGAGAAAACCGAGTCCGCAGCCTTTGATCAAGGTTGCAGTTCTCCTCCTGATCCCCTAGAATGAGAGGTCTTGGGGGGTATTTATAGGCCCGGGGAGAATCTTCTTGAAGCGGGGCCCAGCGACGTCATCCTTGACGACCTCGGCGACCTCGGCGGACTGAGAAACTGAGGTCGACGACCTCGGCGGAATGACACTTTCTCTGCTGGGGCAGACTTCCTGCTGGCTGCTAGAAGGGGGGGCAGGCAAGCTGTGCGACCTGAGGAGCAAGCAGGCGGATCTGGAGCAGGCAACTCCGGGCTAATTGGGGGGACTCCAGGAGGAGTCCTCCCTTGCTGGAGCGGAGGCCGCCCCCCTGTGGGCGGCCTGGGGCGGACTCCGGGTGGAGTCCGCCTAGCCAGGGCCAGGCCGCCCCCTTGCGGGCGGCCTGGGGCGGACTCCTGGTGGAGTCCGCCCAGCCAGGGCCAGGCGCCTGGGGCGGACTCCGGGTGGAGTCCGCCCTGCCAGGGCCAGGCCGCCCCCTTGCGGGCGGCCTGGGGCGGACTCCGGGTGGAGTCCGCCCAGCCAGGGCCAGGGGGCGGACTCCGGGTGGAGTCCGCCCAGCAAGGGCCAGGCCGCCCCCTTGCGGGCGGCCTGGGGCGGACTCCGGGTGGAGTCTGCCCAGCCAGGGCCAGGCCGCCCCCTTGCGGGCGGCCTGGGGCGGACTCCTGGTGGAGTCCGCCCAGCCAGGGCCAGGCCGCCCCCTTGCGGGCGGCCTCGGGTGGACTCCGGGTGGAGTCCGCCCAGCCAGGGCCAGGCCGCCCCCTTGCGGGCGGCCTGGGGCGGACTCCTGGTGGAGTCCGCCCAGCCAGGGCCAGGCCGCCCCCTTGCGGGCGGCCTGGGGCGGACTCCGGGTGGAGTCCGCCCAGCCAGGGCCAGGCCGCCCCCTTGCGGGCGGCCTGGGGCGGACTCCGGGTGGAGTCCGCCCAGCCAGGGCCAGGCCGCCCCCTTGCGGGCGGCCTGGGGCGGACTCCTGGTGGAGTCCGCCCAGCCAGGGCTAGGGTGCGGACTCCGGGTGGAGTCCGCCCAGCCAGGGCCAGGCCGCCCCCTTGCGGGAGGCCTGGGGAGGATTCCGGGTGGAGTCCGCCCAGCCAGGGCCAGGCCGCCCCCTTGCGGGCGGCCTGGGGCGGACTCCGGGTGGAGTCCGCCCAGCCAGGGCCAGGCCGCCCCCTTGCGGGCGGCCTGGGGCGGACTCCTGGTGGAGTCCGCCCAGCCAGGGCCAGGCCGCCCCCTTGCGGGCGGCCTGCGGAGACGAGCGGAGGCCTCCCCTGGCGGGCGGCTGGCGGAGCATCCAACCTTGGGCGATTTTGGACCCGACAGTCCGCCTTGCGCAGACTTGGTGATCATCATGGGTAGCCTACTCCTTGCGGGTGGGAACCTGTAGGAGAAAAGCAGAAAAAATGGGCACCTTGGAGAGGATCGCTGATTTTTGGGTTAACATAATCCCCGCACTTTTTCAAGTTCCGCAGGGAACTTCGAAAAAGTAGGAGACCCACAAAAATCGTGATCCACTCCGCAGAAATCAGGAGAGAGAAAAAATTTGAGAGTAGGAGAGATAAAACCTGATGTCTCTCCTCTGGAAAAATATGTCAGTGTCTATCATTTACCTGTGAAGAAAAAGTTAATGCAGGCAAAAGGGAGGTACATCTTGGATGTACCTGAGCTGCTTTTGTGAATGAGGAAGAGGATAACCGTCTTCCATTGAACTCTGCCAAAGTACAGATGAGAGAAAATATAGTTGGATAGTAATCTTACAAGTACCTGAAAGGGGCTTGCTGGTATCTGCTGATCCCTGCCAAAGTAGGGTGAGTGAGCAGATAGAAAAAGAAAGTAAGCTGCAAGTACCTGAGAGGAACTTGCTACTATCTGCTAGCTTCTGCAAAAGTAAGGTGAGCGAGCAGATAGAGAAAGGAAAATAGACTGCAAGTTCCTGAGAGGATCTTGCTATTATCTGCTAGTCTCTGCAAAAGGAGAGTAAGCAGGCAGATATGACAGGAGAGTAAGGTGCAAGTACCTGGGAGGAACTTGCTACTATCTGCTGGTCTCTGTAAAAGACAGATAAGAAACAGATATGATAAGAGAGCAAGGTGCAAGTACCTGACATACTCTGCTATCAATTAAATAATGATTAAATTGTGATGATGATTGTCTCGCGTGATCAAGGTATACTGTCAACATAAAAACTCAGATCAGCAAGATAAGAAAATCCGAAATTAGATTCAATGATGACATGGTCTGCTAATCAAGAAGAATCATATGCTGAGAATAAATGATGTGTAGTTAACATTTGATAGAATAATTTGTTGATCATCATCTGATAAGAGCTTATGCAGGCAGTGTATATAGGATGATCATAAACCAAGAGAAATATTGCAGATCCTCAGAATAGGTTGTATTCAACCTGCTAACCTGCAAGAAGGTAAAACAAGGAGAGAAGAGAGGCTACACCCCGAGGATGAACTAAAAGGTTGAATGCTGCCACAGGTGTTCCCCGTGGGCATTATGCATCACTTGCCAAAGTCATCCTGGGTGTAGTCTTAACCAAAGCGAGCTGGCCGCGCATCCTTTAGAAGGGCACAAATAAACAAGAAATAATCCTAAGAAGGATCGACAGATGCACTGCTCTCTTGCCTCGGGTTACAAGCATCGCTGATCAATTAGACTAGTTGCGCCAAGTGGCCTATTACTTGTCTGCGGATTGATCAGCGGAGTTGTGAGTCCCGCGGAGGCACGGATTGAGAGTACCATAGAGTGTTCGGTCGTCACAGTTGTGAGATGATCGAGGAGACAAGGCTACACTTGATTGCCATTGCTTGTCATGCAAAGATCATCGTAACTGTAACGTATCCCTAACGGAGCACGATAGAACTATCACAGGAGGCCTCCCCTAGACACTCACACTGCTCTAGACATCGGCCGGGATCCGAAGCCCCGTCATCCTCCGCACGAGAGTTGAACGGCCCCCACTACACACATATGAGAAAACTCCTCATCATATGTGGTCACTGTGGTTTTACGCCAGAGGACAATCTCGAGGGGGCACTGAGCAAGACTTGGCGATATCTCGTTGGTTTTAGTGATCTCTTTGGCAAAGAGAAAAGTATGGAGAAGAAGCATCACAAAAAGGGAACTGTGTCAGTATGAGATCTCTGACGTAAGCTTTATTGAATGAAAAAAGTTAACGCTTAGAAGTGCTGAAAAATAGAATGTTTGAAGAGTAAAGTAAAGGCAACCAGTCACAATCGTGAGGGGCTTTGAGGAACTGCGATCGGTCATAGTTGATGACGCAAGAACTGTGTCCTCTTTGCTTCAAAACAGCCTTCCAAGGGGACCTTCGTCAACGACATCGATGCACTCACTTGGAATATCAACGAGCCCCAGCCGGCCCTCATCATGTATCTCTATACACTCCTGCTGACCCTCAGCCACCTCCTTGCCCTTGGAGGTGGAAGGTTTTGCAGAATCAATTCTCTTGACCAGGTCATCGATCTTGCCCTCGATAAGTAATCTTTCAACTAATCGCCGAAGGGCCTTGCAATTTTCAGTTAAATGACCTTTTTCTTTGTGGAATTCACAGAAAGGGTCTGAATTTCTTGATCTCTGATTCGCCGGTTGGTAGGGCTTTTTGGAATATGCCCTATCCTTCATGATTTGGCAAACTTCCTACATGAACTCATCTAGTTCAGAGTTAGGCGAGCCATCATCTTGCTGATGAATCGACGCTGCTAGCGGAGATGATGCTAACAATGGCAGCAGTCGTTCTTGGGCACGTTCATGGCCTTGGAAGGGTGGTTGACGATGCGGAAATCTTCTTGCTTTCCTAGAGAGAGATGGAAAGTCTTTCCGAGGGGACCTCGGAGGCTGCCTGTAAGAAGAAGAGTTTTTCTCCGATACAAGCCTGGAGACGAAGCTGGGGTTGCTCTTTTCACCGCGGATATATGAGTTGGCTAAACCAATCAACTCTTGATAAGTTCTTGGCGCTCAGACGTTAGCTTCAAACTTTAGCGGACCATCACGCAGGCCGTGAATAAGAGCTACTCGATACATTTCTTGATCAACGATCTCAATGTCTAGGATTTCTTTCTGAAAACGATCCACAAAATGAGACCAAGTCTCATTATCTCACTGCCTGATCTCAAAGAGGGCTTCCGGGCCTCCCTTCCTCTTTGAAGAGGTAGAAAACCTGAGCAGGAACTCCCTTCGCAAATCCGTAAAGGAAGAGATTGACTGAGGTCGCAGTCCATAGAACCAGTCTCTTACTTGACCATCAAAGGTCGTTACGAGGAGCTTGCTCTTGGTAGCATCGGAGAGGGTCTTGAGAGCAACAGCTGATTCAAAAGCTTGAAGATGCTTGACAGGATCAGTCTCCCCGGTGTAAATGGGCAACCGTGGCTCTCGAAAGTTGACTGGAGTTGGTTCATACCGAACACTCTCCGTAAACGGCGATGGCTCTTCTGGCTCTACTGCATAAGGAAAGTAAGGAGCATGAGCAGTAGTTGCAAAAGGAGCAGGAGGATAGGAGTAAAAGGTTGCTGCGGGAGGAGCAAAGGCAGGAGCTGAAGAGGAGGGGTGACTTCCCTGAAAGTTCAAAAATCTGGCTGGACTTCCCCGGGCAGCTTCCCGGAAGAAGTTTTGACGAGCTGCAAACTCATCATCTTGAGATCGCAATGGAGCTGCAGGTCCTTGCGGAAAAGTTGGAGTATAAAGAGGAGGATAGACCGGCGGATAAGCCGGTGGATAGACTTGAGGAGTCTCTGATGCTGGTGCTGGATTGATTGGAGGGATTGGCGCTGCTGAAGATTGAGCGGCTAATTGCTGCGTGAGAGCTGCTAGAGTTCGGTTGATGGCTTGAAACTGTTGGGCAGTTTCTCTGCGAGATTGCTCTAAGACCTCCCAAAGAGAATCATCACTGGGACTTGGAGAAAGACTCTCGGCTGGTTGGTGGTCTGTCATGAGTAACCACTGCTTTCACTGCCTGATCGAGATCTGAAGGTCGCGTGTTAACTGTTGATGCGCGAAATGCGGTTCCAACCAGTTAACGGGTGTTCGATCTCACAGGCTAAGGATGAAGGAAGAAGGGTTGCGGGGATAGAGAGGAAGCTTGCTTGAGCAGAGGAGAAGCTTGCTCAGGTACTGTCGAGCAGAGGGCTACTTGAATGGTTAGCTTTGTAGGTTGACGCCGAGAGAGGAGAGAAGAAGAGAGGTGGCCGCTAGCAGCGGCAACAGCAGACTTCACCCGCCGCGGCTTGAATGCCACTCTTGCGACGGGCTTTTCCTTTATTCAATAAGAGTTACAACTTGCTATTGTACCATTACATAAAGAGCATTAAAGGGTACAATGGGTGAAGCTTGCGGCTGAGTAAGGAGGTGCCAGAAACTAAGTAAAAGAGGCTGCAGGAATTAGGAGAACTGAAGCTGCAGATGCTGCTGAAGCTGCCTGCTGCTGGTAGAAAAAACTAAGTCCACAATTCCTGGCGACCTGGGAGAACTGGAAATCGGAGGCTGCGGAGGCTGCGCAAGCTGCTGAGAGCAGAAAAAACTAAGTCCACAGCCCTTGACGACCTGGGCGGACTGGAGATTGGAGTCCGCCGACCTTGCTTGATCAACCTTGACGGACTGAGAAAACCGAGTCCGCAGCCTTTGATCAAGGTTGCAGTTCTCCTCCTGATCCCCTAGAATGAGAGGTCTTGGGGGGTATTTATAGGCCCGGGGAGAATCTTCTTGAAGCGGGGCCCAGCGACGTCATCCTTGACGACCTCGGCGACCTCGGCGGACTGAGAAACTGAGGTCGACGACCTCGGCGGAATGACACTTTCTCTGTTGGGGCAGACTTCCTGCTGGCTGCTAGAAGGGGGGGCAGGCAAGCTGTGCGACCTGAGGAGCAAGCAGGCGGATCTGGAGCAGGCAACTCCGGGCTAATTGGGGGGACTCCAGGAGGAGTCCTCCCTTGCTGGAGCGGAGGCCGCCCCCCTGCGGGCGGCCTGGGGCGGACTCCGGGTGGAGTCCGCCTAGCCAGGGCCAGGCCGCCCCCTTGCGGGCGGCCTGGGGCGGACTCCTGGTGGAGTCCGCCCAGCCAGGGCCAGGCGCCTGGGGCAGACTCCGGGTGGAGTCCGCCCTACCAGGGCCAGGCCGCCCCCTTGCGGGCGGCCTGGGGCGGACTCCGGGTGGAGTCCGCCCAGCCAGGGCCAGGGGGCGGACTCCGGGTGGAGTCCGCCCAGCCAGGGCCAGGCCGCCCCCTTGCGGGCGGCCTGGGCGGACTCCGGGTGGAGTCTGCCCAGCCAGGGCCAGGCCGCCCCCTTGCGGGCGGCCTGGGGCGGACTCCTGGTGGAGTCCGCCCAGCCAGGGCCAGGCCGCCCCCTTGCGGGCGGCCTGGGGCGGACTCCGGGTGGAGTCCGCCCAGCCAGGGCCAG
Source organism: Platanthera zijinensis (assembly GCA_039513925.1). Taxonomy (NCBI): domain Eukaryota; kingdom Viridiplantae; phylum Streptophyta; class Magnoliopsida; order Asparagales; family Orchidaceae; genus Platanthera; species Platanthera zijinensis. The sequence goes on from CM077091.1 coordinate 120,393,417, forward strand.
GCCGCCCCCTTGCGGGCGGCCTGGGGCGGACTCCTGGTGGAGTCCGCCCAGCCAGGGCCAGGCCGCCCCCTTGCGGGCGGCCTGGGGCGGACTCCGGGTGGAGTCCGCCCAGCCAGGGCCAGGCCGCCCCCTTGCGGGCGGCCTGGGGCGGACTCCGGGTGGAGTCCGCCCAGCCAGGGCCAGGCCGCCCCCTTGCGGGCGGCCTGGGGCGGACTCCTGGTGGAGTCCGCCCAGCCAGGGCCAGGGGGCGGACTCCGGGTGGAGTCCGCCCAGCCAGGGCCAGGCCGCCCCCTTGCGGGCGGCCTGGGGCGGACTCCGGGTGGAGTCCGCCCAGCCAGGGCCAGGCCGCCCCCTTGCGGGCGGCCTGGGGCGGACTCCGGGTGGAGTCCGCCCAGCCAGGGCCAGGCCGCCCCCTTGCGGGCGGCCTGGGGCGGACTCCTGGTGGAGTCTGCCCAGCCAGGGCCAGGCCGCCCCCTTGCGGGCGGCCTGCGGAGACGAGCGGAGGCCGCCCCTGGCGGGCGGCTGGCGGAGCATCCAACCTCGGGCGATTTTGGACCCGACAGTCCGCCTTGCGCGGACTTGGTGGACATCAGGGATAGGCTGCTCCTTGCGGAAAGGAACCTGTAAGAGAGAAAACCAGAAACAATAGGCACGTTGGAGAGGATTGCCGATTTTGGGGTTAACATCTCTTAACCCCGATATTCTTACTGAACTTTTTGGATTGAAAAATGGTGAGGAAGAGTTAGAAATTGATTTGGAAGAGTTTGATATAATGTTGAATACAATGGGGTACTCTGGAGACAACCCCAATAAACTACTGAAGAAACACCTATCTGCCGAGTTCAAATTTCTCGTAGATATAGTTGGGAAAGTCTTGCTGGGCAAGAACACTGCACACGATTATATAACTAGGCATCAATTTCTGGTCATGTGTGCAGTGGTAAACAAAAGGCAGGTGGATTGGGCTCAGATCATCTTTGATCTTATCAGGAAAAGAAACAGTAAAAAGAAAGGGAACTTCGGACGGATACTAGGCATCTTCTTGACAGCAAAGGCTGCTAAATCACTGGTCTCCCAGACCATATTCATCAATGCCAGCAAAAGGCTCACATGTGCCTTGTTTGGCAGGTGGGAGAGGATAATCACAAAGCCCTCTAAGGCTTCATCCTCTGCCACCCAAGCTTCCAAAAGTAGAAGGGCTATTACATCCACTCCCCACCCCCACTGAAAGGCTCCTTTCCACTCCTCCACCACCTCCCGTCCCTCCAGTTCCATCCCAATAACAAGTCCAGTAAACCCCACTTTCCACTACCATCCACATCCGTACCCCAACACCTCCAGCATCTCCAATTCCCTCTTCACCTACACATCTCTCATCTCCTCATCCTTCACCTCAACCTGACACTTCCATCCCTACACCACCTCTATCCCTTCTACCATCTCATCTGGTTGACATCAACCTCTCCTCCCTTCCCTCTTTCAACTTGCTTCCTCTCCCCTGAACTCTCCATCCCCACAACATGACTCTCTCTTAGAAACTCCACCTCCACCTCCACCCATCCATCCTCCAGCACCATCTACTCAGTCAGCTACTCCACCAGTTTCTGCCTCTCCAACCCTGGAACCCTCTCTTACCCCCACCATCATCCCTCTTCTCACCCCATTACTCAAAACTCTTATTGCATAGGCCATTTCCCCTCTTATTGCTTCTATCTCATCCCTTGCTGCTCAGATCTCTGCCCTAACCACGACTCCATCTTTAGTTGGGGGCCTGGATTCAGCCACTACTGAAACCAGGCAGGGGGAGATACTTCATGAAGAAGTAGCAGCAGCAGCAGGACTAGTTGTACATACATCAGATACAGCAGAAGCAGCAGCAGATAGTATAGATTCTGATATAATTGATCAATTTATTGAAACTGACATAGATATTGATGAGCTAGTTATAGCAGAAATAAATATTGTTGGTTATGTTGTCATCCATACCATAGTAGACTTGGTAAGTTTATTAAAGACTTCTGATACAGCTTATCTAAATCTCCCTCCAGCTGAATTTACTAAGCCATCATTGGCTATTATCCCTTATGAAAGTGAGGGGATAAGTTGTAAATTACTCTAGAGGGGGGGTGAATAGAGTATTCAAAATTTTATGAACACTTAGTCAGCTCCCTTGGAGTTTATTTGCGGAATAAAAAATCTGATACTTGAACCCTAAGAGCCTAACACTGTGAAGTGCACAAGTGAAGAAGTTGACTGAAATTTCAGTTAACTATAAGCCTATCACAGCAACTAGCAACCCTAGGTAGTTCTATCACAGCCACAGAATAAAATGAATAAACAAGATAACCAGATGGACACAGAATATATAGTGGTTCCCTTTAAATAGGTACATCCACTCTTCTACCACCCTGGTAGGAATCCACTACAGGTTTTTGCTAAGGTGCCCTGCCACCAATGATCTGATTCAGGTAGATCAAACAGACCCTTTGAGCTTTTGATAAGGATGCTCAACCACAGGTTGTTGATAAGGTGCCCTGTCACCAACGTTCACTTTTGAAGAGGTGTGAACAAACTCTTTTTACAAAGGGGTTGAGAGGGTTTGATTATCTTCTCTATTTTAAATACAGATTAGAGAAGATTTGTGGATTCTCTAAAGAATCAAAGTCTCCCCCTGGCTCAGTGGAAGTCCAGGGAAAGCCTTTGCTTCAGGATGAAGGAGTTTCAGATAAACTGAAACTAAATCCTCAGAAATCTGAAGACTGATTTTTATCAGGTCTTAAGATTCTGGAGCACTTGAAGCAGATCTTGAGCCTTTTCTGAAGTCTTTGAAAAACTCTAAGCAAATTGCTCAGGAGACTTGAGAATGGAAGATGATTGCTCTGGGCTTTTGCTTCAGGAAAACTTTTCTTCTTCTTGTTGTGAGATTGTGAAGAGGTGCTCTGATGATGCTTGAGCGGATGAATAATCTTTCTCTGTGTCTGTTACTTTTTCTTTTCTGAGAGCAGAATCTCTTTTAAAAAAAATGTCTTCACGTTTTCCTTTGAAACGGCTCTATTGATTTGAATTCTCGAGCACTGCAACAGATTATCTCAAAATAGAATATAGCAATAGGAATAGAATGGCCTATTAATTTTCTGTCAGTCCCAATAAGGAATAAAATAAGCGGGAAAGAAATCTCAGCATAAAGACGTACCTTTCTTGGAAATAGTACATAGTACCAACGGCTAGAAAACAGGCTGGAAAGATAAAGTCAACGTAATTCGTATAATAGGACAAAATGCTTTATCAAGAATACTGAATCCCGTGATTTATGTTTGACAGAATTTGTAAATAATTCATTTTGAATTTAAGCCATAATTTTAGCAATAAATAACTTCAGAGAATCTTTCTAACCACAAGCTAACATACTTGGAAATAAACCAAGGAATAGCATAAATACAAATAGATAAAATCAGACAGAAATCGTCGAACAGGGGTTCGAAGATCGTCGACCTGTTAACAAATCGTCGACCAATAGTAGGAATCTGTCGGACCAGAAATCGTCGACCAGAAATCGTCGACCAGAAAATAGATCGTCGACCAGCTAATAGATCGTCGACCAGCAAACAGATATCGTCGACTAAAGCAGAAAGTCTGATGACACAGAAATCGTCGAACATCTCATGATGTCGACGACTAAGGCAGAGATCTGTCGAGACAGATATCGTCGACCAATAATGATGTCGACGATTAAGGCAAAGATCTGTCGAGACAGAAATCGTGAAACTAGAACACGATCGTCGATCTGTTGATGACAGATCGTCGACCAACCTTCAGAGCGTAGTAAGCTAGCTCTGAGATCGTCGACCATCGGTCGACGATAATTGTCTTGACTTCAACGATTCAATAGCCCTGCTATCGTCGATCAATGATCGACGATCGCGAGGCCTCGTTCGACGATAGTCGAACGGAAAAAGCCTCAACCAAAACACATTCTAAAACTACTAGCCTAAACTCTAGGTCAGTTATATACTGCCCTAGGGAGACTAAGCAAAGTCTAAACATGATCATATATCTTTATATGGATCAAGAGGGGCTGGAAAGGGATTACATAAGCCAAATCACATCTAGGGTACCAACAATCTCCCCCTATTTGGGTTATGTTATCCAATCCAATTTAAAGGCTAAAGCAGACAACAACAATTCTAAAGATTAACCAGAATGATAAAACACAGGCAATACACAGAAAATATAACAAGCATAAATCAGCAGAAATGGAATGTATCAAGCAGATTTATCAGCACGTTTAGCATCAGATGAGTTTTTGGGTATTGCAGCTGGTTTGAAAATAATTTCTCTGTTAGGGTTTGCTGCTTGTCTCTTGGATAGCATTAGATCATGTTCACCAATGATTTTCTTTTCAGCATAACTTGGTAGAACTGCAGCAGGATGTAGTCTCATGTATTCCTCAGTGTCAAAGGCTTCTGGATTGACTCGAATTCTGCTGAGTTCCTTTTCTCTGAATTCTGACATTGTTGAGTAAGCTGAAGGATCCAGTCCTTGAGATTTGGCTCTCTCCATCATGCTAAGTGCAATAGACTCTTTGAATCTTGCCATAGAGGCAATCCTTTCAGCTTCAGTTTTGTCTGATGGAGAGGGAGGTCTATCAGAATCTGCATGAGCTGCAATCTCCATATTCCTTTGAAGAGCTGTAGCAAGTTTGCTTGAATCGAGAGGAATCTGCACAGTCTTCTTAGGATCAGTTTGAGCATAGAGAGATCTAGGAGGTGCAAGCTCAATGAACTTTTTGTGGGAATTTTCTGAAAAGACTACTCTTTTTCCTTTAGAATCAGCTGCAGCAGGTTTCTTTAAAGAGGAGGAGGGACCTTTCCTGGGAGGAGAAGGTTTCCTTTCTGGGACTAACTTCTTAGGAGAAGGAGGAGGAGAGAATGTAGGTTGTTGATAAGTCATCTCCTTTATTTGTTCTACGGGAGCATTGACATTTCTTTTATTTCCTTGTCCTGAACCACTTTGGCTTCCCTGGCCTTGTCTACTTCTTCTCTGATAAGATTGAGAGGGGTTGGAACTGGCTGATCTACCAATTGGAGCAGAAGAGATACTTCCAGAGGCTCCAGCACCAGGAGGTGGAGGAGGACCTCTGGGGGGGAATTTCTGAACTGGAGAGTCATATCTCTTTGTTCTCTTCTTCTCTTTAGTCTGATTCTTTGACAATCTCATCCAGGGTTGGAATTCCTTGCTCTTAGGATCTATTCCCTTCAGAATGTAATAGGGAACATCCTTGTTAGGATTTGCAGTAGAAGGAGCAGGGGCTTTTCTTTTCTTGGAAGCAGCTCTTTTTCTTTTCTTAGAGGAGTCAGAATCATCAGAGTCATCATCATCATCATCAGAATGAGATGAGTCTTTCCCAGCATAATCATCAAAGTTTTGTTCAGATGGATCTTTGGCAGCAAGTTCAGCTTTGTCTTTCTTTTCTCTTTCTTCTTTCTCTTTAGCTTCTTCAATGGCATCTTGCCTAAGAAGGGCATCCAGATCAACATTTGGAGCACTTTTCCATAGCTCTGATTCTGGATACAACTCAGGAACTGTCTTGGGGACCAGTTCTGCAATAGAAGGAGTGGATATAGGATAGGTAAGGATAGGAGGAGAAAAGATGACAATATCTGCAGGGGCAGATGCTTTCTCTAGGGAGATGGCTAGGGAATTCAGATGATAATTAGCCATCCCTTCAATGTACTCAGAGGCAATGTTCTCAGCCACAAAGGCTATAAATTGTTCTAGGTTTAGAGTACCTGAGCTTGAGTCCATTTCAGTCATCTTAGGAGCATTGTCTGCCCTATCTTGCACTTCTTCAATTTCTTCAGCAGCAGCATCAGCAGGGATGTTGATGATTTCAGCAGCAGCAGCATTTATGGTTGTGCCTGTATGCAAAGAGAGATAGGTTAACAACCAAGTGGGAATAAGATATTCCCCCCAAGGTGAACAAACAACAGGTAATAGATAGGATTACCTGAAGATCTACACAGGATACCACTTTGCATCTAAGAAGGAGGTTATAATTCCTTCTAGATGTTCAGTGACATCAGGGATAGACACCTCTGCAAGGCACAAGAGGAGTGCCATACAGGAAAAGAAAAGAGTATCCTTGACCATGGGGTCATCAAGGTACTCAGGTCTATAGGGGACCATTTTCTCTTGAGGAGGAGGAACAAAAGGAGGGGATGTGAGTGAGAACTCACAGTCTGAGGAAAGAAATGATTCCAAGTCTTTATCAGACTCAATGGACTTGGCAGCATCAACTTGCAATACTGATGTAAGATCATCAGCAGCTGTGATGAAAAGGAAGGGATAAGAAATTAACTCAAAGATGGAGTTTGAATTAATTAGAATCTTAAATAAAACTATACCATCAGGTTGAGCAGCATCCTTCTCACAGGTGTCCATGGGGACTTCCTCATTTTCTTTTTCAGGAACTTCTTCCTCAGAAGCTAGATTCACTAGGGAGTGAATGTCTTTGTTAGTTACAAATGTCAAATTGAAGTCCTGATTATATCCTTTGGAGGGAGAGTTTTAAGGTTTACCTTCTGGTTCTTTCTCTGAAGTTTCTTGAGGGACATCTACAGATTCTTGAAGGGGAAGAGAGGAATTGTCCTGAAGGGTCAGGGCATCACCTGAGACCACTTCAACAGACATCTCCCCCTGCATGACTTCAGTGGGGACTGGAGTCATGCATCTTACAGAAGGGGGCTCAGCAGAAGATGAGATGGATTTGATGGCGTCAGTGAGAGAATTGATGGAGGCAATGAGAGGGGCATTGGCAGCCTCAATCATGCTTTGGATGGAGGGAGTGATGAGCTGTACAAGGTGTGCAAGCATTTCAGGGGATATCTGAAATGCTGATGATGTGGAGGTGGATGGAATTGAAGCAGGATGATCTGTCACATGATCAAATGAGTCATGTGGAGATAGGTGGTCATCAACATGAGTGTGGGATTCATGTTGAGAAAGGTTTGTGAGGATGGTAGCAGTCACCATGTCAGCACTGGCCGAAGCTGCCAGATGTTGTGGTGTTGGTGACTGGTGTGGAGATGCAGGTGGAATGTATGATGCATGTTGTGGTGTTGGTGACTGGTGTGGAGATGCAGGTGGAATGTATGATGCATGTTGTGGTGGCACTGCAGGTGTTGTAGAAGAAAGTAATGCAGGAGAAGAGGATGCAGGGATAGAGAGGGAGGATGAAGGGATTGCTGAACCTTCCCCAGTAAGCGGGAGAGCGGCCGAATCAGCCCTTGTGTCTGAAGAAGGGTTAGGATCAACCCTGGCTGACTTCTTGATAATCCTCTGGGATTTCTTGAAAAGAGAAGGGTCCAACCTCTTGCTAGCATTTACTGCGGAGGGTGCAGAAACGAGCAGCAGGGGTGCTTTCACATATAGAAACACACCCAATACCCTTGCAAGATTTACCTCTTTCTGATTGTTCTTTCTCCTTATAAGTTCAAACAGAACTTTTCCCCAGGCAATCTGTGCCTTATTCACCAAAACGGACATCAGGGCAAACTGTTGCCTGTTGATATTGTCATGAGCAGAATGTTTTCCCAAAACAACCTTGCCTACCAGGTCGGCCAGAAACTTGTACTCTGGAGACAGGTTTATCTTCAGCAGCTTAGCCGGAATCCCTTCGGCATGGCCCATCACAGTGAGCATGCGGCCATATTCCTCTGTGCTTTGCTCATATTCCTCAGTTCCTGTTGGCAGTCCAAACAACTCAGTCAATACTTCAGGAGTCAGAGTGACCTCCTCGCCATTTATCCTTCCTGACATCGCTTCGTCGCTGGAGGACGAGGTGTATACCCATTCACGAATTTCTGGTATATTAATCTTAGGTGCGGATGACATAAATTTCTTGAGGCCTTGGTCTTCACATAGCTGCAGAATATCTTGGATTGGTTGATCGCACCGGCTGAAAGAATCGAAGTTGACACAGAAGCCAGTGTCGAACTTCATTCCGAAGAGAACAGCAGAAGGAATCGCCATAGAATTTGAGAGAAGATGGCGAATCGAGAAGCAAAACAGGGGAGAAGAGAATCGCGCGGGATTAGAGTTCGAGAGCGAATTCTAAGCTAGGAGAAGGAATATGAAAAGACGGAGCGGAAGGACGACGATCTTCAGACCTAAATCGACTATTAGAAACAAATCTGCGATCGTCGAACCCGGAATAAAATCGGTCGTCGAACACAGACCGACGATAGTCAATGTTTGACTAAATCGGTAAACATCGACCGACTACACGCAATTACCACGATCGTCGATCAATATATGATGGTCGACGATTCTCCACACAGCACAGAAAATCTGTCGTCGACCATTGGTCGACGATAGATACCTAAGGAGAGATCGTTGACCAGTTGGTCGACGATTTCTGCCTTACTACAGAACGAGCTGTCGTCGACGATTGATCGACGATAGTTCTGACCTGGTCGAAGATCGTCGAGCAGTCGTTCGACGATTTTAGACAGAAAACAAAACTATCTAAATTTTCACTACTCTGAACCATTAATCATGCCAAGCTGGTTCAGGAAGAACAAATGCTTTTGTTCATCAAGGGGCTTAGTGAAAATATCTCCTCTCTGCAGGTCTGTGGATATAAATTCCATTACTATCTTGTTCTTTTCCACATTATCTCTCAGAAAATGATGTCTAATCTCAATGTGCTTGGTTCTGGAGTGGTGCACAGGATTTTGAGCAATTGATATTGCACTGGTACTGTCACACAGAATTTTTGTGTTTGAGTGTGTGTACCCATAATCCACCAGCTGATTTTGAATCCACAGGATCTGTGAACAGCAACTAGCTGCTGCTATATATTCAGCCTCAGCAGTTGAAGTAGACACAGATGCCTGTTTCTTGCAAAACCAAGAGACAAGTCTCTCTCCCAGGAACTGACAGGTCCCTGAGGTGCTTTTCCTGTCAACTCTACAACCAGCATAATCAGCATCTGAATATCCAATTAATTCAAATCCTGACTCAGCTGGGTACCACAGTCCTAAGTTAGGACACCCCTTAAGGTATCTCAAGATCCTCTTGAGGAGAGTTAAGTGAGATTCCTTTGGGTTGACCTGAAACCTAGCACATAGGCATGTAGCAAACATTATGTCAGGCCTACTTGCAGTCAAATACAGCAGGGAACCAACAATGGCTCTATAATTCTTTTGATCAACAGACTTGCCATTGACATCAGAATCAATAACTGCATTTGAGGCCATAGGTGTGCTCATTGATGAAGCATCAGACATTCCAAATCTTTTAACCAGCTCTCTGGCATATTTTGATTGTGAAATGAAAATGCCATCAACACTCTGTTTCACTTGGAGACCAAGGAAATAGGATAACTCACCCATGCTGCTCATCTCAAACTTAGAGTGCATTAGTTCAGAGAACCTCTTGCATAGTTTGGGATCAGTAGAACCAAATATAATGTCATCTACATAGATTTGAACTAACAGTTGTGAGTCCTTATGATGTCTAATGAATAGGGTTCTATCTACTACACCTCTCACAAACTTGTGTTCTAGAAGAAAATTTGCTAAGGTCTCATACCAAGCTCTAGGAGCTTGCTTAAGTCCATAGAGAGCCTTTTGGAGTTTGAACACATGAGTGGGTAAGGTTGATGAGACAAACCCTGGTGGTTGTTCAACAAACACTTCTTCCTTTAAATCTCCATTGAGGAAGGCACTCTTCACATCCATTTGGAAGACCTTAAATCTTTTATAGGCAGCATAGGCTAGGAAAATCCTAATGGCTTCTAGTCTAGCTACAGGGGCAAAAGTCTGATCATAATCTATGCCTTCCTCCTGTCTATAGCCTTGAGCTACTAGCCTAGCTTTATTTCTAACTACTATGCCTTGGGCATCAAGCTTGTTTCTAAACACCCACTTGGTGCCTATGATCCGTTGGCCTCTTGGTCTTGGAACCAAGGTCCAAACTTTACATCTTTCAAACTGGTTAAGCTCCTCTTGCATTGCTATAATCCAGTGGGGATCAAGCTCAGCATCTTTAATGGTTAGGGGCTCAACCTGAGAAAGGAAACAAGCAAACATCACATTTTTGTTGAGTTGATGTCTTGTCTGGACTCCTGCTGAAATGTCTCCAATCACTTGAGATACAGGGTGATCTCTAAGTGTGACAAGATCAGTAGGTTCAACAATGATCTGATCTTCAACAGTTTCAAGATTTACTTCCTCATGTGGAATTTGATCAACTGTTGGAGCAGGTGCTTTAGCTTCAAGCAGATCTACATCAGATTCAGAATCTGAGGGAGCAACCTGAGGAGTTTGTTTGGGATGATTCTCCTGTGTGAGTCTCAAACCTTCCAAATCCTTACTTACTCCTAGGACTTGCACTGTACTATTAGAAGAAGAATCCTTCTCCTTATAGTACATGACTGTCTCATCAAAAGAGACATGTGCAGACTCTTCTATCTTAAGAGAGGATTTATTAAGGACCCTATAGGCTTTGCTTACTTGAGAGTATCCTAGAAAAACTCCCATTGAAGCTTTTGCCTCAAATTTTCTAAGGTATTCTTTGTTATTGTTATGAACAAAAGCAACACAGCCAAACACTCTAAAATAATCTATTTTAGGTTTCACTTGCTTAAGTAATTCATAGGGAGTCTTACCCTTAAGTTTATGTATCAGACTTCTGTTCAATACATAGTTAGCTGTGCTAACTGCTTCAGCCCAAAAGGACAGAGGCATGTTAGCATCTGCCAACAATGTACTTGCAGCTTCAATTAGGGTTCTGTTTTTCCTTTCAACTACCTCATTTTGTTGAGGAGTTCTAGGAGCAGAGAAGCTATGTTTGATACCTTCCTTCTCACAGAATTCTTGCATAAGAAGAGACTCAAACTCAGTACCATGATCACTTCTGATCAAGGCAATCTGAGTAGAATACTCACTCTGTATACACTTTAGAAAGTCTGTAAGAACCTTGAAGTTATCAGCCTTAGTTCTCAAGAAGAATACCCAAGTGAACCTGGAGAAGTCATCTACAATTACTAGAGTGTAAGACTTTCCTCCAAGACTCTGTACAGCAATAGGACCAAATAAATCCAAATGTAGCAAGTACAGAATCCTGGGAGAATCACTTTTATTAACTGATTTAAAGCTATTTCTTGTTTGCTTTCCTAGTTGACAAGCTTTGCAAAGGCCTTCCTTCTTGTAGGGGCAAGAAGGTAATCCTCTTACAAGATTGTATTTAGCCAACCTAGAGATGTTTTTCAAGTTTACATGACTAAGTCTCTTATGCCAAAGGGTATTATTACTTGTTACTTCATTAAATAAGCATATTTCAGATTTGGAGGAATTAAAATCTACAACATAAATATTTCCAATTCTAATGCCTACTAACACCACAGTATTATTTAAAGAAATATTGCAGGCAGTGTCAGTAAACCATACCTTGTATCCAGCATCACACATTTGACTTACAGAGATTAGGTTGTGCTTTAGTCCTGAGACATAAGCTACCTTCTTGAAGGTTACAGCTCCTATGGTGAAGCTCCCATACCCTTCAGTCTGTCCACAGCTGGAATCCCCAAATACAACTTTTGGTCCCAGCTTGGCTTTGAAACCTGACAGGTTCTTCTTCTTTCCTGTCATATGCTTTGAGCATCCACTATCCAGATACCATTTGTCATGTATGACTGGATAGGTCTTCACCTGCAGAAAGAACAGTTACACATTGTGGACCCAGGTTACCTTGGGTCCAGTATTCTTCACAAAAGAAAAACTAGATATAAAAGATTTTGCAGGCTTTGATTTATATCCTAAAGGGTGTGATCTCCTAGGTGGGATAATCCATTCAGTTGAAGGATTAAACAACCTGGGGTGGTGATTAGGATTTGAAGTTTTGGAAGTTTGAAAATGATTTTCCAGCTTAAGTCCAGATCGTCGATCGATGGTCGACGATCGCAAGCCATATCGTCGATCATTTCCAGTATAGCTATATTCTGGATTCAACGATCGTCGATCACTGGTCGACGACTCAAGATGAGATCGTCGATCTCCTGCACCAAAGATATCATACTTGGTGAAGGTGTTCAGCGATCGTCGATAGTCGTTCGACGATTGGTTTGACGATCGTCGATTAATGTTCGACGATTTTTGTAAAGCTAGAAATTTTTTCTTCCTATTCTCTTTCTTAATCTTATTCTGAATTTTCTTGCATTTTTCAATTTCCTCATTATTCTTTATTCCTGATTCAGAGACAAATTTTACTGGAGTGCTAAATCTCTCCTTTGTGAGGAGGATGGGTTCACTAGGTGTAGCACCTAAGCCTAGTTTATCATTACCAACCCTAGTGTTTGCTATACAGGTTATTTCAGATAATTTAAGGCTTCTGCCATTTAATTGTTCTTCTAACCTCTTAGATTTAGCTAGTTCTAACTTTAGGAATGTTACTTCTTCTTTTGAGCTCTCTAATTCCTTTTCTAATCTGATTATTTCAACACCTTCCATGTCTAGTTCCATTATTTTTAATCTAAGTGACTTAATTTCTTTTTCAGATAATAGTAAGTCTAAACATAGAGTTTTAAATTTTAGTTTGAACTCAGGAGATGAGAAATCAAATGAGTCGATTACCTGGTCCTCCATAAAGGAATCTTCTTCATTGTCTCCTTCTTCTTCAGAATTCTCTGCAGCTGACGGAGAGCTGCAGGCATCAATGGCCATGAGGCAGACCTCTTTGGCTTTCTTCTCTTCTTCTTCTTCTGAATCACTGGAGCTAGAGGAGCAGGTATCCTCTTCTGTTTCACTCCAGGTAGCAGCCACAAATCCCTTGTCCTTCTTCTTGTATTTGTGTGATGAGGACTTGGAGTGGTGCTTCCTGTATTCTTTCTCATGTTTCTTCTCCTTATACTTCTTCTCTGGACAATCTGGGGCAATGTGTCCAGGCTTGCTGCATACATAACAAATGATTTCTTTAGATGGAGTCTTGTCATACCTTGGCTTGTCCTCATGCTTGGAGAACTTCTTTCTGAGGTCTCTTCTTCCCATGTTGAAGAATCTCTTGGCAATGAGTGCCAGTAACTCCTCATTTGATTGACTTCCTTCAGAAGTCTCAGCAGCCTTAAGAGCTAGAGAATGCTCTTTCTTTGTAGGAGTAGGAGTCTTCACTTCAGTTACAGCAGCTCTACTCTTTAAGGTTTGCTCATATGACCTGAGCTTTCCCAACAGAGCTTCTGTGGAGAGTTCCACAGTGTTTCTTCCATCCTTGATGGGCCATATCCTTGAGTCCCAAGAGATGGGAAGGCACATCAGGATCTTGTCATTGACTTCTGACAAGGTTATCTCCTTGTCTAAAGACCTCAGTTCACTTATTATTGAACTGAGTCTTGTGTACATGGTGTCAATGTCTTCAGCATCATCCTTCTTGAAGTTTTCATACTGAGAGGTGAGATTAGATCTCCTGTCCTTCCTCTCATCAGCTGAGCCAGCAACTATGTGGTTGAGGGAATCCCACATAGCTTTGGCTGAGGTACATTCAGCCAGCTTCTGGAATATCTCATCAGACATTGTCTGAGCTAGGATATTCATTGCTTTAGCATCAGCTGCTTTTGCCTTCTTGTAAGTTTCATTGTAGTCAGGTGGTGGTACAGCACTGAGATCAGCAGAAGTGGAAGCAGCAGCAGGCCTAGCAGGTGGTCCTGTCAAAATAGAAGAAAAAATATCTTCATCAATAGAATTCATGTATAGTCTTATCCTGGCCTTCCATATGCCAAACTTGGACAAGTTGCATACAGGAGGTCTGGTGCTTGAATAATCCTTAGACTGGGCCATGTGTGAAAGTGTTTGTGAATGGTATCAGGAAACAACTTATCACAGGATCTTTTAACTCAGGTGTTAGCCTGTATGAACAGCTAACCTCCCTCTGATACCAATTGAAAGTGAGGGGATAAGTTGTAAATTACTCTAGAGGGGGGGTGAATAGAGTATTCAAAATTTTATGAACACTTAGTCAGCTCCCTTGGAGTTTATTTGCGGAATAAAAAATCTGATACTTGAACCCTAAGAGCCTAACACTGTGAAGTGCACAAGTGAAGAAGTTGACTGAAATTTCAGTTAACTATAAGCCTATCACAGCAACTAGCAACCCTAGGTAGTTCTATCACAGCCACAGAATAAAATGAATAAACAAGATAACCAGATGGACACAGGATATATAGTGGTTCCCTTTAAATAGGTACATCCACTCTTCTACCACCCTGGTAGGAATCCACTACAGGTTTTTGCTAAGGTGCCCTGCCACCAATGATCTGATTCAGGTAGATCAAACAGACCCTTTGAGCTTTTGATAAGGATGCTCAACCACAGGTTGTTGATAAGGTGCCCTGTCACCAACGTTCACTTTTGAAGAGGTGTGAACAAACTCTTTTTACAAAGGGGTTGAGAGGGTTTGATTATCTTCTCTATTTTAAATACAGATTAGAGAAGATTTGTGGATTCTCTAAAGAATCAAAGTCTCCCCCTGGCTCAGTGGAAGTCCAGGGAAAGCCTTTGCTTCAGGATGAAGGAGTTTCAGATAAACTGAAACTAAATCCTCAGAAATCTGAAGACTGATTTTTATCAGGTCTTAAGATTCTGGAGCACTTGAAGCAGATCTTGAGCCTTTTCTGAAGTCTTTGAAAAACTCTAAGCAAATTGCTCAGGAGACTTGAGAATGGAAGATGATTGCTCTGGGCTTTTGCTTCAGGAAAACTTTTCTTCTTCTTGTTGTGAGATTGTGAAGAGGTGCTCTGATGATGCTTGAGCGGATGAATAATCTTTCTCTGTGTCTGTTACTTTTTCTTTTCTGAGAGCAGAATCTCTTTTAAAAAAATGTCTTCACGTTTTCCTTTGAAACGGCTCTATTGATTTGAATTCTCGAGCACTGCAACAGATTATCTCAAAATAGAATATAGCAATAGGAATAGAATGGCCTATTAATTTTCTGTCAGTCCCAATAAGGAATAAAATAAGCGGGAAAGAAATCTCAGCATAAAGACGTACCTTTCTTGGAAATAGTACATAGTACCAACGGCTAGAAAACAGGCTGGAAAGATAAAGTCAACGTAATTCGTATAATAGGACAAAATGCTTTATCAAGAATACTGAATCCCGTGATTTATGTTTGACAGAATTTGTAAATAATTCATTTTGAATTTAAGCCATAATTTTAGCAATAAATAACTTCAGAGAATCTTTCTAACCACAAGCTAACATACTTGGAAATAAACCAAGGAATAGCATAAATACAAATAGATAAAATCAGACAGAAATCGTCGAACAGGGGTTCGAAGATCGTCGACCTGTTAACAAATCGTCGACCAATAGCAGGAATCTGTCGGACCAGAAATCGTCGACCAGAAATCGTCGACCAGAAAATAGATCGTCGACCAGCTAATAGATCGTCGACCAGCAAACAGATATCGTCGACTAAAGCAGAAAGTCTGATGACACAGAAATCGTCGAACATCTCATGATGTCGACGACTAAGGCAGAGATCTGTCGAGACAGATATCGTCGACCAATAATGATGTCGACGATTAAGGCAAAGATCTGTCGAGACAGAAATCGTGAAGCTAGAACACGATCGTCGATCTGTTGATGACAGATCGTCGACCAACCTTCAGAGCGTAGTAAGCTAGCTCTGAGATCGTCGACCATCGGTCGACGATAATTGTCTTGACTTCAACGATTCAATAGCCCTGCTATCGTCGATCAATGATCGACGATCGCGAGGCCTCGTTCGACGATAGTCGAACGGAAAAAGCCTCAACCAAAACACATTCTAAAACTACTAGCCTAAACTCTAGGTCAGTTATATACTGCCCTAGGGAGACTAAGCAAAGTCTAAACATGATCATATATCTTTATATGGATCAAGAGGGGCTGGAAAGGGATTACATAAGCCAAATCACATCTAGGGTACCAACACCTTACTCCTCCCCAATAAGTTCTGATGTTACTAAGCAACTTAAAGACAGTTTTTCCAAGATTTTTGAAACTCTAGCAGAGACAACCAAGGCTGATTCAGTCAGAGACTCCTCCCCTCCAGAAACATTTTATGTTCCAACATTTATCATGGATGATTCCCCAATGCCTGATATGGATGCCTTGATCATGGCTGATATTGAAGAAGAGAATAAGACAGCTACTGAAAGCACTGTCACAAGTAACTCTCCAGGATCAATTGATATTCCTCCTCCAGCTCCCTTCCAGCATGGAAAACCCTCCATTTCTACTGAGTTCCAAAAAGAGATAGATGACTTGTATAGCAATCCTCAAGGACAGTCTGATGATGATGATGAGGATGATGATGACTCTGATGAGGAACCCAATAAAAAGAAAGTCTTAATGAAAAGGAAAGCTCCACCTCCTCCTGCTCCCAAACTTGGAAACACTAATGACACACCCTATTATATTCTACAAAATATAACTCCATACAAGGGTATGCCAGTCTGGATGTGGCTATCCAAGAATGAACAAAAGGCAAGAAATAAGAGCAGAAGGTATTCTCCTCACCCACAAAAATTCAGAAGAGACCCTCCTCCTCCTCCTCCACCAGCTGCTGGTGCTTCTAGAAATAGTTCTCAAAAGTCAGATGCACCTTCCAAGCCCTCATACACAAGAACATATCAGAGGCATAAAAGATCATCAAGATAGCAGTCCCATGGAAGCAGCCAGCAGAGAAATACTAGCTGTATAGAACAAATAAAAGAGATAGTGTATCAAAAACCAGAGTTCTCTCCTCCTCAACCACAGGCTGAACAAAGAAGACACTCTGTACCTAAAGGAAAATACAGTGAGGCAGCACCTCCCAAATCCCTATACACTCAAAGTACTGAAAGCCAAGCTGAGACAAATTTTCAAGAACAGTCTATAAATTTTCAAGCACAGTCTACAAATTTCAAGCCTGTTGCACTGCTATCCTCACAAGAAGATCAATCATCTGTCAGTCAGGATGATGATCCAAACTTCAGGATGGCCAGGCTTTAAGAATTAATTGCTCTATCACAGATGAAAAAGTCCAGAGAAGAAGGACAGGATCAACCAAAATTCTCTACAATGTCCACATATAGAGAAAACGAACTTGAAAGGCTTCAGGTAAGCAAGAAGCTGTTTGACCCTACTGAATATATGACTAGACATCCAGAAGCAATTGTTCCCAAAACTTCAACTCAGACAATGATTGGAGTAGCTGATTTATATATGTCAAAAAGAGAAGCTGTCAATCCTAATAGGGAAATTATACTTACAAACCTTGGAGAAATGAAGAAGGAAGAAAAATCCAAGAAGTAAAAGCAGACAATCCTAAAGAAAAATTGCTACTTGTGGTATACTTTATTAAATTTATGTTGTTTTTCTGCTACAAAGCTATGTACATATATCTGCTGCACTTATTATCATTATCTACCAGATATATATTGTGTTTCTGCTTTGTATATTTCTTTTGTATTGAGTCTGTTATTAGTGACCTCACTCAAATAGGGGGAGATTGTTGGAACCCCTAGTTGGATTTGGGCTAGGTTCACTGAGTTAGGATATGACCCAACATGTATAGATCAAGGTCATAGTTGTGTCCTAGAGTCTAGGTCAATTTCTTGAGTCAACAGTACAAAGGACTAGCCTCCAACCCTATAAGAGACTCATGACTTAGAGAATTCAAGACATAGAAAAAGAAGTTCTATGTTCGTCGAACTCCGGTCGACGAAATTCGAGCTCAGCTAGACGAACTCAGGGAGAATTCTCTGAGCCCAGCTCGACGAACTCTGAACAAAGTACTAATTGCTTTAGTCAGAAACTCAGTCGACAAACTAAAACATCAGCTAGAAGAACTCTGTTCTCTGATCGACAAATCCTGGTTAAAGTGGTTCAACACTCAGAAAATATTCTATGTTCAATTTTCAGACTCAGCTCGACGATCTTGGACCTCTACTGGACTAACTCTATTCTCAAGGCTCAGCACGGCGATCTTAGACCTAAGCTCGACAAACTTGATGCATAAAAGGAAGTTATCAAGCAGCATTCAGAGGTCGACGATCTTGGATCTCAGCTCGACAAACAGATATTCTCAGCTCGACGAACTGTGGACTCAGATCGACGAATTCAGTCTGATTCTTTTTCCCTTTTGTCCTTATTATGTGGCAATAATTCATGAGTAATTAATGCTCTAATATTCTCTGAATATTACCGTTAGACAAGAGCATTAATTATGGTCTTCATCAGGATTACTGCCTGCCGTTTTTATAAGATACAGTTGGGGAAACAAATCAATGTAGAAAATATTCCAAGGCCGTCAGCATTTATTGCAGAAGGAAATTCAATATTCAAAAACGTAAAATAAGAAGGGCTGCCAGACAACAACAAGAAGAAGAACATCAATCAAAAAAATCAAGCGTCTTCTGCCTTCACATTCACAGGAACTCTTTGAAGGACAACAAAACTACTGTATTTGTCAAACTGTTCCTGAAGCTTTTCTAGTCAAGATTGAAGGCTAAAATCCCTCCACCCTAAAGCAAAGCTCTCATCTTTGAACCATTCAACCTCTCAGGGGGAGCTTTAACACCATCAAGAATCCACTTAGTCTTCTCATTATGACTTGAGAAAAGAACACTTCCATCACCCTCTTTTCCTACCTCTGTATAGGGTTTTAATTCCCTTCAAAATTATTCTGGTTGCAAGTATCCTACCAAAACACTTGAGGTTTGGTTTTTGAGCACCTCACCAAAAGCTCATTGGTGGCAGTCACTTGATCTAAAACCTGAGTGGATTCCTACCTATGGTGGTAGAAGAGTGGATGTACCCAAGTTTGGGGAACCACTATAAATTCTTATGTTGTCTGTGTGCTTGTGATTTTCCTGTGTGCTTGTACTGTGATACATTTTGCTGAGTAAATCAGTCATATTTTATCTAGTTCATCTGCTGCACTAGGTCACTCTTACACATATATCATAGTAACATACTTTGTTAAAAAGACTCCTAATTTCTGCAGAAAATCAAAAGATTTTAAAAACTCTATTCACCCCCCCCCCCCACACACACACACACTCTAGAGTTATTCAGAGCTTACCCTATCTTTCATAAACACATAATCATTATAAACAACAAAGAAATAAAAACTGAACTGATTTCATTCAATTTTTAGAGAAAAAGAAATATCATGTTTACAAAGATTCCTTTCTAGATCAGAACACAAAATGTTACATTATTTTAATACATAAGCCTATCTATCATGTTATTGACTAGGCTCCTTAATGACAATTCCTTTGCCAGTCTTGATCTTTTACTGTACAGAAGGTTCAGCATCTTCAGCAGGCTTCTTCCCTTTCAGGGCTTTCTTCTTTAGTTCTTCAGCCTTAATTTTCTGCCTTTCAAAATAGTGGAATGGCTTTGGGAAATACTTGCTTGGCTCCTGAGCATTAGCAGGTAGCTTCCCAGCCTTAGCTCTTCTTCTATGTTAAAGAATGGCTTCTTGTTCAACTTGGAATTTATTCCATTCTTATTCTGAATACCATTTACCCCTATCATGGGTTTTATCCTTTACAGCTTTCCAGGCAGTAAGTATAATGTTTCTAGAAGTTGGGCTTTACTGCTCAAAGTCTGGCTTCAGCTTAGCCTGCTCTCTGAATCTCTTCTTGGATAGTTGAGCTTCCTTCTGAGCTTCTAAGGAAGCTTCTGACATTTCTACTTTTTCAAAAATTACATTTTGCGCCTCTTGTGGAGGACTATACATTTTCTGCACTTCTTCTTGAATCATTTCAAAGTCTGCTGGGGGTAGATAACCTGAGCAACTTTAGGCTGATTTCCTTCAAGATAGGCAGGTTGTATCCTAGATTCTGCTACATTATCATCATCACAAAGAGGATGATATCCAAGAGTGGCTCTGATGCTATTGGAAATCCATTTAGCATGGTCAGAGCTATCTTTGACTAGTAATCTCTCCCCCTTTATGACTTCTTGTTCAATATGACTTCTCAAATCATCCTTTTGAAACCTGACCTGATTAACAACATGGTCAGTTCCTTCCTTAAAGTAATCTCTGAATTTTGTCAAAAAATCAGATATATTATTTTGAGAAGCCTGAAAGGTCGTCTGAACTGTAGCTATATCTTCTTTGATTTGCTTTGACACTTCATCTTTTACAGAAGTTGATAAATCATTTATCTTTGACAGTATAGCATAGTGTGAATCTTTAAGATTGTCATTCATTCTTATCTGATTTTCAAGTACATATCCGTGCTTTACTTCAAGTTCATCCACTTGAACTTTGATAGCTTGTTGTTGCTTGGCCAGGAACACCACAACATTATCTCCTTTATGCAAGCAATCTGTCATCTCCTTCTTATTTTGATTCACTTCAAATCTGATAGATTTGGTGTCCTGGTCCAATTAAAACTATAACTCTTTATGAGTTTCATCCACATATGTTTCTAAAGATTGTCTTTGTTCATCCAATTTAAGCTGTATCTGGACTAGTAAAAAACTGAAGTCCAAGCTTGATGCAGATGGAGCTATGCTTATTTGTAATGACTTTTTATATCCAGAACTCTTTTTCTTCAAAGCAACTAGTTTCCTTTTCTTATCCATTTTGGCTTCTTCATCTTCAGAAGATTCAGTTGAACTTTCAATATCAACTGTATCCTTTTCAGCGGGCATCCTTAGACAACTCCCCCTCAGTCCTTGGAATATCTTTTTCTTATGAAATCTGCTCCCCCTCAGTCCTTGCAGGGGGAAGATCAGAGAATAGGACATTCATGGTGAATTCGTGCTGTATTGGCTCATTTTGTGCATCTGTCTCAACAGTTTCTTGAGCTGTAATGTTGATTTCAGATACTATATTCATAACAGTATCTGCAGCCAAGTCACTTTCTAAGACTGCATCATCAATGCCTCCCCCTTGGGCAGGCAACTCAGTTGCTTGTTCTATTTGTTATTGGGGCACACTGCCCTGCACTTGTTCTTGTGCATCCTTTTGTTGCTAGTCTTCATCAGAACTGAATACAACTTCCTCCTCAGAATCACTAGAGGATTAAGCTTGTGGAACCACTTTCTTCTTTTTCTTATCTTTCTTAGTTTGCTCTTGAGGAGCAGGGACTTCTTTGGTCAGAACTCTATCCCACCTTGATAAAATTTTTACATCCATCCTCCTCATATGATTTATTTTTGATACAGCCACTTGTTTCAATACATCTGGTATTACAGTAGATAAGCATAAACTTAGAATTCTTCCCATGTTTGGTTTCTTAGTTCCTTCATGAACTTTATCAAACACTACTGCTGCCCGTCGGTGTTTATCTTGAATATGATCCTTACCATAATATTGAACATGTGGACAGAGATTCTATCATGTCCACCAGTTTTGCAAAGAATCACTTTGCCAACTACTTCAGATAGGAATTTTCCTTGGGAATTCATCCCTTTTCTGGTAATAGATGATCCAATCTTAATATTGGGGCTCAGCCCGCACCAGCTTAAAGCTTCTGTAATCTGGGAAGGGGTTATTTCATCTGTGTCCTTGACTGATGGAAGCTGAAGTGATTTCCTGATAGTTTTTAGTGTGAGTTTCACTAGGGAATTTTGAACAGTCCCTTTAATTTTCTTGCCTGCAGAATCCACTGTAGCGGTTGAATAAAACTCCAGAACTTCCTTTTTCCATATCTTTGTTGGTTCAGAAACTAAGTACTCCAATCCATTTTCTGAAATTAGGGCAATAACACCCTGAATTTCATCTGAAGCTATTGTGAACCCTTCACGAACCAGTTCATAACCTTCATTGACTTTGTCTTCTTGACGAGGCGCCATTGATGTAAGAGTTGGAAGCGAAGAGAAGAGAAAAGAAAAGCTTTGTCGACAAAAGGAGGAAAGTCAAGAATACTGAAAGCGTAGTCGACCAGATTTTGGTTTCACCTATTTATAGTATAAGTGTAAGGGCAGGTCAAAAGACGTGCCAGTATCGACAAGTTTTCTTATGTGTCGACAGAAATGACCTAGGTCTCGACAATACGTGTTTTAAGTCGACACGACTATGTGCCGACATACTAATGTCAGAGTCGACAACTTGTCTTAAGTCGACACATTTATGTGTCGACAAACTTGTGTCTGTGTCGACACACTTGTGTCTGTGTCGACACTAACTACTTAAGTCTTGACAGACTTGTGTCGACACAAGAATCCTCTCGACATAAGATGTCGACATAGTTGTGTCGACATCAATTATCCTGTCGACACAGATACTGTTTCTGTGTCGACACTTCCTTTTACTAAGTCGACACAACATATTGAGTGTGTCGACATAGCTTGTTTGTGTCGACACAAACATTGTACTTAGACAAATTTCCAAAGAAATTTGATGCTTACATATTCTCCTTAGGGATTCTTATGCTAACCTATTCTAGGTTCAACATTCTTAATTCAAATTTAAAATAATTGAATTTAGTTTCATCCAGAGGTTTTGTAAAAATATCAGCTATTTGATTATCAGTTTTCACAAATTCTAGGCTAATATTTTCCTTCTCTACATGTTCTCTGATGAAATGAAACTTAATTTCTATATGCTTGGTCCTACTATGTGATACAGTATTCTTAGCAATAGAAATATCACTTGTAGAATTACATAATAGAGGAATTCTACTTACCTGGATGTCATAATCTTCTAGTTGATGTTTTATCCACATCAATTGTGCACAGCAGCTATATACTCTGATTCAGCTATTGATATAGCTACACTAGTTTGCTTCTTGCTGCTCCATGACACCAGCCTCCCACCAAGGAATTGACAAGTTCCTGTGGTACTCTTCCTTTCTTCTTTGCATCCAGCAAAGTCTGCATCTGAGAAACCAGTTAGTAGGAAATCCTTATTCTTAGGATACCAAAGGCCTAGATTAGGTGTACCCTTAAGATATCTCAGAATTCTCTTAACTACAGTATAATGAGATTCCTTAGGGCAAGCTTGATACCTAACACAGACACATGTTGAATACATGATGTCAGGTCTACTTGCAGTCAAATAGAGTAGAGAGTCAATTATCCCTCTATACAAAGACTCATCAACAGGTTTCCCTGCCTCATCTTTGTTTATAGGCATACTTGTTCCCATTGGAGTTTTCATGGTAGAAGCTGAGTCCAAACCATACTTCTTAATTAACTCCTTGGTGAACTTAGACTAGGAAATGGACAATCCATTCTCAGTCTGTGTAACTTGAAGTCCCAAGAAGAACTTCAGCTTACCCATACTACTCATCTCAAACTTCCCTTACATAAGTTTGGCAAACTTCCTACAAAGGTTGTTTTTAGTAGAACCAAAGATAATGGCATCCACATATATCTGGACTAGTATTATCTTGCCTTTTGATTCCCTATAGAATAGAGTTTTGTCTATCTTTCCTCTAGAGAATTTATTCTCAATAAGAAAGGCAGACAAGGTTTCATACCAAGCCCTTGGAGCTTGTTTCAAACCATATAGAGCTTTCCTAAGCCTATATACATAATCAGGAAAGTGAGAGTCTATAAAACCTTAGGGTTGTTCAACATAGACTTCTTATTTTAAATCACCATTCAGAAATGCTGATTTTACATCCATTTGGTATACCTTGAACCCTTGATAGGCAGCATAAGCCAAGAATAGCCTTATAGCCTCCAGCTTTGCCACTGGAGCAAAAGGTTTGATCAAAATCAATACCTTCCTCTTGCCTGTAGCCTTTTGCTATCAGTCTAGCCTTGTTCTTGACTATGGTGTCATTCTCATCAAGCTTGTTCCTGTAGATCCATTTAGTTTCTATTATGTTGTGATCCTTAGGTTTTGGCACCAGCTCCCAGACTTTACACCTTTTGAACTTATTGAGCTCTTTTTGCATTGCATCAATCCAGTTGGTGTCTTGCAGTGCTTCTTCAATCTTCCTGGGTTCTATTTGAGACAAGAAGATAGAACATAGAACTGTGTTCATGCTCCTGCTCCTTGTTAGAACACCTTGACTTGCATCACCAATGATTTGGTGAACTGGATGATCCATCTGGTGTCTCCTTGCTGGAGGAAATCTGTCAGCATTATGGTCTTCTCCAGTTTCCTCAACTTGATGCTCCACACTGTCTTCTTCATCAAGAGAGACTTGTTCTTCCCCTAGATAGTTGGCCTCTCTATCTTCATCCAACCTAGCAGGAACATCTTCATTGATGGTCAACTTGTATATCCTATCTGTTAAACTTGTAGAGCTAACAGAAGAACTAGACAATCCATTGTTAATAAATTTTGACTCATCAAATACAACATGCACAGATTCTTCTACAACTTGGGTAGTCAAGTTATAGATCATGTATTCTCTACTGTGGTTGTTGTACCCAACAAATATCCTTTCTAGGGATTTAGCGGCAAACTTAGTTAGGTAGTGCTTACCATTGACTAGTACAAAACACTTGCTACCAAAGATTTTAAAGTAAGATATGTTTGGTTTTCTTTCTTTCAAAATCTGGTAGGGAGTCATCTTGTGTTTCTTGTTGATGGAGGCTCTATTTAGCACATGACATGCAATATTAACTGCCTCAGCCCAGAAGTATTCAGGGAGAGTAGTATCATTTAGTAAAGTTCTACTAGCCTCAATTAGAGTCCTATTCTTTCTTTTAGCAACACCATTTTGCTGAGGAGTTCTAAGTGAAGAGAATTCATGATGAATCACAAGTTCTTCACAGAATCTTGTCATACATTCAGACTAAAATTCAGTTCCATGGTCACTTCTGATTTTTATCACTGAAATGTTGTATTCATTCTGTATTTGTCTAACAAAAGTCTGAAAAATAGATGGGGTTTCAGATTTCTGCCTCAAGAAGAAAACTCATGTATATCTAGAATAGTCATCCACAATAACAAGTGTGTATACTTTCCTACCAAGACTGTGAACTGGCATAGGACCAAACAAATCCATATGAATGAGATATAAACATCTCATTGAATCTTTGATGTCAAGTGCTTGGAAAGAGGACTTAGTCTGCTTGCCTTTTTGGCAAGCTGAACACACACCCTCTTTGATGCACTTAATTTGAGGACCTTTCCTCACTAATCCCATGCTGAACAGTAGTCCTATAGACCTATAGTTCAGATGAGCTAGTCTCTTGTGCCATTTGACACATAGAGAAGCTTTCTCTCCTGCAACCAGACAAATTGGTGAGTTGTTAAACTCACAATCTAGGTTAAGGCAATATACATTTCCTTTCCTAGAGCCAGTCAAAATGATCTCTTGATCACTTGACCTTCTTATCTGTCACTCCCCTTTGAGAAAAGAAATGACATAACCTAAATCACTAAGTTGACTTATGTTAATTAGGTTATGTTTTAAACCCTTCACATAAGCCACTTTAGTGACAGTAATTGAATCACTAGTAATGTTACCAAATCCTTTGATGATACCATTTTCTGATCCACCAAAGATAACTTTGGGTCCATTCTCTATGGGCACATAGTCCCTCAACATTCTTCTTGTTCCTATCATATGTTTGGAACAGCCACTATCCAAGTACCATATAGGGGTATGGTCACTTGGATTCCCCTACAATACATGAAGAATTACTTACCATTAGAACCCAACTTGCTCGTGGGTCCTAGGTCCTTGTTAGTTTGAAAACCTACAACTGTTCTAACAGGAAAAATACTCTTGGTTTTAACACTAGTGTTAAACCAGCAATCCATGACAAAGTGCCCCACCTTGCCACAACACCAACACTCAAACCTAGTATACCTTTTCTTAGGTAAAGACTTTACTGCTTTGTTGCCAGCAGTCTTGTTGAGAGTTGGTGTTGGAGCATCACTCTTCAAGAAATCCTCTTGAACCTGATGGGCATGCCTATAGTGTGGTCTGTAAGCATTTGCACCCTTGCCCATGTGATTTCCATGCTCACAGTGACCATGTGTAGTGTCATGATCATACATGTTAGTAGGATTCACCACCTTCCTAAAGAAAATAGGGGGTTCAGCAACTAGAGGTCGAACTTGTCCCTTACCTTTTCTATGAGAATTGAAAGCTCTAGTTCTTCCCTTAAAGCCTAGACCAGTCTTCCCTTTTTGTGAAATAAAATTGTCTATTAGGGGTAAGACAGATTTGGGCTTGGAGAATTTAGTTAATAGCTCTCTCTCTCTTGCTGAAGTTTTGCCTCCAGTTTCTTGATATAATTCTCTTTGAAAGAGATTGTGCCCATTTAAATAACTGTAATGTTCTTCAATTTGGCAACCTCATTCAGTTTTAGATCCAACATCTTAGCTGAATCTGCTGCAGCAAGCTTAATAGACTCAATCTCTTTGGCCTGCACTTTAACAAGAAACTTGCTCTTCTTCAGAGCTTGCAACAACCCACCATACTCATCAATGAGTTGGTGTACATCCCCTTCAGACTCAGATCCATCCATTTCTATTGAAGCAGATGCTTCTGATTTTTATACAATAAAGTAATCTGAAACTAAGGGATAATAGTTTACCTTACTTGGTCCAGGCTGATCCTAGCACTGATCATCTTCAGATTAAGCCATCAGCCCTCTACAACAATGGTATTCAACTTCATTTATGGAGTCCAGCATCTGTAGGAATTCTAGTTCCCTAGACTCCTCTTCTGTTGAGAATAGCCCAACATATGCTTTTGCTTCTTCTTCTCCAGATTCTGAAGATGAAGAGTCTGTCCAACTCTTCTCCTTCTGAGCAACTAGAGACTTCTTCTTCTTACCTTTGACCTGTTGCTTCTTATTATCCTTTGACTCCTTTCTTTTGTAAGGACAGTCAGCTATGATATGTCCAGTCCTGTTGCAGTAATAACACACAATCTTAGTATTAGATTGTTTACCAAGATTAGAGGAATACCTATCCTCCTTGGGTGTCTTCTTCTTCCTATAGTACTCATCCTTGGAATAGGATGAAGATGATAGTCTGGTTCTCCACTTTTTTTTTCTTCATAAACCTTTGGAATTGCCTTGTAAAGGCAGCAAAATCCTCATCAGAAGTATGACTATCTGATGTGTTAGTGTCAGAAATTCCTTCTTCTTCCTCAGCACTCCTTCTGGGTGGAGAAGGAGATTTTCTCCTACCCTTTCTTGAGCCTTCAGCTTTGAAGGCCACTGACTTTTTCTTAAACTCAGATCTACCGCCCTTCTCCTCTTCTTTTCTAACAGTAAGCTGCATTTTATATGATAGCAACTTTCTAAAAAGTGTAGGTGGAGGTGTATCAGCCAGCCTTGCCACTTCTCTGATGGCACATATCTTAGTGTCGCAATCCTTTGTTAGAGACTTAAGAAACTTATCATTTAGTTCATAAGTGCTGAAGACCCTTCCATAGGTCATCAACTCATTTACTATTCTAAAGAACTTCTTATAGAATTCAGCTATGCTATCAGATTTAGCTTATCTAAAGCTCTCATACTCCTGGTTCAGCATAGACTTCCTATCCTCTCTGACTTCTTCTATGCCCTTCATGTAGATAATCAACGTGTCCTACATTTCTTTGGAGGTTTTATAATGCACCAGATTCTGAAAAGTGGCATCATATATAGCACTTACAATAATGTTTTGTGCTCTTTTATCTAGTGTTGCTAGGATGATTCATCCTTTGTCATTTCAGAATAGCTCTTTGGAGTTTGAATGTTTGCATCAAGAACTGATACCTTCATTGGAATGAAGGGTCCTTCCTGTATTGTGATATAAATTCTTGGATCAGATGCTTCCATAAACAACCTGACCATTTCCTTCCAAATGCCAAAGGATTCTTTCTTGCATATAGGTAATTTCATAGATCCAAATTCCTTTTGATTCTCATTTGAACCCATTCTTGATATTTGTTATTTGCCTTGGAGAATAACTCTGACAGTTAAGTCAATCTTTCAAGTGGTATCAGAGGGAGGTTACTCAAAGATTTTGTTTCAAGAGACTAAACACCTAGAGGGGGGTGAATAGGTTCTAATCTTTTAAAGTCCTTTTTAGGCAAACAGTTAGATAATCATCCAACACAGATTAATCAAATTGCATAATATAAATACATCACAGCAAACACCAGATCTATAGTGGTTCCCCAAGATATGGATACATCCACTTTCCCCCTCCGCCTATCCAGTAGATAACTGGATTCATCCTAACTTCCTTCCACTGGCTCAGATCCCCAGATCTTACAAACTCATAACCAAAATGGTTCCTACAGCTCAGACTTAATAAGTCCTACCTCAGATTCTTCCCCAGAATCCTACCTCAGGCCTCAGCCCTACCTCAGCCTTTATAACTAGGCTTACAACTCAGACTTTCCATAAATCCTACACCTCAGGCTAATAGCCCTACCTCAGCCTTTATAATTTCAGGCTTACAACTCAGATCTGATAATAGATCTTACAAGAAATATAATGTAATAAGAAATAAACAAATTCACCAGCTAGATTCCTCTATTGGTGAAGCCTTCTTGATCAGTTCTTGACTGAACTGATCCTTCTGATCCAACCTGACTTAGCTTCTCAAAGCTTCTTGATAGAACAAAATAAGGTGGATCTTCTTACTGTTGAAGTTGATCTTCAGTCAGCTTCTTCCTTAAATTCAGATTGGAATCTGAATCTTTCTTGCAGAACAATTCTGAATCTGTTTCTCTTCATAGAATTCCTTTTTTTGTGTATATCTTTTTTGTAGTTTCCAATCTATCTCTTATATAGAGTTTGCTTCATGGTTACCGGCTGATCCGGTTTTTAACAAACTACGGACAGATCTAAAGAGTTGTCAGACCAGTTGGATATGACAGCTGTCAAGTCACCAGACATGTCAGTAGAGTCATCAGAGTCATTCCATCTTAGTACAAACCACTCAGCAGGCTGCTTCATATGTGTCGACACATATTAGCCAAGTGTCGACACAAGTCTTCATGGTGTCGGCACAATACTCCAAGTGTCGACACAGTCATACTTCTGCTACTCGACACATATTCTGTTGAATGTGTCGACACAAGTCCTGTATGTCGACACAAATGCTTCCGGTGTCGAAACAGCTGTTGCTGGCAGATGGCGTTGAGTAGGTGTCGACATAAGTCCTGTGTGTCGACACAGCTGCTTGTGGTCTCGACATAGCTGTTGTCGACAGACGGCATTGAATGAATGTCAACAGTGTTGAAAGTATCCAGACGGCATTGAGTGTGTGTCGACACAAGTCCTGTGTGTCGACACAATTACTTCTGGTATCGACATAACTCCTGACTCAGGTGTCGACATAATTCTGAGTGTCAACATAACTTCTTCAGAAATGTCGACTTAGCTTGAATGTCGACACCACTTCTTCATAAGAGTCGACACAACTTGAGTGTCGACACAATACCTTCATAAGTGTCGACACAACTTCATAGTGTCGACACAAGTCTTCATAAGTGTCGACACAGCTTCTGGGTGTCGACACAACTTCTTCACAAGTGTCGACACTTGTACTTAGAAAATTTTCCTCAAATGCTTAAACATGCACAATGTAACTCAAACATCTATTAAATACAAATTGATGCATATCATTGACTAAGATGAGGCTTCTCCAAATCTGGTACATATTTTCCAATGTACCCAACATAACCTATTCACCCCCCTCACGGTGATTTAGGTAGATACTTTCAATTGGTATCAGAGGAGTGTTTTTTGACATAAGGTTAACACTTTGAACAAGATCTCTCATCTAGTGTAAAGAGATTTCGCTTCGTGGCTATGGACAAAATCAAGGATATGTCGTCTATGAAGCTAATAGTGTGTACTAAAGAGAACTTTCCTATGTGGAAAGAAAGATTGAGGTTCTACATAGAGGCCGCAGATCCCAGAATATTTCAGATTGTTGAAGAAGGACCTCATATTCCTACAAAGCCTTATGCTCTGAATTCAGCCATCATGATACCTAAGAAGATGATGGATCTGATGAAGGATGAAATTAATTTGGTCTCCTTGGATAAGAAAGCAAAGAATATTATAGCTAGTGCAGTGGATGACTCTATGTCTTAAAACTTATTCTACTGCAAATCTGTCAAGGAAATGTGGAACTGTCTTGTTGTGCTCATGGAAGGTACTGAAGAAGTTTGATACAATCGTAGATCATTACTCAATCAAGAATACGAAGCACTCAAGCAAGGATCAAATGATACTATTGCAGATAGCTTCGAGAAATTCTTCAAGATCATTAACGGTCTTAGAAACTATGGTCTTACATTTACTAATGGCAAGCTCAATGACAAATTTCTGAGATCCCTGACAAAGTACTGGGACACAAAAGTTGTAGCCATTAGGTAGTTTGGGAAATTGTCGGAGATTGACCCTCAGAACCTCTTCGGAAAATTTCTCTCCTATGAAATCCAGATGAATACCAGAAAGAAGGAGGAGCAGAGCAGCCGGTCTTCAAGCAAAGAGAAGTTGGTAGCTCTGAAGGCTGAAGGTTCAATAAATTCTAAAGTTGTGTCACCAGTAAAAACACGTGCTCTAGACACCCCAGAGGAATCTGAGTCAAGAACGTCAGGCTCTGAGCTATTTGATGGAGAGTTCTCACTCATCTCTAAGCAGTTCAAAATATTTCTCAGCAAGAGGAGACAAATGAAGAATCAGTCATCCTCCTCTGAGTTCAAAAGATCACATCGATCTTGATGGTGATCGCTCTAAGAAGAACTACAACTGAGAGGACATGTATAAATCTAAACCGAATAAACATTCTTCCTCTGACGTTGTGTGATATTGTTGTAATAAGACAGGACACATGATTGCAGAGTGTCCGTACAAAAAGAAGGAAGGCTCCAAGAAAGAAGAGAAGAGATCATTTAATGGCAAGAGGAAGGAAGAGAAAAGCTTCATCGCTAAGAAGTCAAAGACTCTTAGTAACATCGACTCAAGCGAATCCAGTTCAGAGAATGAAGAAGCTTACTTCGGGCTTTTTGGCTCGATTAGACGAGGAAGTTGGTGACTCTGAGTATCACGAGAAGATAAACTCGCATGCGATACTCTCTAAATTGGAAACCTTAACTAATGGTCATGAAGGCTATTCTTCTGAGGAAGATGATTCCGACCTGATGGCTCAGCATCAGGAACTTTTGAAAAATGTCGCAAGTTAGTCAAAAAGCAAGCAAAAGAGATTGCCTCCCTCAAGGTAGTGGAAACAAGCCTGGAGGAGGAACTTGCAAAATTACTTCCTCTCAGAGATGAAGTCCACTCCTTGAAAGAGGAATTGAAATGCTTAGCTGAGACATTAAGCCTAAAGGAGAAATACTTAGATGAGCTAGAAGAAAAGCTCTTGGTGGAGAGGAAACTTGTTGAAAGCTTCTCCAAGTCGAGAACTATTCTCCATCTCATCGATGAATTTTCCACTTCAAAGAAGGGTAGTGGTCTTGGCCACGTAGCTGAAAAAAGGTAAGACTGCTAAGAGAGCTGCCGCCAAAGGTAAAGGGATGGCACCTTCGAGTCAACACTCCTTTAAGGTTATTTTCCCCCCGAACAAATATGACTCTGAGACATCCTATGGGCACTTTGCTAGGCCTACCTATATAAAGCCTAAGAAGTGCTATCAAGGGTGGACCCATCCCAGATACTTTGGGGCAAGTGTTTTCAAGGCTCCTTACGAAGAGATAACTCTAAAAGAGTATGGTCCTTATGTTCATGGACCTAATTATAAGAAGGTACCGAAAGCCAAACCTTTTGTATCCAAGGCTAAGGAAACTGACAAGCCTTGTGTTTGCTGCAATTAAAAGGCTTCCACCTCCAAGTCTATAGACCCTGCTTGACCTCAAATTCAAAAGGTAAAGCGGGAGCATAAGAGAAGGTACAACAGATTTGACTGTTGGTAGTGCGACAAAATTGGTCATTTTGGCACAAATTATTGGTTTAACCCTGCTAATTTTGAAGCTCCACGAGTTAACAGTGCGAGACCAACCACTCGTAACGTTAATGTCAAACTAACAAAGAACCCAAGACCCAAATATGTTTGGGTTCCTAAGATTAAATGATTTATGGTTACAGGTATGTCCAAAGGCCAATAAAAATCCGATCTGGTATTTGGACAGTGGATGCTCTCGACACATGATCGGGACAAGAAGCCTACTGCGAGAATTCACTCCAGTTGAAGACGGGCCAAAAGTTATCTTTGGAGGGTCTGACGGGGGAATGAGGAAAGGCTACGACATGATCTCCAACGGAATAGTCTCTTTCACAGACGTGGCTTATTTTGAAGGATTACAGCATAATTTGATAAGCATAAGTCAATTATGTGATAAAGGCTATATCGTTGAGTTCTACAAGGACAAGTGCCTGATAAAATCATCTGCTAATTTTGAGACCGTCTTAACAGACACTTAGAGTAGAAATATCTTTTGTTTAAATTTTATATGTCTAGATAACTCTACACCAGTGTGCTTTTTGGTTAAAAGTAGTGCGTCTCTTTGTGACCAATGGCACAAGAGATTGGCATATATTAATTTCAAAACAATAAACTTGTTATTTTCTCTCAACTTAGTGCATGATGCCCCCATCATTAAGTTCCTTAAAAAGAGTCCATGTCACGCATGTCAGATGGGTAAGCAGACAAGGTCTACCTTTAAGGGCATTTTTGAAAAAGATTACTCTAGGAGTTTATACCTACTTCATATGGGCTTATTCGGTCCTATGTCAATTCATACTTTAGGAGGTAAAGTATATACGTTGGTAATTGTTGATGATTACTCTCATTTTACGTTGGTGTTCTTTCTGAAAGACAAGTCAGATACCTTTGATTCTTTCAATAATTTTATACGGCAAATTCAGAATGAAATTAACTGCTTAGTGGTCAAAATCAGAAGTGACCACAGAACAGAATTTGAGTCTGGTTCCATGAAAGAATTCATTGGAAGTCAAGGTATCTTTCATGAGTTTTTGAAAGTCACACTAGTGCCAACTAACTTCACCTAGGGGGGAATAGGTGATGCGCAGTCTTTTTGCGGAATTAAAATTTTACCTGCACAATAAAAGAAAACAAACAAAGCACAAAAAGACACAGGCAGTTATAGTGGTTCCCCGATTTGGGTACGTCCACTTTCCCCCTTCGACCTATCTCCCAACAAGGGATGACTCGGTTACTTCACCAACCGGATTGAAATCCAATCCTCACACTAATGGAAGGAACCATTCCAACCGAAGGAGTCACCACTCTTCCACCACGGGTTGCACCCAACCCTTACAATGAGGAACCAACGTTCCTTTACAATAAAAGTGAAAATGGAATGTATAAAATACAAACTACTTTTAGAGCGCTAGGTGTCCCTCTTCGTTCGATGACGCATTCTTGAAGAAGACAAAGAGTCCACTACCTAAGCACTCTCTTGGAGAGGATCTCCCCGAGATTGGCAGCGGCAAAGCTTGCGGCAGTGATTCTATCAAGATCGGCGGCTGCAAAGGAGAGCGGCGGCGATGCTTTCGAGATCCAAACTTCGTAGCAAAGATAGCAAGGTCTACCAACGATCTTACTTAGATCGATCGTCTCAATCGATTCGAAAGGGGAAGGTATTCCAGTTCAACAAACCAAGAGACAAAAGATCTCAAGATAGACACGTGAGACACATTGCTTGGCTAAGCTTCTGTCGCCGGGAGATCGGGAAGAATCCACGATCAGCGGCGGCGACCACCTTCACGAATGGCGACGACGGCGGAAGAAATACCGCGATCAATTAGGTCACGCGAGGCGGCTGATCCTTTTCTTGGTGTTCGCTTCTTCTTTCGTTCAAAATAGGAGAGTATTTATACAATTGAATAATCCATTATGTACGTTGTAGGCCCCACCAGTAGAAACCCTAAGTCCGGTTCAAAACAGCGCCTGAACATTTGGTCCGGTCCAGCGAGCCAACGAAAATCGCCTAAGGCAAATTCGGCGGGAATCATTGGTGATTCTCGACGATTCGTCGAGAATCACTAATGATTCCCGTCGAATTCTACTTAGAAGATTTCTAACTGAAAAGCATGCCATCCGGAGTGAATCGGCGAGAATCACAATTTATTCTCGACGAATCGGCGAGAATGCAAAGTGATTCTCGCCGATTCTGCCTTAGCAGAATTCTAGACGGCGTTGAGACAGACGGAAGCATTCAGCGAGAATCGGCTAGTGATTCTCGACGATTCGGCGAGAATCACTTAGTGATTCTCGTTGAATCTTACTTAAACGAATTTTCGTCTATCTTCCCATGAGCTGGTCTTTGACCCATTCTTGCTTCTTGTCTGCTCATGATTTATCACAGCCCTGTACTTGAAAATAAGTACACTCCAATAGAGAGAGTATGCATAAGCCAACACACTGAT
Source organism: Platanthera zijinensis (assembly GCA_039513925.1). Lineage (NCBI taxonomy): Eukaryota > Viridiplantae > Streptophyta > Magnoliopsida > Asparagales > Orchidaceae > Platanthera > Platanthera zijinensis. Next base: position 120,427,718 of record CM077091.1, read on the forward strand.
CTGCTCAACGAGGGATTACGTTGCGCAGACCCGTGTATATTGACCTACTGCACCCTAACATTGGTGTGAACTTAGCGTGGAATAACTGCAAGCACAACTTGAATACAAATGATCAAATACATTGTCAATTCACCTTAGCTTGTTCAGGGGCTTCTTCAAATCAAGTATATTGAGGATACAATACCCAACAATCTCCCCCTATTTGAAGAAGCCTAAACCCTACAAGCTAAGGTGAATATAATGGATGGAAGAAAAACACAAACTGAATAATCAATTGAGAATGAATTATGAATTTTCATACCATTATCTTTAGAGCATTTGGAGCATACTTAGCCTGAGCACCTTAGCACCTTAACCGAGAGGGTAATCTCCCCCTTTTCGGCTTTTACAAATCTGGGACTTTTGCACTTGTCACAATGCTCCCCCTCAATTCTTGCATCTGTGCTTACTCTTGAGTTCCTTGCGAATGCTTCCCCTTGATCCAAGAGCCTTGAGCCGTACAGACTTCACTCTTCATAGTTCAGCATGCCGAGTTAAGTTTTGAAGAGACTGAACTTGGCCTCATCTAGGGGCTTTGTGAAGATATCTGCAACCTGCTTATCCGTGGGGACATAGCAGAGAGATATGTCTTTGTTTTCCACATGCTCCCGAATAAAGTGATAGCGCACTTCAATATGCTTCGTTCTGCTGTGCGATACAGGATTGTTCGCAATTGCTATTACGCTTAAGGAGTCGCAATACATCGGAACTTCGCTGAACTGCAAGTCATAATCTTTGAGCTGATTTCTGATCCATAGAAATTGTGCGCAACAGCTGCCTGCTGAGATGTACTCAGATTCAGTTGTGGAGGTTGCGACACAATTCTGCTTCTTACTGTTCCATGAGATAAGCCTTCTTACGAGGAATTGACACGTCCCGGAAGTGCTTTTCCTATTATCCCTGCTTCCTGCAAAGTCAGCATCAAGCTCGAGGAGTTCCTCTTTCAGGTTTCCTTTCTCTTGATCGATTTGGTTCCTCGAGCTAGTCCACAGAATAGAAGAGTTCTGGCTCGATCCTCTTCCTCCAGATAATCTTTTTGAACAGAACTGGAGAGCTGGGATCATAAAATTGATCATTCAGATCTTCTATTTGAGGAACACCAGGTGTCCAATTTGAGTAGGCCATTGTAGTTAGAAAAGCTCTTATCCCAAATACTTGTTCCATGTCATTCTTGGAACATCTCATGCCTAGTTCCCATCATATTTACGGGAACCTAGACTATCCTGCGAAAAAGAATTACCCTACCTTAGGAACCCAATATGTATTGGGTCCTAGGTTCTTGTCAGCATAAAATATTGAATGCCTTCCTACAGGAATCCTGTCAGGAAGGCTAACTCTGCCCAGAGGAAATGGACATACCCTTGCCCTTGGCACAGAGGGATTGTGCCAACAATCTATGGCAAAGTGACCCACCTTGCTACAGCACCAACAATCATGAATATTGTATCGTCATTTATGACCTGATCTACTGACTGAGGTAGTCATGATCTTAGGTCTAAACGGGACAGGGCAGGTTCTGTTCACAAATTTACCCTTTTCACCGTGACACGTGGGAGGGAGGATAGAGAGCATGTGGTGAGTGTCATGAGGCCTGGGAGGTGGTGCCTTCCTTTCAGTCAGCACACTTCCAGGGGCCCCATGGGTACTTACTACATGTTTCCCAACCCCCCTTTCCTGTGTCTTGGGGTGGAAAGAGATGCAGTGAGAGCTGGTTCCTACAGATTCATGATGAGTTGGGGCTGAGGCCGAGAATACAAAGGGTTCAGGATGAGCCTTGGGTATTCTCTCATGGGTAGCCATGACAGCTCTTGTACTGTGGGCATTTCCACCTGAGGGCCGATCATTCTTGCAGTGACCATGGATGTTACTGTGGTCATACCTGAAAGCATTATGTGTGCCCTTCCTACTCGGGGTGGGGGGTCTAAACACAGTTTCCCCATTTCTCCATGAATTAATGATTTGGGAGATCCACCCATTTTCTTCTTCTCTTGATAGCATCTATCTTGGAAAAGTTAGAAACTATCCTCTTCTCGGTCTCTAGACGACTCTCTAGATCCGAGATCTTTGAGTCCTTTACCTTGTTGGATTCTAATTGGAGATTCATCAAGGTCTTCAGCTGAGCAATCTCCTTAGCTTGCTCCTCCACAAGTAAGTTGCTCTTCTGAAGGGCACTCTCAAGGGAATCAAGATTTTCAATCTTTTGATTGAAGCTATCCATATCCCTTGCATCACTAGAAGGACAACCCTCTGAACTATTCCTGTTTTCAAGAACTTCAAGGGGAGAGGAGCATGATGAAGAAGTTACCTGATCCTGACATTGATGTTCTGAGTCAGCGTTAAGATCGGCAGAGACTGTTGTGTCAGCTTCATTAGAACTGCTTTCCTCAGCCTCTTCTTCAGTCTCTGACATGGACATAGGAGCCCTGATACTGAGAGATTGGTCTTGACCTTCATCTTCAGAAATGAGGACCCCCACATAGGCTTCATCCTCCTGCTGGCATCCAGTCCTAGCTGTCTCTGATCCTACCATGAGATCTGAGATAGTTTTCCACATAGACTTTGCAGTCTTACACTTGTCCAATCTTGACCGAGATGATCCAGACCACACGTTAGTGATGATCTGACGAATCAGCTTGTCCAGGTTGAAAAGTGAGAGCTCAGTCTCAGACATCTCTTCGAGACTCTTGGGGATTTGGAGATCCTTTTCTGAGCTGGAAGCCTTCATGGGAATGAAGGGACCCTCTTCTAAGATGAGTGACGCTCGAGGGTCGATGGCCTCCAGATGAAACAACACTCTCATCTTCCAAATAGGATAATACTCCTTTGTGCATGCCGGGAGTCTTGGGGGAGATACCTCCGAATAAAACTCCATGCTTGAGTCTGATCTTCTTGTTGACACTAGAGGCAGGATTCTGCTCAAGGTGTTAACCTTTTTGATGAGCTACCTACCTCTGATACCACTTGAAAGTCACACTAATGCCAACTAACTTCACCTAGGGGGGGAATAGGTGATGCGCAGTCTTTTTGCGGAATTAAAATTTTACCTGCACAATAAAAGAAAACAAACAAAGCACAGAAAGACACAGGCAGTTATAGTGGTTCCCCAATTTGGGTACGTCCACATTCCCCCTTCGAACTATCTCCCAACAAGGGACGACTCGGTCACTTCACCAACCGGATTAAAATCCAATCCTCATACTAATGGAAGGAACCCTTCCAACCGAAGGAGTCACCACTCCTCCACCACGAGTTGCACCGAACCCTTACAATGAGGAACCAACGTTCCTTTACAACAAAAGTGAAAATGGAATGTATAAAATACAAACTACTTTTGGAGCGCTAGGTGTCCCTCTTCGTTCGATGATGCGTTCTTGAAGAAGACAAAGAGTCCACGACCTAAGCACACTCTTGGAGAGGATCTCCCCGAGATTGGCAGCGGCAAAGCTTGCGGTAGCGATTCTATCAAGATCGACAGCTGCAAAGGAGAGCGGCGGCGATGCTTTCGAGATCCAAACTTCATAGCAAAGCTAGCAAGGTCTACCAACAATCTTACTTGGATCGATCGTCTCAATCGATTCAGAAGGGGAAGGTATTCCCGTTCAACATACCAAGAGACAAAAGATCTCAAGATAGACACGTGAGACGCATTGCTTGGCTAAGCTTCTGTCGTCGGGAGATCAGGAAGAATCCACGATCAGCGGCGGCGACCACCTTCACGAGCGGCGACGGCGACGGAAGAAATACCGCGATCAATTAGGTCACGCGAGGCGGCTGATCCTTTTCTTGGTGTTCGCTTCTTCTTTCGTTCAAAATAGTAGAGTATTTATACAATAGAATAATCCATTATGACCGTTGTGGGCCCCACCAGTAGAAACCCTAAGTCTGGTTCAAAACAGCGCCTGAACATTTGGTACGGTCCAGCGAGCCAACAAAAATCGCCTAAGGCAAATTCGGCGGGAATCATTGGTGATTCTCGATGATTCGTCGAGAATCACTAATGATTCCCGTCGAATTCTACTTAGAAGATTTCTAGCTAAAAAGCAAGCCATCCGGAGTGAATCGGCGAGAATCACAATTCATTCTCGACGAATCGGCGAGAATGCAAAGTCATTCTCGACGATTCGGCGAGAATCACTTAGTGATTCTCGCTGATTCTGCCTTAGCAGAATTCTAGACGGCGCTGAGACAGCCGGAAGCATTCGGCGAGAATTGGCTAGTGATTCTCGACGATTCGGCGAGAATCACTAGTGATTCTCGTCGAATCGGCGAGAATCACTTAGTTATTCTCGTCGAATCTTACTTAGACAAATTTTCGTCTATCTTCCCGTGAGCTGGTCTTTGACCCATTCTTTCTCCTTGTCTGCTCATGATTTATCACAGCCCTATACTTGAAAATAAGTACACTCCAATAGAGAGAGTACACGTAAGCCAACATATTGATCTGCTCAATGAGGGATTATGTTGCGCAGACCCATGTATATTGACCTGCTGCACCCTCACATTGGTGTGAACTTAGCATGGAATAACTGAAAGCACAACTTGAATACAAATGATCAAATACATTGTCAATTCACCTTAGCTGGTTCAGGGGCTTCTTCAAATCAGGTACATTGAGGATACAATACCCAACAGTTTTCCTCCCCCGTCTACTCCACAACAAAATGGAGTTGCTGAGAGAAGGAACAGAACCCTCATTGAAGCATGTACAACTATATTGCACGACGCTTCACTTCCAGAGTATTTTTGGGCCGAAGCAGTCAACATAGCTTGTCATGTGCAAAACAGAGCTCTAATCAACAAAAACCATCATATAACTCCCTATGAACTATTGAAGGGCAGAAAACCGACTATGTCCTACTTTAGAATCTTTGGAAGTAAATGCTTCATACATAATAATGGGATGTATTACCGCATGAAGTTTAGTGACAAATGTTTTGAAGGTATTTTTGTAGGTTATAGTAGCCACAGTAAGGCACATAAGATTTTTAATAAGAAAACCTTGGTGATAGAAGAGTCTATTAATGTTGTATTTGATGAGATAAGCCTGCTCCAAAGCAGCTCGTCTAGTGTTATTAGTGCAATTGCAGGTACCAGGTTCAAGGAATTAAGCTTGGATGAAGCAATTAAGGAAGATGCTTCAAGCTTAGTCAAGGTCGTCGATCCATGTTTGGTGGATGAAGAACTTCTAGAGGAAGAATTGCTTCAACCTACAGAGGATGCACCAGATGTTGCAGAACCTACTGGCGGGAGTGCAAGAAATCTAAGGTTCAGATACCTATGAGATCACCCAACTGATCAAATCATTGAAGAGTTAGACGACGGTGTTAGAACCAGAAGAGGTACAACTAACGAGATATTGCATCTTAGTTTTTTGTCTCAGGTTGAGCCAAAGAAGTTTGAAGAAGCAAACAAGAATACCTCTTGGATCATGGCAATGCAAGAGGAGCTCAACCAGTTCGAAAGGTATAAAGTCTGGGAGTTGGTGCCCAGGCCCAAAGGACAGAACGTGATCGACACAAAATGTATTTTCAGAAACAAGCTGGACGAACATGGAGTTATTATCAAGAACAAAGTCAGGCTTGTAGCTCAAGGGTATAGACAGGAAGAAGGGATCGACTTTGACCAGACCTTTGCTCCAATGGTCATGCTCGAGGTGATCAGGTTGTTTCTTGCGTATGCTGCCCTCAAAGGCTTCAAGGTATATCAAATGGACGTGAAGTTAGCATTCCTGAACCGGAATCTGAAAGAGGAAGTATACGTAGCACAACCTCCAGGTTTTGTCAACTCTACTTTTCCTGAATACATTTATTTTCTTAATAAATCTCTTTACGGCTTAAAACAAGCTCTTCGAGCTTGGTATGAGACGTTGTCTAGCTATCTTCTTGCGAAAGAATTCACAAGAGGAAAGATAGAAGAGACATTATTTCTTAGGGAAGTAAAAGGCAAGATTTTGCTAGTGCAAATCTTGTAGGTTCTACCATGGTGATCAGGAAGTGTTCAAGCATGTAGCCTCACTGCCGACGCAATATGAGCATATGGGTCGCACATAAGAGTATTGGAGAAGTTGGATAGGTTTGTGTTGGCCTTGCTCATATGTGATATGAGTGAAGGATCAAGCCTATAACGATCTGGACGTGGTAGAATGTCATTCTAGGACCTGTATTGTGAATATGGGTTGACTGGTATATAGACAGAAATAGCTAAGGAAAATTCATTGAGTATAGGTAAGGGGTTTCGACGAATGGTCTCAATTCGTCGAGTATCGTCGTGACCTATAGCCAATTCGTCGAGTATCGTTGTTATCTCTCGCCGATTCGTCGAGTATTATCATGACCACTTTACGATTCGTCGTGTATCGTCATATTCCTCTCGCCGATTTGTCGAATATTAATTCGATACTCGCCGAATTTCTGTCTAGACCTATTTGATTTTTCCTAAGTCCGGTTCAGCATTTTTTGCTGGCTTTGGCCGGTTCGGTTCAAGGTATAAATACGATTTTACTGTTGAACTGAATAAGCGACTTTTTGTTCTAAACCTAAATTGCAAAACCGACGGCTTTATTCCTCGCGATGAAACTATTCCGCATCCGCGACCGTCGCCGCTGTTGTCTTCGACTGCTGCTTGTCGCTGCCAACTGTCTGTCGTCCCTGGCCGACGCAGGAAAGAGTTTCCTAGGCATCATCTTCGTCATTGTCGTCTCTCTTTGATCGGATCTAGTACTCTGCGGAGATGTTGAGGGCAAGCCTCTTTATACATAGATCTTGTGCAATAAGAGTCTAGGGTTATCCGTGCTCGTGTGGATACTCGTAGAGGCGTGGACACTATTCTATGCTCAGAACTCCGGCCATTACCATTCGTTGGAATCAATCGGAGAACCTAGGTTGAGTATCGACTCAATCCCGCGAAGGTATATATTTATTTATTACAACTTTACTTCTTGATGAATGTTCATCGCAAGATCCACAAATTACTTTTGGGTTTTCCTCGTTTCCTTATTCCGCTACGCACAACTATTGTGACGATTAGAAAAAACCAATAGTGGTATCAGAGCGAGGTTGTGCGATGATCATTGTTTTAGAAGTTTCTAAATCCATAGCGTGTAGATTTGGAGATTTTAGAAGTGTTCTAAAATGCCTAAATTTATTCTTGGAATCTCTATCAAGAACGCATGTGATTTCTTTGTTACTACTCCTTAATAGTAACTGTCACTTTTGTTGGTTTGTGAAGCCAAGGATGTGGTAGATTTTGAATCTCACACATAGAATGATGAGCTTGTCTACTATATAAGTTGAGTTGGTGTTGCTCATGTCCAGTGCATGTAAATCTGAAGATTTAGAAGTGTTCTAGATGTTCAGATTTAGCTCAGTTCATCAAGTGTTGATGATTTTCTCGTGCACATCTGGGATGCATTTGAATTATGTTGCTTTTTTATTTTGCTTGATGTGCACACTGATTAAGTGTTAACCGTGATTAAAGAGTTAATCAAGTATCTAAAATCCCTTAAGTAATATTAAGTTTTCAGATGCCTTCCGATGGATGACAATCTTCCTGCCTCGATCGATGAAGTGTTGGCTTGCCAAAGTAAGGTGCATTAATCTATCTTGGTAAGGGTGCGAGCAGATAATTATTATATACCACTATCGGCATCAGGTCAAGCTTAATTGGGTGACCTAAAAGGTTGATTGCCCAGAGGTATGGGGTTGGAATGCACCATATGATGGATGCGAATAAAGAGTTATTCACCAGCCATACAAGAATTATATAGTGATGCAATTGGCAGGTGTTGCCTACCTAAATAACTGCGTTGTGAGAGAAAAGCCAAAGCTGACTCCTAATGTTAGTGAAATATGGATCTTGTCCACTAAGAGAGTTACTCGCATGAACTCTTCGAATTGATATCGAGGGTTATCAGTTTGATAGAAATAGTGGGAGTTATTTTTATTAAAGTCCTAATCGAAAGAGAGAATTATATTTTGAAATGTAGTACTAATTTGCTTTGCTTGTATCCTTGTAGAATATCCATAGCAAGTGGCTCACACTCTACCCTGTCCCTCAGAGCAATCCTAGAGAAGGAAAAGCTGAATGGAACAAATTATTTGGACTAGTATAGGAACCTGAGAATTGTTCACAGGTAAGAGAGCAAGCTCTATGCTTTGGAAGAGGTATCCCCTGATGAGCCTACCGAGAATACGTCTTGTGGTGATAAAGATGCTTACAAGAAGTATCTCGACGACTCCTTAGACATCGAATGTCTCATGCTTGCGACCATGAACTCCGAGCTCCAGAAGAAACACGATAGCATGGGTTGCAAGGAAATTGACGAGCATCTCAAGAAAATGTTTCAAGGTCAAGCTCGTCAAGAGAGATTCGATGTCACTAAGGCGTTGTTCCAGTGCAAAATGGGAGCTCGGGACCTAGTAGGGTCTCACGTACTCAAGATGATTGGGTATATCGAGAACCTTGAAAGACTAGGGTTCCCTCTAAGCCAAGAGTTATCCACATACCTGATCCTGCAATCGTTGTCGGACAGTTACGAGCAGTTTATATTAAACTATAACATGAATGAAATAGATAAGACACTGCCTGAGCTCCTAGGCATGTTGCGAACTGTCGAGATAAACATTAAGAAGTTCAAGCCTGCTAGCCCCATATTGATGGTGCATAAAGGCAAGGGCAAGGGAAAGGGCTTCAAGAAGACGAAGGTAGGGCCTAAGTCTGCTTTAGAACCTAAGTCTTCTACACTGAAAAATAAAGGTTCAGGGAAAGAGGGAAAGTGCCACCACTGTGGCAAGGCTAGTCATTGGAGGTGGAATTATCCTTCGTACATTGAGGGCCTGCAAAAGTTGAGGGGAGGTATGAATTTCTCTTCAGGTTTTTTTGTTGTAGAGATAAACCTTTCTGCTCCTTCATCCTGGGTATTAGATACCGGATGTGGTTCTCACATTTATATAAATGTGCAGGAACTGGGAAGGAGAAGAATTCTGAGTAAAGGAGAGGTGGACCTACACGTTGGCAATGGAGCAAGAGTTGATGTTGTCGTCGTGGGGGTTGATCATCTTTCTTTGCCCAGTGGACTTGTTTTGGAACTTGAAAACTGTTATTATGTTCCTGCAATTACTAGAAATATTATTTCTATTTCATGTTTGGACCTGATTGAATTTTATTTTCTTATTAAGAATAATTGTTGTTCTATATTTAAGAATGATGTTTGTTATGCTATAGCCTAAATGTTTAATGGTCTGAATGTTTTGAACTTATACCATCTGATCTATAAAATTGAAAATACTAAAAGACTAAGAACGAATGACTCGAACCCTACGTATTTTTGGCATTGTCGTTTGGGCCATATAAATGAGAAACGTATATTCAAGCTCCATAAATATGGACTGTTAGACTCATTTGATTATGAATCATTTGAGAGATATTTATCTTGTTTGTTAGGCAAAATGATTAAGGTCCCTTTCACTGGAAACAATGAGAGGGTTGATGATCTCTTGGGTATAATACATAGTGATGTATATGGACCCATGAGTTCTATGGCTAGAGGTCAGTACTTCTACTTTGTTACATTTACTGATCATTTCATTAGATACAGATATATGTATCTTATGAAGTGCAAATCCAAAATCTTTGAAAAGTTCAAAGAGTTTAAGAACAAAGTGGAGAACCAATTGGGTAAGAAGGTTAAAGCGCTCTGATCTGATCGAGGTGGCGAATACCTGAGTCATGAGTTTCGTGATCATCTGAAAGAGTGTGGTATTGTATCACAGCTCACTCCAACAAGAACACCACAGCATAATGGTGTGTCTGAGCGGAGGAATCGTACTTTGTTATACCTGGTGCGATCGATGATGAGTCATGCAGATCTGTCTGTTTCCTTTTGGGGGTTTGCTCTAGAAACTACTGCTTTTACACTAAATTGTGCTCCAATGAAAGCAGTTCTAAAGACACCATATGAGATATGGACTGGGAAGCGTCCTGGTATATCGTTCATTAAGGTTTGGGGCTGTGAGGCATACGTGCGGCGTCAATTGCCTGACAAGCTGGAACCTAAGTCAGATAAGTGTTATCTTGTAGGGTATCCTAAGGAAACTAATGGGTACTATTTTTACCTACCGTCTGAGGGCAAAGTGTTTGTCGCGAGAACTGGTGTCTTTCTTGAGAAAGAGTTCTTAAGTAGAAAGACTGCTAAGGTAGAACTTAAAGACGTTCAAGAACCACAAACAGTGAATGAAACGGAATTAAAACTTGAGCAAGGACTACAAGTTGTTGCAGTTGGAGATCCTGCTCAAGAAACACAAGTTCCACATAGATCTGGTAGACCATGATTTGAGCATGAGAGATATGGATTTCTCGTGTCTCAAATAGGTAATGTGTTGTTTATGGATCATGATGATGAGCCAGCAACATACCAAAGGCTATGTGTGGACCAGAATCCGAGAAGTGGCTTGAGGCTATGAAATCTTAAATGGACTCCATGTATGAAAACCAAGTGGGTCTTCAAGAAGAAGAAGACCGACATGGATGGGAATTTATAGACATTCAAAGGGCGGCTGGTGGCTAAGTGTTTCAAGAAAATTCATGGTATTGACTATGATGAAACTTTTTCCCCTGTTGTTATAGTTAAGTCCATTAGAATTCTGCTTGTTATTGCTGCGTATTATGACTACGAGATATAACAGATGTATGTCAAAACGTCTTTCCTAAACGGAAACCTCCTTTAGGAAGTGTATATGACACAACCCGAGGTTTTTATATCTCTAGGTGAAGCAACTAAAATATGAAAGTTGCGGAGATCGATTTATGGATTGAAACAAGCTTCTCGAAGTTGGAATCTTCGTTTTGATGAAAAGATTAGAGAGTTTGATTTTATCAAAAACGAGGATGAACCGTATGTTTATAAAAGGATTAGTGGGAGCATTGTTGTCTTCCTGATATTGTATGTAGATGACATACTGCTGATCGGGAATGACAAACTGATACTATAATTTGTTAAGGACAACCTAGGGAACTGCTTTTCAAAAAAAGACTTGGGCAAAGCGACTTATATACTTGGTATTAAAATCTATAGAGATAGATCGAAGAAGTTGCTGAGTTTGACCCAAAGTACATATATTGATAAGGTGTTGAAACGGTTCAACATGCTTGAGTCCAAGAAAGGATTCTTGCCCATGTCTTATGGTGTGAGTCTCTCTAAGGACCAGTATCCTAAATCTTATGAAGATAAGGACCGCATGAAGTTGATTCCATATGCTTCCGCAATTGGGTCAATCATGTATGCAATGATATGTACTCGACCTGATGTATCTTATGCCTTGAGCATGACTAACAGGTATCAGTCTGATCCCGGTGAAAGTCACTGGATAGCCGTCAAGAACATCCTGAAGTACTTGAGAAGGACTAAGGATATTTTCTTGGTATTCGGCGGGGAGGAAGAGCTCGTTGTAAAGGGTTATACGGATGCTATCTTCCAAACTGATAGGGATGATTCAAAGTCTCAGTCAGGGTTTGTGTTTTGCCTAAATGGAGGTGTTGTTAGCTGGAAGAGTTCCAAGCAGGAAACAGTCGCCGATTCTATAACTGTGGTTGAGTATATCGTCGCTGCAAATGCAGCGAAGGGGGCTGTATGGATTAGGAAATTCATCGGTGAGATAGTTGTAGTTTCTAGCATTGTTTGTCTCGTAGTTATCTACTGTGACAATAATGGTGCAATTGCACTTGCTTCGAAACCTAGATCTCATCAGCTCTATAAGCACATACTTTGGCGATTCCATCTAATTCGAGAGATAGTCGATTAAAGAGATGTGAGCATATGCAGAGTGCCAACTGAGGAGAACATTGCGGATCCACTGACAAAGCCTCTCGCATAGAGAAAGCATGATGGTCATGTTAGATCAATGGGTATATGATACCTGAATGATCAACTCTAGTTTGAGTCTTATGGATTGTATGTGTGTTAGATTTAAGATATTTCATTTAATGAATAAAAGTACTATATACATTTCATTTATATATTTTGGCAAGTTCTTTTACTGTGTAATTATTTCTATTGTGATAAAGTAGTTAACTGTATAAATGCCCTTAGAGTGTTTGCTTCCATAGGTCAAGTTGTGACTTGAAGTGAGAGCCTATGATTTTAGAAGCTTCCTTCTTAAAGGTCCATGGTCGTTGTATCATATTAGAAGCTAAGGGCGATGATGATACCTTTAAGACCAGCATTGTGCGTTGAATGATGACCCGTCCTCACAGGTCATGACATTGTGATATCAAGTCATCACATGGGTACTTGTTATGAATAAGTTGTACTGAATATACCCACCTTGAGAATACTTTGTGGATGGTTATATGAACGTGTCACAAGTATGGTTCAAGTGGCAATGGTGTTTGTGGTTCTTTGATTTGAAGTCACAGCACTCACTGAGTGAGGAAGAGCGTGCTTTGATGCTATCAAAAGTCTAGTCTTGAGAAATTTGGATGATAAATATGGTTATTGGGTACGTTACAAATCATTTGGGTGTGCGTGTGAGCAGAGATGGGATTTGTCCTCCTATATGACAGGAGTTGCATCCATGGGCCCCTTGATAGAATGGGACTAAGAAATGCATAGCCATGCTTGGTTGAGTCAATATATAATATTGGACTCACCCATTTCTAGAAGTCCATTCTAGATCAAGAAAACTAGGATTGAACAATTATGAGGGTGACACGATCTGTACCTCTAGTTCTATCCGGATGTAAGGGACAAAGGGACATGACAACACTGATACATTGATCACAATGGATTTCGAGTTTTAAACTCTTATTTCTTGGGGAGCAATGATGCATTGCTAGATGGCGCTCGTTGTTTGTGAAGCATTTGTTTGATACTTTCAAGATCAAGTGGGAGATTGTTGGTTCTACCATGGTTATTTGGAAGTGATCAAGCATGTAGCCTCACTGCCGACGCAATATGAGCATATGGGGTCGCACATAAGAGTATTGGAGAAGTTGGATAGGTTTGTGTTGGCCTTGCTCATATGTGATATGAGTGAAGGACCAAGCCTATGACGATCTGGATGTGGTGGAATGTCATTCCGGGACCTGTATTGTGGATATGGGTTGACCGATATGTAGACGAAAATAGCTAAGGAAAATTCGTCGAGTATAGGTAAGGGCTTTCGACCAATGGTCTCGATTCGTCGAGTATCATCGTGACCTATAGCCAATTCGTCGGGTATCGCTGTTATCTCTTGCCAATTCATCGAGTATCATCATGAACACTTCATGATTCGTCGTGTATCGTCATATGCCTCTCGCTGATTCGTCGAATATCAAATCGATACTCGCCAAATTTATGCTCGGCCTATTTGATTTTTCCTAAGTCCAGTTCGGCGTTTTTTTGTTGGCTTTGGCCGGTTCGGTTCAAGGTATAAATATGATTTTACTGTTGAACCGAATTAGCAACTGTTAATTCTAAACCTAAATCGTGAAACCGACGAATTTCTTCCTCGCAATGGAACTGTTCTGTATCCTCGACCATCGCCGCTGTTGCCGCCGACCGCCGCTTGTCGTCGCCGACTGTTCATCGTCCCTGGTCACCGTAGGAAAGAGTTTCCTATGCATCATTGCCGCCTATCCTTAATCGGATCTAGTACTCCGTGGATACATTGAGGGCAAGCCTCTTTCGACCTAGATCTTGTGCGACAAGAGTCTAGGGTTCTCCGTGCTCATGTGGATACCCGTAAAGGCGTGGACACTATTCTATGCTTGGAACTCCAGTCGTTACCTTTCGTTGGAATCAATTGGAGTACCTAGGTTGAGTATCGGCTCAATCTTGTGAAGGTATATATTTATTTATTGCAACTTTACTTCTTGATTAATGGTCATCGCAAGATCCACAAATTACTTTTGGGTTTTCCTTGTTTCCTTATTCCGCTGCGCACAACTATTGTGACGATTAAAAAAACTCAACAAATTTATGTCGATGACATTATATTTGGCTCTACGGAAGACAACCTTTGCAAGAAGTTCTCGAAACTTATACAGGAGAAGTTTGAAATGAACAGTATGGGAGAGCTGAAGTATTTCTTAGGACTTCAGGTGAAACAATCTGAAGATGGAATTTTCATCTCTCAGATGAAGTTCGCCAAGGAGTTACTAAAGAAATTCGAAATGGAGAACACAACCTCGATGAGGACTCCAATGGGTTCAACTATGTCTCTAGACAAGGATGAGAAATGGAAACCTTTTGATGAAACCAAGTACAGAAGAATAATTGGATCCTTGCACTGCCTTACTGTTAGTAGACCTAACATAATATTCTCGACATGTGTGTGCGCTAGATTTCAGGTGAACTCTAAAGAATCCCATTATGTCACTGCAAAGCGAATTTTAAGATACCTTAAGGGCACACCAAATCTTTGCTTATGGTACCCAAGAAGTAATGATGTCGAGCTAATTGGATTTTCATACGCAGATTTTGCAGGTAGCGGGGATGACAGGAATAGCAAGTCCAGGATATGCCAATTTCTCAGAAAAAGGATTATCTCATGGAGCAGCAAGAAGCATAATTGTGTGAAAACTTTCACTGCTGAGTCAGAGTATATCTCTGCGGGTAGTTGTTATGCAAAGCTTCTATGGATTAAGAATCAGCTTGAGGATTACAACCTGAAATTCAAAGAATTCTGATGTATTGCGAATCCTCCAGTGCAATAGTGATCGCAAATAATCCAGTCTCCCATAGCTGGACAAAGCACATCGAAGTACGTTATCACTTCATCCGGGAGCATGTGGAGAACAAGGATATAGCCCTCAGCTATGTCCCGACGGATAAGCAAGTCGCAGATATATTCACAAAGCCACTGGACGAGGCCAAGTTCTCATTTTTCAAAACAGAACCGGATATGCTAAACAAGAACTCGTGAAGATGGCCAAGAAGATAGGAATTCACTCGGGAAGTACTTCAGAAAGCAGAAAATTTTGTCCAAGTAAAATTCATCGAATATCGGTCAGAAGAACTCAGCGATTCGTCGGATATTCACGCCAAAACTTGACGAATTTGACTCCGCGTCCCGTGAATTTCGACGAATTCCACTTAGGTCAAAATTTTCTCTCTTATATTGGATCCAAAGAGTCACGGTTCAGGTGCGCGCCTTTCCCATATCAAATTTAATATATATATTAAATGGATTCAAGGGCAAACCATACTCTATTTTGTCGAAAGAGAAAGTCGATTTTGTCGAACAGTCTTCTTCCCGACGATTTACTTTCCTCACTGTTCATCATCCTCCACCCATCGGAGAGAGTACGTTCCTCATCAATTAAGTCAGTGCAAGCCATCCAAGCTAGTTCCAATAATCCAGCAGTGATTTCCCATCGATTCATCCACTACCTTGATCCCGACAAGCAGTCCAGTCCGACAAATCAATCCAGAGTTGTTTCCTCATTCTATTTGCTATATGATTTTCCATGGCACCTCGGAGCACCAGTGGTTTGCTAGGGGTGGAGAACTCGTTCGTACAGGATTTTCCTCAGCGTCTAATGAGTTCAGGAATCATATTCTCATGCTAGAGTAAGCCGGCCTCTCTTTTATCCTAGAACACCCATGCAAGATTTTGGATAAAGATGTCTTGGAGTTCTTTCAGAATGCCAAACTCCGCAGGGAGGATACTATTGTTAAGAGCAAAGTTCGTCAGACCAAGGTCAAGGTGAAGGCATCCCTCCTGACAAGGTATTTGAGGCTTCCTACTTATGAAGAAGAAAATCAGCTCGAAGAGGATGACTTCACTAGAGCTCTACTATTTTGTGGATTGCCCAGGGGTATTAAGGCTGTAAAGCGCAAAGGAATGAACAACAAAGGCAAGCTTCTTTCAGATATCATTGGTAAAGTGTTGTTTTGCAAGACAGGATCTCATGACTACCTCTCCTCGGAGATGTTCAAGATACTCATAGCGATCATCTGTAAAAAGAGACTGAATTGGATAGATACTCAGCTTATATTTGAACCAAATGGACAGGGACAAATTTGACATGTCCAAGGGAGTACCTATTCACCACTTGAAGAAAATCGATTCATCAATCTTCTCGAGGTGGGATAGGAGGATCCTGAGGCCAGGGCGAGCCAGAGATTTGCCTGTGGAGGAGAAAGAACATGTTCCTGAGGATAGGATTCCTTCTCCACCCTCCAGTGAGATTCTTGATAGTCTGAGTGCAGGAATGGAGGGGGAGTATGCTAATACACAAGTGGCAACTGAAAAAGTCCCCCTGAGTGTTCCTTTAGAGACAATTTCAGAGGTCCCTGCTGTAGAAGTGCTAGGTTCAGTTTCAGTCCCAGATGCTCCAGAGATAGTTGAAGATTCAGTTGATCTGCTGTCTAAGGTTGCTGATATAGGTCATGCTGCTGCTGATGAGATAGTGCATGATGAGACCGAGGTTGAGACTGCTGCTGATGATGATGTTCTGGTGCCTTCTGAGCATGAGATTGATGTTGATTTGGATACTACTGTTGAGAATGATCTAGATGTTGCATATTATGAGATTGTTGAGGATGTGCTCGGAGCTACTGATAATGTAAATGATTCCTCTACGCTCACTTTTCCAGAGAATCTCCTTACACCTCTCCCAGATGTACTACTGATAAGGTCTGAGGGGGAGTAGAGTCATCCTTCTATCTCCATACAAAAAGAGTTTGCCAGATTCGTGTGAAAGCTTCACAGAAGGAGTGATGTAATCCCAGGTAGACCTCCAATGGATGAGGTAAATGTTATTGACTTGTCTGATGAGGAAGGTGATGCTGAGTTGCACCCTCCTATCCTAAATACTAATGTTCATGAACTACTTTCCAAAGCTACCATTACTCCCATGGAAGAGTCCTCCAGTGACTCCGAGGGAAGTGAAGAACCCCCCACCCCTCCCAGTATTCAGGCTGTTGTTATACCTTCTACTAGTGCTGAGGTATCTATTCTAAAGACAATAGAAGGCATGATGGCCAAACAACAAGCCCATTTTGATCATTCCTTGAGGAAAGAAATGAAGAAGGTTAAAGAAATTGAGAATGATTTGAACAACGGCCTTGCAGCTATCAAGGTATGTTTTGACAAATTAGATGCGAGGTTGGATTCCTTGTTTGTGCAGGGTCGCGAAGCACTTGTTCACAACATGGTCGGGCTCAAAATTAATATGGAAGTTCATTAAAATGTTGATAAGAACGCAGTAACTATGATTGATGCTCACAATCAATCAATGGATCATTTTGACAAAACAATAGAAGGTTATGCCAATTCCATAGTTGTTGAAGTCAGAAAGGGGGAGGATGCCCTTAAAGCTAAGGTAGATGTTATTGAGGCTACAATGGTTGAAAACTTCAAAGGAGTCAATGACTACAGTTATGACAACTTTGTTTGGCTACATGGTCAGGTGTTTGGAAGACCAGGTCAGGATAATATAAGCTTTCCAGTACCTATTGTGCCTGCTCCAGGAAATATTGAAGCTCGTCCCGCTGAGGATTACTCTCAATACTGGATAGACACACAGGATTCCTCTTAGGACAGATCTGTTGTTGCTGCTGCTGTGTTTCCAGATGTTCAAGTAACTGAAAATATACCTCCTTTTGTGTACAAAAGGAGAAGATATGGTGAAAGAACATCTACTGTCAGGTCAGAGTCAGTCAGAGAATAACCAGTCAGAGATATGCCTAATAGAGAGATGTTGAGGTGTGGAGTCATATTTTAAGAGGAATTATTTTATACTCATTCACCTTGGTCAATATTGGAGGAGAAAACAGATGGAACCACTATGATAGAGATGAGTGGCATAAGTATGAGATGGCCTATGCAAAAATAAGAAATAATTTCTGGAATCACAAGCACGATGATCCAGCTGCACCTCCAGCCCCTCCGAGATATTATCCAAAGCCCAAGGCCTACTTCGTCAAACAGGGTCAGAAGATCCAGGAAAGGTAGGGTTGATGGCCCTATATTATTTCTTGCTTGAGATGTGTGGATGTTGTTTTCCCCAACAATGAACTCTTATTGATATATATACATGATTTAAATGTTTTGACTGGAATGTGCGCTTTGTTTAATTTTTTGTAATTCATATATCTTTTCAATTTTATGCTTTATTATTATTATTGTGCAATTCACCTTAGCTTATAGGATTCTGACTTTTTCAAATAGGGGGAGATTGTTGGGTATTGTATCCACGATAACCCTGATTTAAAGAAGGGTCTAGTTAAGCTATGATGAATTGAGATTGTATTAGATGTTGTATTTCTAGTTATGAACTTGCAGGTCTATATTGTAAAGTACACACCAATGTTAGGTTACGATGGGTCAGTAAACACAGGACTATACAATGCAATCCTTTATTTTATAGGCCAATTTGTTGGCTCACGTGTAATCTCTCTATTAGGGTGTACTTCTATCTCAAGTGCATGAAAAGGACCAAGGAAGGAGGACTTGGAATCAGAAGAACAGAAATTTTACCCAAGTAAAATTCGTCGAGTATTGTAAGGGATATTTTTCGAATTCGTCGAGTATACTCATTGATACTCGTCGAATTCATCATGTATACTTATTAACACTCGTCGAATTCATCATATTGTACTTGAGGTAAAATCTCTAAGAGTTGGAAAATCTACCTAGTAAAAATCGTCGAGTATTCCTGTGTATACTCGTTAAATTCGTCGAATGTATCTAACAATATTCACCGAATTCATCAAATATACTAGTCGATACCCGATGAGTTCGTCGAGTCAATTCGATTTTACTTCTCTGGATTTTCTAAGTCTAATTCGTCGACTATCAATGGGGAAGGCATCGAATGCGTCGAGTGAGCTAGTTGATACTCGTCAAATTCATCGAGTATACTAGCTGATACTTTTCGAATTAGTCGAGTATGACTTCTGCCTGGCGTCGAGTGGCAAGTTGGAACGAGCTGAATTTCTCTAAGTAAATTTCTTCGAATATCACTACTAGTTCGGCGAGTATACTCAGCTATACTCGACGATACTCGAATAAAATGACTTTGGGTTATTTTCTTCCGCTTTTTCAAATCTCAGCTCGGGTTGAACGACGACCATGTACAGTGTTTTCGGAGGTCTTGTTTTGGAAGTTCTTGTATAGTCGTTGCCTAAGAGGATCTCTATAAATACCTAGGGTGGACTTTTCATCAACCCTAATCGTGTTATCGTACTCAAATTTCAAATCGATAAAGTTTCTGAATTTGTAACCGTCGGCTCCCGTATAGTTCGTGAATTACGATCGGCCGACGCACGCTGCTACACGATTCATTCGTCTCCGACCTATTCGACTAAATCTTTGTAATCTGAAGGTTCCTATTCTCCTAGATCTAGTCAATTCAAGATTTGAGATTCAAAGTCTTTAAGGTTTTCAATTTTTCGTATTCTCCAAGTTATTCAAGTTCAACCTAATCGAAGAACGACGGATAGAAGACTTCATATCTTTTCAAGATTGTTTGTAATACTTTTTACATTTGTAGGAGATTTTATCTCCAAGTTGCAGATCCATTTGTGAATTGAGTTGTAGATCTGTTTGTGGATCGAGTTGTAGAAGAGGTTGTTCTTCGAGTGGTAGGAGTGTTGTCTCCGAGTTATAGGAGTTGCGGCTCTGAGGTGTAAGATTTGTTGAAATTTGAGAAATGTGAAGTAGTCGAATCTATCCCTTTTTGGTACATAGGCGAGGTAGGACAGTGGACGTACCCAACTCGGGGAACCACTGTAAATCTCTGTGTTTGTGTGCTCTCATTTTTAAATTATTTTTTATTCCACAAAAGTCACATACATCACCTATTCACCCCCCCCCCCCTCTAGGTGATTTAGGTATATATTAGATACTTTCACAAATGCATTGACAAAAGACTTAAATAGATCTCTCACAATCAAAACATCAGGGGAGATGAGATTAAAGTTTATAGAAATATGAAACTTTTCTATTATGTTTATGTTTTAATGGTAAGAGCCTATAGCTGCAACATTCAAGCATCTAATAACAGACTTAAAACCCCAAATAATTTCTTGATAAAAACCCAAGATGGTTGGATGCTAGTCATTCCATATTTGATGACTTAACATCTTTCTCATTTTAAGTTGATTTGAGAATTATTCAACTGAGAATAGAAAGTCGTTGTGCGAGTTAATCTAATATTAGTGATCATAACACATTATTCAACATCTGATAATATTATAAATGACGGTGTGTCAAGTCATATGATAAGATATATAATGGTCACTAATGAGTAAGATAACAATGTGTGATTTATTAAAATCATAACTTAACTGGTCCTATTGAGACTGGATAGAGATGCTGATAGTGTTATTTCACTACTGCTACAAGTACTAAGCTCATTTAGGTAGAGTTAGTTTACTTTGATATGTCACTGCATATGTTTATGAATTCATAGAGTCTAACTCATGAAATTCCTTGCAGGCACTGGTGAAGATGGAGGAGAGAAAGTAGACTTTGACATGGATGTTGATGATCTACTCTCTGAGTAGAATTGCTATAGGTTTTGATCTATTGTTATTTTATTTCAAAAGTATTTATTTCTGACTAGCCCGTTATGTTTAGATGTTTATGTTATTATTTTTGGAAACTCCTACTTATGCTCTAATTGTGCTAACTCTTAAGAAAATGCATAAAGTCGAAAACTTTTCTTTTATTACTCTCTACTATCTATACTCTGAGACGTACACGTTATTTATCACAAATATATGAGGAGATTGTTAATGTATATTTGGACAATTAACGGGTTCGGAGGCTTAACGGGTCGGTTTGGATACACGGATATCTAATACCTGTAGATACTCCAAGGGTTTGCCTATTTATACCCATCTAGGGGCAACGGATAGGTGATTCCACCTTGATCTCCATATGGATGCTTCGAGCGACACTATCACTATATACATAATATCAAAACATGAAATTGAAAAGAGAGGGAGAAGAACTCTCCCTCAAGCATAAAATGGCTCATTTGTGCTAATTTGACAAATAATTTGATTATCAAAGATTTTTTGATGACAACAACAAATACATGAGTCAAATCAATAGAAAAGCAAGCTAGAATAGAGTCTAAAACAATATAAAATTGGCTCATCATGTGTCGTGAGCGCGGAGGCGTTGTCAGTGTGTCGTAAGCCTAGAGGCGTTGTCAGCAAGCCATGAGCCCGGAGGCATTGTTAGTGTGTTGTGATCCTAAAGGCATTCTGAGCGCACTGTGAGCGTTAAGGTGTAATGAGTGTGTCATGAGTGTGAAGGCTTTGTGAGTGCGTTGTGAGCGCGGAGGCATTGTGAGCATACAATGAGCACGTAGGTGTTGTGGGCGCATCGTTAGTGCGGAGGCATTGCGGGCACACCGTGAGCGCGATAACATTATGGGTGTGTCTTGAGCGTAGTAGTGTGACGATCATGGTGTTGATGTGGTGGTGTTCGCGGCGGTGGGCACAACGCCGGGAGCTGTCAGCAATGATGTCAAAGAAGGGTAGAGGGACGTGCAACAATTAAATGTTGCAAAACACTATGCGGAAAACACAAAGCAACCTCCCCATTGTGGAGTGCGTCGCACTCCCCGGTGGGGGGGTTCGCGATAACTATCGCGCGACTCCCCTGTACGGGAGGATTCCTGAGCAACATCTACTACGAGGGAGAGTTCCCAAGCGACATCTACCGCGCGAAATTGATATTGGCAGCCTTGCCATGCGGAAATACACCGTGTGGTCATGCCCCACAGAAATGCTCTCTGATGTGGCATGCCTCGCGTGTTGCTTTTTTGGGCTTGATTCGGATCCGTAAATCAAAGGAAAAAAGGAAAAATATATATTTATATTTTGAGTTTATTCCTTAGTAGGCAATAGAGGAATATGAATTAACTGATTCCTTTTTTGAGGGCCGGTACAAAAATGAATCGCCTGCCATTATTGTCATTGGGTGGTGTATATATTGAAGAACCAGTCCACCGTGAGAACTGTAGGAACCGCTTGGAGTTTTGGAGAGTCGCCTGTGTGAGGAAACGTGCCACCTTTGTCTTCCTCTCTCTCTCTCTCTCTCTCTCTCTCTCTCTCTCGCTCGTACACTCGGAGAGACCGCTGACCTTGGGTGTTGTCGCCGGTCTTGAAGGAGGTAGCCGCTGGCGTTGGGAGAGGGAGTTGTCATCGGGCTTGTTAAAGTTTGTCATCGGCATTACAGTGGACATTCTTTGGAGTGGAGAGGCGTGGTGTTGACGGCGTGCGTTGGTGCAGTTAGCCTCGACGGTGATTTCTCTCCGGTGGTGGCGTTGTTCTCTGGTGGTAGTGTGGTTGAACGTTGGACTTCGATGTTGAAGGTTCGGTTAACCTTGTGCGTCCGCGAGGCGGATTGCAGTCCAGATCTGAAAGTGTAAAGGATAGATCTAACTTTACTATAGAGGGGGATGAATAGAGTATTTTAAAAACTTTAATTTATTTTTATAGTAGTTAAAAAAATAGTGATATATAGATAAAATACACAGCACGCAAATTGAAAGTAATAATCACAGACGACACAAGGATTTTATAGTAGTTCCCCAATAAATCTGGGTACGTCTACTCTTCTACCACCTGGTAGGAATCCACTACAGGTTTTTGCTCAGGTGCTCTGTCACCAGAAGATCTGTTTTTAAGGGAGATCTAGCAACCTTTTGGGTTTTTGACCAGCTACCCAAAAACCAAACTTAAGTCCTTTGATCAGGTGACTTATGAACCAAGTGTTAACTTTTGAAGGGAGTTAGAACCTTGTACATAGTTTAAGAGTAAACTAAAAGAGTTAGATGTTTTCTTATCTATCAAGTATCTTTGAGAAGACTTAGTGGATGATGTTGTAAAAAGCTCCCCCTGATTTGAATAGAGATTTTTATCAAGAGAGGAGACTTTTTCTTCGGGTGTAGGCCTTCTTATATGTTTTACTCTCCAATAGATATTTAAGACAGATATGTATCAGGATGTCTCTCAGATTGAAGATGTGTCTACAGAAGAGTCTGAAGTAGAATATATGTATCAATATCTCTATATCTATATGTACTGCTGAAGCAGCAATCTTCTATATATATAGTCTGTCAGGGAAGAATTCAAACGATGTGACTGTTTGAAATAATCGATTCTTGAAAAGTCTGAAGCATCCTTTGAGAATTGTAACTGCCTTGGAATTAATTAGATTTAAAACCTTTGTGATAAATCCATATTTAATGCTGCCTTAAACGGATATATTCGTTAGAATATTTAGCATTAAATATCAGAGTTTCAGTTATCAAGCTTTTGAAAATATTCTGCCTTCTGTATATAGAAATTGTATGATCGTTGAACTCAGCATGTATTTCATCAAACTGAGCTTGGATTTCATCGAGCTGTGCTTTTACAAACTGAGCTTTTACTTTTGTCGAGCTGAGCTCTTAGTTCGTTGAACTGAGCTCTGAGTTCGTCGAACTAAGCTCTGAGTTCGTCGAACTAAGCTCAGAGTTGAGATCTTAGTTAGTCGAACTGAGTTCAGAGTTCGTCGAACTGAGCATCTCTGGAAAAAAAATGACCTTAGTCTATACAAGTTAGGTCAAAATAAAAATCCTAATCAAAGAATAGTAATTCTAGCCCAAATCAGTAATAAGGAGTTCTAACAAGATCTCAGATTCTCGCCGCGGATAGTGTGTGTCCGGAGCATCCACATCATACTCTTCGGACGGTCATTTTTCTCCTATTTTTCTTGTATTTGAATTTATATTTTAATTATATAAATTGTGTGGCTATATTTTGTGTTCTTGAGTATCTGCAAATTTTATAGTTGTGCCTGCGTTTGTACCGGATTTTACAACAAGTGGTATCAGAGGGAGGTTCCGAGTAGGTGACTGATTGGATGCTCCGGTTTTAGGTTTGGGTCTGTAACGCCCCTGATTTTTTCGATGATTTTGTTTGGTTTTGGTATCGTCATATTTATGACGTCATGGCGTTACTTTTAACGTCGGGTTGACGGCGCATCGCCGATAAGGCATTTTCGCGTCCGTTCGGTCGAGTCGGCCAATTTCTTGGATTTTTGTCGAAATCAGAAAATATTTCTATGAGGTTTAAGTTGAGTAATTTTAAACTTGCTCGTCAAGTTTCGTCGCAATCCGAGCATTTTTTTGGAGTCTCGGCGCGCGATTGAAGTTTTGAGTATTTATGTCATTGTATTTGGAAATTTTTATCTCAGGAATGGCTCGTCGGATTTAGGTTTTGGCTTCGCCGTTGGAATCGTAGCGCCAGTTTTTGCCTATGGTGTGAGTTTCGCTTAATTCGGTGCGTGTATGGGCCTCTGTTCTGAACTCGTGTCCCTTTGTTCAAAAAATTTTATTTCAAGAATTTGCGCTTTGTTATCTCGAGTAGCCCGTTTCAGATTTCGATCGGACGCCGTTTTATCAAAATATAGTAAACATCAAGTTTGTTCGTCTTGACGATAGCTACAACTTTTATGTTGACCGCTTTTTGATTTGAAGCCATCTTAGGCTTCTATTTTTGATTTTCCCAAAACTGCTCGTAAATAAGCCGTATTTTTGATTTCTACTCGAGTACCTTTGATCTACACGAGTAACCTTCATTTCACTCGAGTATTTTGCTCTTATACACGAGTAACCTTCATTCCACTCGAGTATTTGCTCTTATACACGAGTAACCTTCATTCCACTCGAGTATTTTGCTCTTATACACGAGTAACCTTCATTCCTCTCGAGTAGTCATGTACAGTCTGCGTTCGGGCACCGTTTTGAGGGTCAAAACGGTATCGGGTGGAAAAATGGTCAACATCAAATTTGTTCGTCTCGACGAGATCTACAACTTTCATGTTGACCACTTTTCGATTTGAGATCATCTTGAACCCTTATTCTCGTTTATTCTGCTGGAACTTGTGTATTCTGCTCCTACTCGAGTATATAGACTCCTACTCGAGTATATGGACTCCTACTCGAGTATATGGACTCCTACTCGAGTATATGAACTCCTACTCGAGTATATTTGAACTCCTACTCGAGTATATATGATTCTACTCGAGTATGTATGCTTCTACTCGAGTATGTATGCTTCTACTCAAGTATGTATGCTGCCACTCGAGTATTCCTTTCCTATCAGCGTTAGAGCGCCGTTTTGATGGTCAAAACGGCATCGTATCAAAAAATGGTAAACATGAATTTTGTTCGTCTCGACGAGATCTACAACTTTCATGTTGACCACTTTTCGATTTGAGGTCATCTTGAATGCCTATTTTTGATATTTCCGAGACTGTCCCTTTTAAGTTGAAATTTTTATAAAAGAAAAAAAAACTATATATATATACTTTTCTCTTAGGTTATTAGGATATAACTTCATCTTCTCCGATACTTCTATTCCGAACCAGACCAGCGGCGAGAGATAAGTTTCTCCTTTTCGTGAATCTTCCGATGGCCGCCGACGGAGCTCCGGTGCTCGGAATCTTCAACCGATCGTAGATCCGGAAAGCTCTCACCGAGAGCTACGCTATCATGGTAATTTCTTCATCTTTCCGTGAGTTTTCTTGTTAGGGTTTTTCGGCCCTAACCCCTTTTCCGCCATTGTTGTTTAGATTTCTGCTTCTCCTGAGTTCTTTTTCCCCGATCTACGGCGTGGAACGATTCAGAGAACGTTTCCGGTGCAACCAAGGCAAGTAGTGGTTTTCCCTCCTTCCCTCTCGTCCGATTTCGATGGTAACGGTTAAACTTTAGTTCTCAATCCTTGTGCACTTTTGATATTCGGTTTAGTATGCTTGTTGAGTCTTCCGTATGAGTTTTCTTGGTTTTTATTTAGTTTTTGGCACGAAAAATCTCGTCTTGTGGAGTTGTAGAAATACGATGTAGGGTTTTATTGTGGGCTTTTATCGCCCTATTTATCGCGTTAGAAATTACCTAGGGTCGTAAATCGTTTCTAGAGGTTGATCAACCGTGTTTTTAACCTAGAATATATCGAGTAGAATCCGATGTGCCAAATCCTGTGATTTATTTCCTAGTGACTCGTTCTTGCGGGTGTTTGTGGACAAATCCACCGACCGCAAGGTTTGTTTTCCTTTATTAGTGGTCGTGCAACTCTATTGGTGGTTGGGCATCCTGCGGCGACTAGTGGAGTGTATAAGTCTCCCCCGCAATTAGACGGATTTTAACATCTGTGAGGGGTGTGTCCTTATTAGTGAGCACCCTGCCTGTTTAGATAGAGTTGACAACACGCGGCTAATAAAGTTATTTTTTTTTTTTGAGTTTCTTTCTTATGATTTATTCATGCCTTTGTTTTCCCCCTGCCTTGGGTATCTGGCATGATTGGTTGTACGTGACGATTCACGTAAGTTCTATTTCTCTAATTTTATTTTGTACCTTATTTCAGTACTTTGGGTCCTGGGTTGGTACCCCTTTCGACCTTGTTCATTTGTCTACTTTATTTATTTTCTTGCCACTACTTGTACCTTCTTGCTGAGGTGTTCTTTTTGGAATGCCTCAGGTTCAGAGCAGTAGCAGATAGTGGAGCTAGTTTTGGTTTTCTGAGCAGCAGTGTTGGCTGTGGTTTTGCACCTCGCCATAGCGAGGTAGTTTGTCTTTTTAGTTGTTTTCCTTAGTTCAGACATACCTAATACTGTGGGTTCGTGTCAGGTTGTTGAGGCCCACAGGATTGTTGATTTTTGACACTTGCTGGCTGTAGTAGTTCCTTATGTTTTGATTTAGATAACTTGCTCTCTGGGATGATTCCTTGCTAGGACTGCATGTTAGGTATTTTGACCTATAAAACCCTACTATTAGTAAAGCATACTTATCATCTCCTTCAAAACTAAGCCACTACTTTCTATTTAGCGTAAAGACTTTCCTACCCTTATTATAAATCTAGGGTTTGCATTGTATGAGTTGTTCCTCGGGGACATTTATACTTATGTAGGATATTAGAGTCAATTTAAATAAGTATTTTCCGCAAGCGTAGAATTTATATTTTTTAAATCGTGAACTAGATGATTCACTAAGCCGAGGGATACGGCTACCATCATAACTTAAACTGGATTTTATTCATAACCATCTATGTTTTCTATTAGAATTGTAGAGTTTGGAGTCTTGCCTGAACGTCTGCAGTTATCCCCTGCACGGCGTGGCATCACGACGCGTATTTTCCCCTTGCTCTGATATAATTAAATTGTTGGGGAAAATGCGGGTTGTGACAGTTGGTATCAGAGGGAGGTTGGTTGACAATTGGTCGGGCAACCTTCCCTTGTTAGTGTTAGTTGTTTAGTGTCATGTCATACACACACCGATGTGTCATCAATATGTCTTGGCTGAAGCATGAACACTACACTCATAAGCATGATTAGAAGTATACGGGGCATATTATGTAGTATGGGATGCATAATATGTGTTTGTATATGGATCCACCATAGATGGCAACATGTGAGGGTTATGTAGTGTGGGATGCATAACCTCACCACATGAATGCTCATTAGCACGTTTTCTTTTCGTTGCATGCAATATTATGTAGTATGGGATGCATAACATTGCATGTGTACGCCGCTCATAACATGCATTAAGGCCTTTTATAGAATTCATAGCACCACATGCATAGCATAACATAACATAAGCACAACATGCCAAGCTAAAGATTTACTTGATGACATATGTACACACATGATTTTAAATAAGAGTAAAGGATTCATGCATTCATATCATAGGCACATGAGTCAATAGGATGATAAGATATCATCCTGAGTAGGACATATCATCATCATATAATCCCAGAGCAAGTGACAGCTTTAGCAAGTATCTTTCAAGTATGGTCTGAACTAGTTTTGTTTGTCCTAGTCGTAATCTAGGATTTTAATTGAGTGATCGTTTGTTACCCTTTTAGAAATGCCGCCTAAGCGTCCTGCAACGAGGTCGACTCCCCAGTCGGAGGGTGAGTCGTCAGGTGCGCAAAGTGATGCGTTGATCGAGAGTCTACGTCAGAGCAACGAGGCTCTGTCAAGGCAAGTGCTTGCGATGCAATCGCAAATGGAATCCTTTTTGTCTGCCGCCCCTATGCAGCAACCCTTAGTGCAAGACCCTATTGTGGATCGAGTTGTACCCGATACCCCTGCTCCTCTAGTGCCCCCGGTGACTCTACCACCAGAGATGAATTTTATTTCACACTTCCAGCGGCTGGGGCCTCCTACCTATGACGGAAGTGCAGACTTTATGGTTTTAGATGATTGGATCATCTCTATCGAGGAGATGTTTTCATATTCAGGGATTATAGAAGCCCAGAAGGTAATGATTGGGGCCTACCAGTTAAAAGGATTGGCAAAGAACTGGTGGATTCGTGAAAAAGAGAGTCTGAAGGAAGGTTGTTCTTGGGAGTCTTTCAAGAAGATGCTGCTGAAAAAGTTTCTACCCTCGGTCGAGCAGGACCGCCTGATGAATAACTTCTTGTACCTGAAACAGAGACAGCTCACGGTGAGCGAGTACGAGATTGAGTTTAGCAAGTTGAGTAGATTTGCTCCAGATTTAGTAGCTTCAGAGGATGGTAGAGTGAAGCGATTCCTTGGAGGACTAAGAAGCGATGTCCAGCAGTTGGCATGCGCTTATAGAGCGGAGAATTTTGCAGAGGCAGTGGAAGCCGCACTGAAGGTTGAGGCGATTGAAAATGCCAAGAATCGAGGAGCTGCAGCGAGAAAAGATAAGAGGAAAGGTGCCGAAGACGGAAGCTCTAGGGCATCTGGCCCCCCTTCGAAAAAGAAAGGTGGAGAGATATGCAGTTTCTGTGGTCGATCTGGCCACCCGTACGAAAGGTGTTTCAAGAGGACCGCTACCCTGAAGAAGCAGCAGGTGCTCGCCATTCAAGGCGTACCCAAGGGAGAGCTGGTGTGCTCATTTTGTTCAAGGAAGGGTCATGACGTGAGTCGTTGCTGGTTGAAGGATAGAACTTGTTTCCAGTGCGGACAGAAGGGACACCAGAAGTCTGCTTGCCCTCAGGCTCAGCCCCCATTGCAGCCTACCCCACTCCGAGCTCTACCGCCGCCACCAAACCAAGACAAAGGAAAAGGAAAGTTAAATGTGGTTACTAGAGAGGAAGCTCAGACCTCTACCCAAGTGATATCAGGTTAGATTCTAACTTGATGTTTACTCTCCTTGTTTGTGGTAGTTTTCGTTCGTTTAGTTACGTATGCTACGATTATAGGGGAGTTTAAGGTGCGGAACAGGTGGGCACGCGTCCCTTTCGATTCGGGTGCCACCCATTCTTTCGTGGCGCAGAGTTTTGTAGATAAACATCGTTTGAACGTGGATCAATTAGAAGATTCCTTCAACGTCAAGCTTCCTTCTGGAAATCTAGTGACAGCAAGTCGAGGAATTCAGAGATGCCCTATTTGTCTAGGCGATTTTCTAGCTTTTGCGGATTTGATGGTATTGGATCTGGCAGACTTTGACGTGATTTTGGGCATGGACTGGTTGTCCAAGTATGATGCAGTCATCCAATGCAAGGCTAAGCGGCTGGATTTCAAGATGGGCAACGGCCAACCTATGAGTGTCTATGGTTCACAAGGCAAGAGTTCCCTCCTTATTTCTGCGGTACGTGCTTGTCGAGCTTTAGAGTCTGGTTGTGAGGCATATGTTGTTTCTCTGTCGGCTTTGGAATCAGCTTTTGTTACACCACGTCTTGAGGATGTCTCGGTGGTGCAAGAGTATCCAGATGTCTTTCCTGATAGTCTTCCAGGACTTCCTCCTGAAAGAGAGGTAGAGTTTGTGATAGACCTCGAGCCAGGTACTCGCCCTATTGCTAAGGCACCATACCGCATGGCTCCGCGAGAGTTAGAAGAGTTGCGCGCTCAGCTGGATGAGTTGCTGCAGTGTGATTTTATTAGACCGAGTTCTTCACCTTGGGGTGCTCCTGTTTTGTTCGTTAAAAAGAAAGATGGTTCTATGAGGCTCTGCATAGATTATCGAGAGTTAAATAAGGTAACCATCAAGAACCGATATTCGTTGCCTCGGATTGATGACCTATTTGATCAATTGTGGGGATGCGCTGTGTTTTCGAAGATTGATCTTCGTTCAGGCTACCACCAGTTGAGAGTCCGTGAGGCTGATGTACCCCGGACGGCTTTTCGTTCTCGGCATGGGCATTTTGAGTTCTTGGTGATGTCCTTTGGACTGACAAATGCACCCTCGGCGTTCATGGATTTAATGAATAGAGTGTTCAAGGATTACTTGGACCATTTTGTTATTGTGTTCATAGATGACGTCCTCGTGTATTCCCGCAGTGTCGAGGAGCATACTAAACACTTGCGCTTAGTTTTGTCAATCCTGAGGGAGCACGAGCTCTACGCTAAGTTGAGTAAGTGCGAATTCTGGTTACCCCAGGTGTCCTTTTTGGGCCATGTGGTGGGCAAGGACGGTATTTCTGTAGACCCAACAAAGATTTTTGTTGTGATGGAATGGAAGAGACCTTCTACTCCTAAGGAGATTAGGAGCTTTCTAGGTCTGGCCGGTTATTATAGAAGATTCGTGGAAGAGTTCTCTATGTTGTCTTCCCCTCTAACTAAACTTACCCAGAAGAACACCACGTTTATTTGGAGCGATAAGTGTGAGGAAGCCTTCCAAGAATTGAAAAAGAGATTGTGTACTGCTCCAGTTTTAACTCTGCCTACTGAAGGACTTGAGTATGCTGTGTATGTGGATGCATCACACATTGGACTTGGTTGTGTTTTGATGCAAGAAGGAAGGGTGATCGCATACGGATCAAGACAATTAAAAGTTCACGAAAGAAACTATCTCACTCATGATTTAGAGTTTGCTGCAGTGATTTATGCGTTAAAACTTTGGAGACATTTATTGTACGGCGCGATGTGCAAGATCTACACAGACCATAAGAGTTTGAAGTACGTATTCACTCAAAAAGAATTAAATCTGCGCCAGCGTAGGTGGTTAGAGTATGTGGCTGATTATGAAGTGGAGATCCTTTATCACCCGGGAAAGGCTAATGTAGTAGTCGATGCTTTGAGTAGGAAGACAGCTGAAATCTTCAATTTATCTGTGCAATCCCTGGTGGAAGAATTCTTGTTAATGGACATTGAAGTTTGGAGTAGTTCGATGCCTTCCAGTTTGGAAGCAGAAGAGCCCTCTTGGATTTCCCTTACTATAGTGCACCAGAAGGATGATCCTGATTTGCTGCACCTCTGGGTTAGAACTGAGAAAGGAGAGTTACCTGATTTTTCTTTGGATGAGTTAGGTACTCTGAAGTATCGAGGTAGATTTTGTATCCCGTCCATTGGTGACATTCGGGCTAAGATTTGTCAAGAAGCTCATGGTTCCAGTGTTTCCTATCATCCTGGATCCACCAAAATGTATAAAGATCTAAAGCAAATTGTTTGGTGGTCGGGAATGAAGGGTGATATAGCTAAGTTTGTGTCAGAATGTTACACGTGTCAGCGTGTTAAGGCAGATCATAGGA
Source organism: Platanthera zijinensis (assembly GCA_039513925.1). NCBI lineage: Eukaryota > Viridiplantae > Streptophyta > Magnoliopsida > Asparagales > Orchidaceae > Platanthera > Platanthera zijinensis. Next base: position 120,459,183 of record CM077091.1, read on the forward strand.
GGCCTGGTGGTAAACTGACACCGCTAGATATTCCACAATGGAAGTGGGAGAGTATATCAATGGATTTCATTACCGGTCTACCAAAATCTCCCCGTGGGCACGATTCGGTTTGGGTGATAGTCGATAGGCTGACTAAGTGTGCTCACTTTGTGCCATTTAAGATTGGGTATTCTATGAAAAAGATCGCTGAATTATATCTTGAAGAAGTTATTAGATTACATGGTGTACCTGTCAGCATCGTGTCAGATCGAGACTCCAGATTTACGTCTCGTTTTTGGAAGAGTTTACAAGAGGGGTTGGGTACTGATTTAAGGTACTCCACCGCCTATCATCCGCAGACGAATGGTCAGACGGAAAGAGTGAATCAGATTGTAGAAGATATGATCAGGTGTTATATTTTGGATCATGGTGGTGCTTGGGATGAGCGTCTCAGACTCATGGAATTTGCTTACAATAATAGCTATCAAGAGAGTCTGCAGATGGCCCCGTTTGAGGCCTTATATGGGAGGCGTTGTAGAACTCCCTTGTTTTGGGCTGAAGTTGGTGAGAGGCCGTTGCTAGGTCCGGAAGCCCTTGAGGAGATGAATTGTGCTGTAACTCATATTCGTGAGAAACTCCATGTAGCACAAGAGCGTTATGTGAAAAATGCTAATCGACGAAGGGTCGATCTGGAGTTTGCTGTTGGGGACTTGGTTTTTCTGAAGGTCTCTCCGATGCCAGGTGTTAAAAGATTTGGAAGGAACCACAAGTTGGATCCCCGGTATGTGGGAGCTTTTCAAATTCTGGAGCGCATCGGAGTGTCAGCTTATCGGCTGGTTTTGCCTGCTACTTTCCCTGGTGTCCATGATGTGTTCCATGTGAGCCAGTTTCGGAAGTGTGTTCGTAATGGTCGTCAAGTCCTTGATTCGGTGCCCCAGATTCAGCCCAATCTTTCGTATGTGGAAGAGCCTGTCCGCGTTTTGGAATCTCTAGATCGAGTGTTGCGGAGGAAGACCATTCCTATGGTCAAAGTTCTTTGGAGAAACCAGGACGTCGAGAGCGCGACGTGGGAGTTGGAATCAGCGATGAGAGAATCTCATCCGCACCTCTTCGCCTAGTTCTGGTATGTTTATATGTTTTAGGTTGTGTTTGATTTCTTCGTTTTTGTTAGATTTTGGATTTGTAATAAGTTTCGGGACGAAACTTCTTTTTAGGGGGAGTGACTGTAATGCCCCTGATTTTTTCGATGCTTGGTATCGTCATATTTATGACGTCATGGCGTTACTTTTAACGTCGGGTTGACGGCGCATCGTCGATAAGGCATTTTCGCGTCCGTTCGGTCGAGTCGGCCAATTTCTTGGATTTTTGTCGAAATCAGAAAATATTTCTATGAGGTTTAAGTTGAGTAATTTTAAACTTGCTCATCAAGTTTCGTCGCAATCCGAGCATTTTTTTGGAGTCTCGGCGCGCGATTGAAGTTTTGAGTATTTATGTCATTGTATTTGGAAATTTTTATCTCAGGAATGGCTCGTCGGATTTAGGTTTTGGCTTCGCCGTTGGAATCGTAGCGCCAGTTTTCGCCTATGGTGTGAGTTTCGCTTAATTCGGTGCGTGTATGGGCCTCTGTTCTGAACTCGTGTCCCTTTGTTCAAAAAATTTCATTTCAAGAATTTGCGCTTTGTTATCTCGAGTAGCCCGTTTCAGATTTCGATCGGACGCCGTTTTGAGGGTCAAAACGATGTCGTATCAAAATATAGTAAACATCAAGTTTGTTCGTCTTGACGATAGCTACAACTTTTATGTTGACCGCTTTTTGATTTGAAGCCATCTTAGGCTTCTATTTTTGATTTTCTCAAAACTGCTCGTAAATAAGCCGTATTTTTGATTTCTACTCGAGTACCTTTGATCTACACGAGTAACCTTCATTTCACTCGAGTATTTTGCTCTTATACATGAGTAACCTTCATTCCACTCGAGTATTTGCTCTTATACACGAGTAACCTTCATTCCACTCGAGTATTTTGCTCTTATACACGAGTAACCTTCATTCCTCTCGAGTAATCATGTACAGTCTACGTTCGGGCACCGTTTTGAGAGTCAAAACGGTATCGGGTGGAAAAATGGTCAACATCAAATTTGTTCGTCTCGACGAGATCTACAACTTTCATGTTGACCACTTTTCGATTTGAGGTCATCTTGAACCCTTATTCTCGTTTATTCTGCTGGAACTCGTGTATTCTGCTCCTACTCGAGTATATAGACTCCTACTCGAGTATATGGACTCCTACTCGAGTATATGGACTCCTACTCGAGTATCTGAACTCCTACTCGAGTATATTTGAACTCCTACTCGAGTATATATGATTCTACTCGAGTATGTATGCTTCTACTCGAGTATGTATGCTTCTACTCGAGTATGTATGCTGCCACTCGAGTATTCCTTTCCTATCAGCGTTAGAGCGCCGTTTTGATGGTCAAAACGGCATCGTATCAAAAAATGGTAAACATGAATTTTGTTCGTCTCGACGAGATCTACAACTTTCATGTTGACCACTTTTCGATTTGAGGTCATCTTGAATGCATATTTTTGATATTTCCGAGGCTGTCCCTTTTAAGTTGAAATTTTTATAAAAGAAAAAAAAATTATATATATATACTTTTCTCTTTGGTTATTAGGATATAACTTCATCTTCTTCAATACTTCTATTCCGAACCAGACCAGCGGCGAGAGATAAGTTTCTCCTTTTCGTGAATCTTCCGGTGGCCGCCGACGGAGCTCCGGTGCTCGGAATCTTCAACCGATCGTAGATCCGGAAAGCTCTCACCGAGAGCTACGCTATCGTGGTAATTTCTTCCTCTTTCCGTGAGTTTTCTTGTTAGGGTTTTTCGGCCCTAACCCCTTTTCCGCCATTGTTGTTTAGATTTCTACTTCTCTTGAGTTCTTTTGCCCCGATCTACGGCGTGGAACGATTCAGAGAACGTTTCCGGTGCAACCAAGGCAAGTAGTGGTTTTCCCTCCTTCCCTCTCGTCCGATTTCGATGGTAACGGTTAAACTTTAGTTCTCAATCCTTGTGTACTTTTGATATTCGGTTTAGTATGCTTGTTGAGTCTTCCGTATGAGTTTTCTTGGTTTTTATTTAGTTTTTGGCACGAAAAATCTCGTCTTGTGGAGTTGTAGAAATACGATGTAGGGTTTTATTGTGGGCTTTTATCGCCCTATTTATCGCGTTAGAAATTACCTAGGGTCGTAAATCGTTTCTAGAGGTTGATCAACCGTGTTTTTAACCTAGAATATATCGAGTAGAATCCGATGTGCCAAATCCTGTGATTTATTTCCTAGTGACTCGTTCTTGCGGGTGTTTGTGGACAAATCCACCGACCGCAAGGTTTGTTTTCCTTTATTAGTGGTCGTGCAACTCTATTGGTGGTTGGGCATCCTGCGGCGACTAGTGGAGTGTATAAGTCTCCCCCGTAATTAGACGGATTTTAACATCTGTGAGGGGTGTGTCCTTATTAGTGAGCACCCTGCCTGTTTAGATAGAGTTGACCACACGCGGCTAATAAAGTTATTTTTTTTTGAGTTTCTTTCTTATGATTTATTCATGCCTTTGTTTTCCCCCTGCCTTGGGTATCTGGCATGATTGGTTATACGTGACGATTCACGTAAGTTCTATTTCTCTAATTTTATTTTGTACCTTATTTCAGTACTTTGGGTCCTGGGTTGGTACCCCTTTCGACCTTGTTCATTGGTCTACTTTATTTATTTTCTTGCCACTACTTGTACCTTCTTGCTGAGGTGTTCTTTTTTGGAATGCCTCAGGTTCAGAGCAGTAGCAGATAGTGGAGCTAGTTTTGGTTTTCTGAGCAGCAGTGTTGGCTGTGGTTTTGCACCTCGCCATAGCGAGGTAGTTTGTCTTTTTAGTTGTTTTCCTTAGTTCAGACATACATAATACTGTGGGTTCATGTCAGGTTGTTGACGCCCACAGGATTGTTGATTTTTGACACTTGCTGGCTGTAGTAGTTCCTTATGTTTTGATTTAGATAACTTGCTCTCTGGGATGATTCCTTGCTAGGACTGCATGTTAGGTATTTTGACCTATAAAACCCTACTATTAGTAAAGCATACTTATCATCTCCTTCAAAACTAAGCCACTACTTTCTATTTAGCGTAAAGACTTTCCTACCCTTATTATAAATCTAGGGTTTGCATTGTATGAGTTGTTCCTCGGGGACATTTATACTTATGTAGGATATTAGAGTCAATTTAAATAAGTATTTTCCGCAAGCGTAGAATTTATATTTTTTAAATCGTGAACTAGATGATTCACTAAGCCGAGGGATGCGGCTACCATCATAACTTAAACTGGATTTTATTCATAACCATCTATGTTTTCTATTAGAATTGTAGAGTTTGGAGTCTTGCCTGAACGTCTGCAGTTATCCCCTGCACGGCGTGGCATCACGACGCGTATTTTCCCCTTGCTCTGATATAATTAAATTGTTGGGGAAAATGCGGGTTGTGACAGGGTCAACGGTAGGTGACGACATCGGTCCGCTCCCTATCTTCCCAAATCTGATCCATGAATTAATCAGATCATCTAAGGGTACTACAGACAGCTATGGCAGCGAAGAACATAGTATTGGCCAGATATTCGGCAGAGAAATTTGACGGTAGAAGGAACTTTTTCCTATGGCGGATTCGGGTCAAAGATATGCTGGTTGAGCAGGGGTTGATGCAAGTGCTGCGGGAGCGTGATTCTTTGCCCGCTCTGGTGAAGGACTCTGAGTGGACGGAGATGGATGAGCACGCCACTAGCGCTATTAGGATGTGCGTCGATGACAAGGTGTTATTCAACATCGGTATTGAAGAGTTCACGATCATGCTGTGAGACAAGCTGGAGGAACTTTATATGAGCAAGTCGTTGACCACGAGGCTGTTACTGAAGCAGAGATTGTGGGGTCTGAAGATGCAGGAAGATGGTAACTTGCAGGAACACTTTAACGTATTTAATGTACTTCTGAGCCAACTACATGTGGTTGGTGTGAATGTTGAGGAAGAAGACAAGGCCTTATTGCTTCTTACCTCGCTCCCGGCATTGTATAAGCACATACAGACCACTCTGCTATATGGGAAGGATAAGGTAGATGTGGAACAAGTCACGTCTGTGTTACTGTCCAATTAGATGTTGTTAGAACCTGTTAGGAATTGTGCCCTTTCAATGTTCCTTAGGATTTGAAGAGGCATCACTAATCATGTTAAGGGGCATAATGTATTTGATGTGTGCTTGAGTTCTTACATGCAGGTTGTCCTTGATTGGATAAGTGAACAGAAAAAGAATGCTGGAAGTCAGATAATTTGACTAAGGCAAAAGCGTAGAGACAGCTGAGACAGCTGAGAAGAATGTCTCAGCAGAACCGCTGAGACAGCTGACAAGCTCAACACAAATCTTTGAGAGAAGTGTTGGTCTCAGCTGTGAAGAAGAAACCGCTGAGACAGTTGAGAAGAAACCGCTAAGACAGAAGACAGTCTGAGCTGTGAAGAAGAAACCGCTGAGACAGTTGAGAAGAAACCGTTGACACAAAACCACCAGAAATTCTCTAAGTCCAGAAGCATTGAGTGAAGCAGGCTCACTCAACGCCTCTAAAGAAGTGCTCAGTCCAGAATTCGTCAAACTGAATTCTGAGTTTGTCGAGCTGAGCTCACCTTTCGTCGAGCTCAAGTTACAGTTTGAAGATTTTGAATTCGTCGAGCTCAGTTCAGAATTCGTCGAACTGATTTCACAATTCGTCGAACCCAGCTCACCTTTCATCGAGCTCAAGTTAAAGTTTTAAGATTATGAGTTCGCCGAGCTCAGTTCAGAATTCGTCAAACTAATTTCAGAATTCATTGAACCCAGCTCACCTTTCGTCGAGCTCAAGTTAAAGGTTGAAGATTCTGAGTTAGTCGAGCTCAGTTCAAAATTCGTCGAACAGATTTCAGAATTCGTCAAACCCAGCTCTCCATTCATCGAGCGCAGACAAAGCATTTCATGCCGTTGCGGGAAAGCTACAGTAGCGCTGGAAGCTACTGTTTGTCCTCTTCTGAGGGAGGTGGCGTTGAACATCCTTGGCGGGGCCCACATTCAATTATATCATTGATTCAAATCAACAGATATAAAAGGAAAATAAGAAAAGGGGATTAAGGTTAATGAGCACAGGAATGAAAAAGAAAACGAAAAGAGAGACGGTTGGACTTCATCTTCTCAGTCAAGCTTGAAAGCCAAGTCCAGCAGTGCAAGCCAGAAGGCAAAGAGAAAGATAGCTGAAGCTTCTTCCAGTTCAGCAAGATTGTTCCTTGGAGAACAAGTTGACTGAATCATTCAATCAGCAAGACGAGATAGTTGTGTGAAGGGCTATAAGCCTTCAACAACAGTTAGCTGTCTTCAGTACAACAGAGAAATTGTTAGATGTAGAAGAAGACTAATTCCTTCTACAACAAGTAGGCTGGACTGATATCTGCTCAGTCCAGTAAGTTAGACTCAGAGATTTTTCTCTGAGTCAGTATTTCAATTTACTTGATTAATTTCATGTAGGATTCAGTCTGTCTGATTCTAAGCTGTAGGGCACTTTGTGCTCGAGTTGTAGGTGACTAATTAGTTACTGAGGTAGGTGCCCTGCTGGGGTACTGAGGTAGGATCCAAGTATGGATCTGAGGTAGGGCTGTCCTCCCAACCAGAGTATAGGGCCTAGTGCCTGAGGTAGGTGACTGTTGAGTCACTGAGCTGTAGGTGACAAGTGTGTCACTGAGTTGTAGGCGTTGGAGGAGGCTGAGCTGTAGGTGCTTGGAAGGGCACTAAGGTAGGTACCTGGAAGGGTACTGAGCTGTAGGAGTGCTGCAGCACTCTGAGAGTAGGGCCTTGTGCCTAAAGTTGTAGGGCTAAGAAGCTTGAGTTGTAGGCCTTAGAGATAAGGCTGGGGTAGGTTGTTTGTGGACCGCTGAGCTATAGGATCATTGCAGGGCTCTAAGGTAGGAACCTTTATGGTTCTGAGGTAGGGTTCTGAAGAGAACCTGAGTGTAAGGTTGAGGGCCTGAAGTGTAAGCTCTGAGGAGTATTTTGGTGGAATTTGTGTCTTGTCTAACATAAGTTAAAAAGGTGAGAGGAAAAGTGGATGTACCCAATTGGGGAACCACTATAAATACTTGTGTGTTGTGATGTGTTGCTTGTTCTTATTTTATATTGCAGGTATTAAGGACAAGCTCTAGATCACTTGGTTAGTAAACAGCTAAAAGACTAAAGAAATTTCAAAGACCTATTCACCCCCCCCCCCCTCTTAGGTGACTAGCTAACCTTCAAGTAATAACTTTCAGACCCCACTCCTGAGGGTGAGCATGCTTTGGAAATAGGAGGACGACGAGGGGGCAGTTTGAGAAGGGATCTGGGAGTGCACAGTCTAGATCCGCATCGAGGAAGGTCGTGACGTGCTACCATTGCAGGCAGAGTGGCTATATCAGGAGACATTGTCCGCAGTGTGCAGAGATTTCTGGGGACGTTCAGGGTACGGGCAAGACAGTGGTAGCTATGTCAGATGATAGTGATGTGTCTCTCTTGTTCATTGAGAGCTTATGTGGCTCAGATAGCTGGATATTGGATTCTGATGCTTCGCATCACATTTGCTCAGATATAGGGATGTTCAGTTCACTGGAGGTGACGACTGGGTCAGTCTTTCTGGGTGACGGCTCAGCAAGTGAGGTCACGAGGATAGGGACGGTAGACATCAGGATGCATGATGGAGCAGTGCGTAGGCTTGAGTGGGTATACCTAGTACCCAAGCTGCGGAGGAATTTGATATCGCTGGGCAGACTAGACTCTAGAGGATGAAGGTTTTGCGATGAGAGGTGAAGTTCTGATGGTGATGCGAGGATGCATTGTGCTCATGCGAGTAGTGCAGTGCGGTAGTCTTTACCTTCTGATGGGGACCACGTTCCGAGGTGGTGTGCCCATTATTTCTGCGGCCGATAGAGCTGATGGTCGAGGTGGTGCAGGGGATCGCCCTTCTGGTAGTCTGACTAGGCGAGTCAGATTCAACGATCCAGTTGCATCGACATTCAGAGATTGAGCCCGAGCAGGGATGAGTCGATTGGAGCAGCTCAGCTGACACCTCAGACTTGAGGTGGTGCTTAGTGTAGACTGGTGTTTCGTGCAGACCGTGCTACGTGCAGTGTTGCCTAGTGCAGATGGTGCTTCGTGCAGGGAATGTTTTGTGCAGGTGGTGGCTCAGGATCCCGAACCAAGGTGATGGATTATTGTTTTTTTGGGCTTGATTCGGATTCGTAAATCAAAGGAAAAGAAGGAAAAATATATATTTATATTTTGAGTTTATTCCTGAGTAGGCAATAGAGGAACAAGAATTAACTAATTCCTTTTTTTTGAGTCTGTACAAAAATGAATAGCCTGTCATTATTGTCATTGGGTGGTGTATATATTGAAGAGCCAGCCCACCGTGAGAACTGTAGGAACCGCCTGGAGTTTTGGAGAGTCTCCTGTGTGAGGAAACGCGCCGCCTTTGTCTTCCTTTCTCTCTCTCTCTCTCTCGCTCGAACACTCGAAGAGGCCGCTGACCTTGGGTGTTGTCGTCGGTCTTGAAGGAGGTAGCCGCTGGCATTGGGAGAGGGAGTTGCCGTCGGGCTTGTTAAAGTTTGTCGTCGGCGTTGCAGTGGACGTTCTTTGGAGTGAAGAGGCGTGGTGTCGACGGCGTGCATTGGTGCAGTTAGTCTCGACGGTGATTTCTCTCTGGTGGTGGCGTTGTTCTCCGGTGGTGGTGTGGTTGAATGTCGGACTTCGACGTTGAAGGTACGATGAACCTTGTGCGTCCATGAGGCAAATTGCTGTCCAGATCTCAGATTCTCGCCGCGGATCGTGTGTGTCCGGAGCATCCACGGCGTACTCGCCAGACGGTCATTTTTCTCCTATTTTTCTTGTATTTGAATTTATATTTTTCACTATATAAATTATGTGGCTATATTTTGTGTTCTCGAGTATCTGCAAATTTATAGTTGTGTCTGCGTTTATACCGGATTTTACAACATCGCGCACAACACTTGTGTGGTGCTGCATGATGTGTCACTTGCACTGTCGTGCGCAGCGCTTGCACGTACGGAGAGATGCGATTTGCTCGCATGGGTGCTCTGGCGTCCGTTCAAAAGACAATTCGGAATTGCGCGAGATCAAGCCTTTTGAAATTTTGTGAACAAGCTGGTCGAGGTTGTAGCAAAACATTCTTGTTCGATCATGCTGTTTTTGTGGAACCCTATCAAACATACAAGTAAAATAACTTGATTTTCTTTTCTTTATTTTATATTGTATTTTTATTTCATTTTCGATCTATTTTAACTATTTTCCTACTCTAAGTTATTTTTTTATTTCATGACAAATATATATAACAAATAATTAAATTTAATTTTTATTGAATGGCTCTTCTAGATCAAATGGTTGTATTGATTTATCGGTATCTATAGACTAAAGACAAGAGGCAGCAAAGAAAAACATTCTTTATTTAAACATTCAAAATGCCAATTTACCTTTTTTTTTTTTTACAAAATTTTTAATATCATTGATTTATTTATTTTTAATTTTTAAAATATGTTCTATCATAAAAGTAAAAAAGCAAACTCCTATGCACAAAGAGAAAACAAGCACTGGGTGGAGAATAACGTTCAAAAGTTTGGGAATGGCAAGAGCGCCTCGAGTCGTAGCAATGCCGATGCCAAAGTACCGTCGCGTGAGGCATTGGGGTCAGTCTCGTGCACTGTCACAATCGAAATATTGTCACGGTTGACCGTAGGAGCAGAGCCTCGTGTCTCTCACTAATAATCTTATACTAATATATAAGGAAACGTTCGAATTCTACAGTGAGAGACGCATAGGTTACATTGGATTTTCCGGTTTTGCTCTTGAGCTCTGTCATTTTTTTAAAAAAAAAATTGGATTTCCCTCCGGCTGCCTCACCGGATCCCACCGGCGGGGTAGGCCGGAGGCGAACCGGTAGGGCCACCGCCGGCGGTGGCCCTTGTTAGTGTATATTTGGACAATTAACGGGTTCGGAGGCTTAACGGGTCGTGTCGGGTACACGGTTAACCCGTACCCGTAGTAACTCCTAAGGGTTTGCCTATTTATACCCACCTAGGGGCAACGGGTAGGGGATTCCACTTAGATCCCCATCCGGATGCTTCGAGCAACTTCCACAAACTCGAAGTAACTGCCCAGTGTTGCTCGTTCATCCCGTCTCGATTTTTTTTCCTGGCCCCCCGTAACCGCTCCCCGCCGCTCGGGTTTTCGCGCAGGAAGAAAACCGCCCCCGCCTTCTGCCTTGCTGCCTTGCTGCCGTAGATCGGGAAAGGAGGAACAGGGACCGTGATCGTTTTGCGATTACTGGCCGCCACTTGAAAAGAACGAGCGGAAGAAGCCCACGTCGCGCCGCTGCAGTGAAAAAAAAAGGAGATTTTTTTTTGCGGCGCTGTCTGGAACGGGAGGAAGGAGACACCATTGGTTTTTTTTTTTTTATCGGAGATAGGGAGGAACAACGCCGGCGCCTGGAATCGAAAAAAAAAGTCCCACTGCTTGGATCGGAACAGGAGTGCTGTCTGCTGCTGCCATCAGAGAGAAAGAGGTTTACCGCCATTCTCGAGTTCATCCCTCTCAATTGGAACAAAAAGGAAAAAAAACTCATCCAACCTGCTATTCGATCGGGATCAGAAGGATCAGCCCGGCTGCCTGGAGGTTCTGGCCCAAGGATCTTATCAAGGAGATTTTGCAAATCTTTGGGGAAACGAGCCTGTAGAAATAAATCCTACTTGCACAGTTGCACTGCATCTTTTTACCTCCATAAAGTCCTCCAACCTATAGAGAAATTCTGATCACTAGGAAACTCTGATCAAGGAGGAAAGTCGAATAATCTAGCTTCATCCAAAGAAGGAACTTCTGATCTTGCACTTCCGTTCTATAGAGAAAGTGACGCACAATGATGAAGGGAAATTTCTCGTCCCCTGTTCCGATGAATAAATTGGAAAAATTCACGGCGGCCGAGTTTACCGATTGGAAGCTGAATACCCAATTTGGAATGAAGTATCTGAACGTGTTCTACACAGTTCAGTCTGATCGTGCTGCCGTTATGGGGACTGAAGAGGAGGCTCAGTGGATAGCTGATGAGGACTTCTACCGCGACTACCTACTGAACTGTCTGCCCTCTAGCCTGGCGAAGACGTACATCAAGATGAAGACCGCCAAGGAAATCTGGGAAGCACTGGAGGAGCACTTCAGGCAAGAGGAGGATCTGTCCAAAGCGCACCTGGTGGACAAATTCCATTCCTTCATATTCGACGAGGAGAAGGCGATTCTCCCTCAGGTATCGGATTTTGAAGCATTAGTAGATTCTTTTCATAGTGAGAATATTTCCCTGCCAGACAGCTTTGTTGCTGACACGATTATTTTTAAACTGCCCTTTACGTGGTATAAGTTCAAAACTGAAATGTACCGCAAGAAGATGCAGGTCGGTCTCAATGACCTCAAGCGATTTATTCGCATTGAGGATGAAAATAGGATTCGACACGCTTTAGAAACTGTTAGCAAGCAGAAGTCTGCGGCTAACATGGTTCTTAGTTCTAAACGCGTGCCGAACCCTAAGAGGACCAGACCCTCTCATGGTAGCTCCCAGGTTGCAGGCCCTAGCAAACGCACCAAAAAGTTCAAGGGCAAGTGTTTTAACTGCAACAAGTGGGGGCACAGCGCATCTGATTGCAGGCTCCCTAAACAGGAAAGAACCAAAGCACCACAGGATGGCAACCAAGCCAATATGGTTAGCCTAGCTGAGTCTTCCGATTTTGTTGGGATGGTCGGAAACGCTAAGGCCAGCACGGAGTGGTACTTGGATTCGGGGGCGACGTGCCACGTTTGCAACAATGCTGATCTTATGACAGGGCTCACTGCTGTAAAAGAGTCTGTTACAGTTGCAAATGGCGAGACAGCTGACGTCTTGAAGGTGGGGAATACAACGCTGCTGCTATCCTTAGGTAAGACTCTAACTCTTAAAAATGTTAAGTTTATTCCTTCTCTAGCTGCTAACTTAGTGTCTATAAGTCTATTATGTGATGCTGGTATGTCTTTTACTTTTTGTAGCGGTTGAGTAACACTGTCAGTTAACTTACACTATTTTGGATGTGCATACGTCCAAAATAGGATGTACCGACTAAGTCTAGCAAATGAGTTAGTTCAACAAGTTCAAACAAACTTAGTTAGCCCTAAGACTCTACATGAGAGACTAGGACACGTGAACTATAGGAAAATATTCCAAATAGCTAGAACTCACCAGATCACATTAGACACTAAGTCACCGCCTGATAAATGTGACGTGTGTGCTCAGACTAAGATCACTAGGAAACCTTTTAGTGCGGTTACTAGGAGCACAACACCGCTAGAGCTTATACATTCTGATATATGTGACTTTAAAAGCTTTGTTACCCAAGGAGGAAGGAAGTATATGATCACGTTTATAGATGATTGCTCTAGGTTTTGTCACATCTATCTTCTTAAAACTAAAGATGAAGCGTTTGAAAAGTTTTGTCTTTTCAAAACCAGGGTAGAGAACCAACTAGACATGAGAATTAAGAGATTTAGAAGTGATAGAGGAGGAGAATACATGTCTAGTGAGTTCCGGGGTTTCCTTGCCTCTCAAGGGATCATAGCAGAAACCACTGCTCCTTACTCACCCCAATCAAATGGTATAGCCGAGAGAAAGAATAGAACGTTGACAGAAATGTTAAACTCTATGCTCCTCACTGCTGGCATGCCTACTGCCTATTGGGAAGAAGCAGTTTTAACTGCAAACAACTTTCTAAACAAAGTTCCTCATGCTAAGTTAGACGTCACACCCTACGAGCTTTGGTTTAAGAGACCCCCGATAATAACTACACTTAAGACCTGGGGCTGCATAGCCTATGTCAGGGTCTCTGACCCTAGACGGTCTAAACTTAGACCTAGGACCAACACGCGTGTCTACTTAGGTTGTGCTGAAGATAGTGTTGCAGATAGATTCTTAGACCTGTCTAATAATATAATTATTGAATCAAGGGATGTAGTGTTCTTTGAGGATAAGTTCCTCAAAGATAAAAACCTGACAATCCCAGGTATGCAAGCAACAATTACTGAGGAAGACCCTGAATCAGTACCGAGCACCTCCTATTCAGTCCCGATAGACAGTAGTGTCATAAAGTCTAGATGGACTTCGGTGAGAGAGCGAACTCCCAGAACCTTTGGTAGTGACTTTGTCACTTACCGCGTTGAGGTCGATCCATCCACCTATAAGGATGCGATGAGATCAATGGATTCACTACTCTGGAAAGAAGCCATTGATGAAGAGATGAATTCTCTACTTCAGAACAACACCTAGACATTGGTTGATAAGCCAAGAGGGGCTAAAACTATAGGGTGTAAGTGGATTCTGAAAAAGAAACTCAATCCTGATGGTAGCGTAGCTAAGTATAAAGCACGCCTGGTGGCTAAAGGTTTCACACAAGTTAGTGGGGTGGATTACTTTGATGTATATTCACCAGTGTGTCACTTAGCAACCATTATGTTCCTACTTGCTATTGCGTCTATTGAGAACTTTATTGTTCATCAAATGGATGTTAAGACTGCGTTCTTGAACGGAGATCTGACCGAAGAAATATATATGAGCCAACCTGAAGGCTTCATAGTAGAAGGTCACAAAAATAAGGTCTGTAAGTTAATCAAGTCGCTATACGGACTAAAACAAGCACCAAAATTATGACATGAGAAGTTTGACTATAGTGTAAAGAACATGAGATTCATGTCAAGTCTCTCAGACAAATGTCTTTGCATACGTCATAGATCGAACAAAGTCGCTATAATATGTTTGTATGTGGATGATATGCTGATTCTTGGTTCTGATCAATCCGTAGTGGATAACGTTAAGTCAGAACTAATGAAAGAGTTTAGCATTAAAGACCTAGGTGTAGCTGAGACTATCCTAGGCATGCAGGTGAGCTTTGGGAAAAATGGCATTTCCCTAAGTCAAAGCCACTATATAGTCCATGTTGGACACGTGAGGATACAATGAACGTAGAGCAGTGAAGACACCTTACGATTACAATAATCGCTTGAAGCCCAATGATGGAGCTGCGATTCGACAGTCAGATTATGCTAAACTGATTGGTAGTCTCATGTATGCTATGGTCTGCACAAGACCTGACATAGCCTTTACGGTCGGCATGTTGAGCAGGTTCACTAGTAATCCTAGCCAAGACCATTGGGATGCCCTCGATAGACTGATGCAATACCTAAAGCACACCCAAAAGTATGCTTTATGTTATCATGGTCATCCTCCAGTGTTGGAAGGATATTCTGATGCATCATGGTGCTCATAATTAAATGACAGCAAGTCCACTAGTGGATTTATATTCACACTAGGAGGAGCAGCTGTAGCCTGGAAGTCCAAGAGGCAATCATGTATTGCACTATCTTCTATGAAATCTGAACTCTACGCTCTAGCTTCAGCGGGAGAAGAAGCAGAGTGGATAAGAGATTTAGTGATGGACATTCCATTGTCGAGCCTGAAGTTGAGTTCTGTTGCAGTTTACTGCGATAATCAGGCTACGAAAACGATTGCTACGAACACTTTGTTCAACAGCAAAAGAAGGCAACTCCGGATGAAACAAGCCTGGTTGACCTCCCTTACGAGTCAAGGGATTATGAACCTCGTTGATGTGAGGTCAAAAGATAATGTTGCAGACGCCTTGACAAAGAGCTTAAATAGAGTTCTCACAATTAAAACATCGGGGGAGATGGGATTAAAGTTCATAGAAATATGAAACTTCCTCCAAGGTTTATGTTTTATGGTAAGAACCTATAGTCGCAACATTCAAGCATCTAATAACAGACTGAAAACCCCAAATAATTTCTTGATGAAAGCTCAAGATGGTCAGATGCTAGTCATTCCACACCTGATGACTTAACATCTTTCTCGTTGTAAGCTGATTCGAGAATTATTCAACTGGGAATAGAAAGTCATTGCATGAGTTAATCTAACATTAGTGGTCATAACACATTATTCCACATTTGATAATGTTGCAAATAACGGTGTGCCAAGTCATATGACAAGGCACATAGTGGTCACTAATAAGTAAGATAACAACGTTTGATTTATTAAAATCAAAACTTGACTGGTCCTAGGTCTTTGGAGGCCGCGAGTGGCGGGTGCGGCGTCGAGATGGTGGATTGCGTGGAAGCGGGCGAAACCCACTTCTATGCGGTCGAAGACCACCAGAAACATCAAGCACGGACGAAACCCGTGCGCAGGCGGGCGAAACCCTCCTGATGCGGCCGAAGCCTGCACTATGCGGCCGAAGCCCGCCTGATACGGCCGAAGCCCGTCTGATGCGGCCGAAGCCCGCCTGATGCGGCCGAAGCCCGCCTGATTCGGCCGAAGCCCGCCTGAAAGCATCGAGGAGGAGCTCGTACAAAGATGCTCGTAATAAATGATAAAACTGAGAGCGTGTCCTAATTGGATTATATTATAGCACAAAGCTGATACAATAATTTTCCCTCGATAAATATGCTGCCTCTTCACCATTAATTCCTTCGTGGAAGCTGTAATCTTCTTCTCTCTCTCTTTCTGCCTCTCTCTCTCTCCCTCTCTCTTTTTCTCTCTCTCTCTCTCTTCTCTCTATTTGAGCCAAGAGATGGCAAGCCACAACGCGGGCATTCTTGGCAAAGAAGATGGATTCAAGATTCCGGAAATAAAATTTACAAAGCTATTCATCGACGGGGAATTCGTAGATTCTGTCTCCGGTGAATTACTTTCTTCCTTAAATAATAGCTTCTGCACATGCTGGAAGAGCTGAATATTAGACGGATTGTGGGGTTGTAAAGCATTTTTATGATGCGGAGAGCACATCTCAGTTCGCGTAGAGATGCGTGTACATCATATCTTGTTTTGTGATGTATGCGCGCAAGAGTTGAGATGTGCTCGCAATCGTTGGAAGTCCCGCACTGATACCGCACCGTAAAATGCAGCAAGTGTACTTTACTCCCCCGGTTTCATATTGGGCTATTCCTTTTAAGCTAAATTTTTTAAATATGAGAGCAAATTATAATATTATATAAGTTTATTTATTTTCGTTCAAATTATTCTTTTTTTATTAATTCTCATCTTGCAGTCAATAAAGAGAGGGTAATGATTCTAAGGCTAAGAAATGCTCAGGATATATATGAATGGTGGGAGAGTATTTTCAATTTAAACTACAATTGTATTTGAAACTTAAAATGATCATTAAAATACAAAAATTAATATTTCGAAACTTATTTTGCTAAAAAAAAATATTATAGCTTAAATTCTGCATTGAGCGTACCATCCTTAAATATTCTCAACATATCTAAAATTTTAGGCGTGCACATAAAGACCCCGGTCCCGGTCCTGGGCAGGACCGGTCCTTTGGGACACCGGTCCCGGACCGGTCCTGCCCAAACCGGTCCCGGTCTAGGACCGGTTTTTCCTTTGAAAATCGGGACCGACTGGGACCGGAAGGACCGGTCCTAACCGGTCCCAGCCGGTCCCAGACCGGGACCAGTTTTTTAATTAAGTATTTTAATTAATTTTTTTATATATTATTAAATTAAATAATAACATATATTAACATTAAATTAAGTATATTTTATATATATTAATTTATTATTTCGTTTTTAATAATTTAAATAAATAATAACATGTAATAATTTGAAAATTGAAATGAAAAATTGTAAAGTAAATAAAATTTTTTATTAAATTTGAAATAAAACTACAAAATCAAAATACAAATTACAAATAATAAATTCAAAATACAAATTTGAAATTACAAACATTATCATTAAAATTGAAATTATAATACAAAATACAAATTCAAAATCTAGAGTTGAGCCTTGGAGTCGTCTTCAACTCCGGCGTCGCTTTTGAGTTTGAACTCGTCTTCAACTTAAATGTCATTATTCTGCGGCGCTCCCCAGATTTAAGTTATTAAGCTCGTTTTCAACTTCAGACTCATTGTCTTCAATTGACGAGACGTGTTGTCTCCTCCTCAAAGCGTCCAAATGGTCCTTGTAGCAAATGCAAATCTCCAAAGATTCTTCGGTCAAACGGCTCCTTCGCTCGTTCAGAATCCTACCACTCAAAGAAAACGCAGACTCCGAAGCTACTGTACTAGCTTGGATGGTTAGTAAATCACGGGCCATTAAGGCCAAAATAGGATAATTATTAGATTTAATTTTCCACCATTTTAAAATATCAAAATTTTCAATTTCGTTCGCGGTCATAAAATCTTGAAACTGTGTTTTGCTATATAAACCTAATTCGTTTAATGTACTCGAAGTTCGTTGTTTTTTCTTCGAAGCTAATTCTAAAAATCTATTTTTTAAAATATCTTTTGTTCGAGGGGCGGTGGATTTCTCGCGAGGTCGCAATCCATATAGCTGATCGTAATAATTATATAGGCGAGTAAAATCAGAATTAAATTTTGAAACACTAACGTTTTGAAAATCACTAGAAGATTCGTTTAACTCTAAATTTCGATTAATTTCCTCTATAAAATTTTCAACCTCGTCTACACCCATTAAAGGGTTTAAAGCCGCAGCACAAGAAAACATTGGTGGCATATGCGTATAATATTTTAAAAACTTTGTCTCCATTTTTAATATTAACGGACGCCACATTGGGTTAATTTTATAAGTTTTAAACGTTTCAGTAATTAATAAAAAAATTTCAATAACAAACGAGCTAGTAGGATAATAAACTCCAGATAAATTAGTTGTTGCCCGATAAAAACTTTCTAATAAATTTACGTAATCTTCGATTACGGCCCAATCGGACGCATCTAAATCATGTGCTTCCTCTACACTATTATAAAATTCTATCAATAACGATTTTTGTGACAAAGCCTGTTTTAACATTTTGTACGTGGAATTCCATCGTACCGGCATATCATACGATGGACCCAAAAAATTTTTACCCTGTGCTATAACAAATTTTTTGAAATCTTGTTTTCGTCGTTTTGAACTATAAATAACTCGTAACATAGTACGTATTTTAATAACATAATTTTTCATAAAAGTTAAACTATCTTGCACAATTAAATTAAGAACATGACATACGCAACGTGTATGAAAAAAAATACCATCTAGCATAGGTTCCAGATCATTAATCAAATATTTAATAGCCATATTATTATTCGAGGCGTTATCAAACGAAATACTTAAAATTTTATCTTTTATTTTAAAATCTCTAATACACTTAATAATCACCTGATAAATTGTTTTACCGGTGTGCGGATATTCAAAACATTCAAAACAAATTATACGTTTATTTAATTCCCAACTATCAGGATCGACCCAGTGACAAGTTATGCAAATATAAGAAAGTCCGTCAACGAAATCGCTAGTCCAAACGTCGCTCGTTAAACTAACTCGACCGTCGAATGTTTCAAAATAATTTTGTAAATATAATTTCGATTGCAGGTAAGCTTGTAAAGCATCACGTCGAGTTGTAGTACGACTTACCTGTTGATATTTTGGTTGGAGTGCTTCGTGTATGTAAGACGTCATCTCGTCGTTGTCGTAGTGGTTGAACGAAAGTCCGCTTTTGATGACATTCTCCATCTGTTGCTCCCGTTGCCGAGCTTGGTCATACGTCCAAATGTGCCCGGTCGTCGAAATTTGAGCTTGGTTGGCCTCCGACGGGGCTTGTTTGGAAAGACACGATTTGTTGTGTCGGGCGAGCATTGTGTTGCTACTGTTAGCGGTCATAAGCTTCGCGCAAAGTTTGCACTTCGCCTTAATTTCTCCGCCGACCCGCACTTTATCGAAGTTATTCCAGACCGCCGCTTTATGGCGGTGCTCAACGATCTCATGATCGACGGACGCTGAGGAGGACGCCGGTATGGAGGAGGAGGAAGCCATTTAATAGTTAATACGAATACAAGTGAGAGAGAGTGAGAGAAATAGTGAGAGATAGGGATTAAAAGAGGAAAATGAGGGAGAGGGGGGGATTTATAAGAATTAAATTAAAAAAACAATTTTTATTAATTAAAAAATAATTTTTTTTAATTAAAAAAGAGCCGAACGGCTCTTTTATAAAAATAGCCGAACGGCTATTTTTATAAAAGACGTTCGGCTCTTTTATAAAAATAGCCGAACGGCGTTCGGCTATTTTTATAAAATAACCGTTCGGCTCTTTTATAAAAAAGCTGAACGGCTCTTTTATAAAAGAGCCGTTAACCTCTTTCTGGTCTTGACCGGTCCCGAAACCGGTCCGGGACCGGAATCGGTAAAAGACCGGTCTAAGACCGGTCTTTTACCGGTCCCGGTCCGGGACCGGTTTTTACCCTAAAATAGGGGACCGTCAGGAACCTCTGGACCGGTCCGGGACCGGACCGGTCCTAACTGGGACCGGTCTCTGTCCGGTCCCAACCGGTCCGGTCCCAACCGGACCGGTCCGGACCGGTCTTAATGTGCACGCCTGTAAAATTTACACACTAAAAAAATGCATCTGCTTTTATATTAAAAATTAGTTTTATTGAGCAAAAACAACTTGTCAAAAGGAACTTAATATATTCTATTCTTTTAATTAACTATCTTGCACATCCTTAAAACTGAAAGGGTTTATAATAAATATAATTAGTGTGAGTCAAATTTTATCAATTTTCATTATAATAAGCAATTGGGATTAAGGAAATTTCATATTAACTAAGTCAATCATCTTAAGATAATATAAGAAAAAACTAAGATAACCCACATCCATATAAATAGCCTTTTCAAGGTAGTTAATCCATGTTTATGATCGGGACACATGATCGTCGATCACCAATCGGCTCCTAAGAAAACGAAACATGTAGGGGATTCGATCACCGATCGTGATTGAAAAACACGTGGAAAAGAGTGGATATGTCGCCCGTGATACACGCGGCTGCTATTTCCTCGACTCGTGGACCCCCAAGGGTAATACTCTGACTGTATCTCAATTTTTTTAATGTGCGTCGCGAATCCGAGTGGGAAAAAAACGTCATGTTGTTGCACTGTCGTGGCCTGGACATTGTTGCGGCCGCACGGAGAGCACTGGTGCACTATCTCTCGCATGATTATATATCTAAATTATATAATAAAAATATACTTACTGCATGAACAATGAAGTATCCGTCATTGACAGCGTAACGATCTCCCCATCACACAGCTCGGAAGGATGATCATTGACACCCCAACATCCAACCTTAATCGGTCTGTAGACCATGCACCTCAACCCCTTTCCATGCCCATTGGCTGTTTGTTGGAGGCCGCAATCTCACTTTGATGAGCGAAACTCGGTAGCTCAATTGGTGATGAGAAATGAAAGAACTCCATAGTTAAGTGTGCTCGGATTAGAGTAGAATTGGAATGGGTGACCTCCCGAGAAGTCTCTGTGCTATACACTTAACTATCGAGTTTGGCTCATCAAAGGGAGGTTGCGACCATTAACAACCTGCATGTTGATGGAGAGGGGTTGGGTGTTTGGGTTGCAGCCCGGTATGACGAATTAACACGCTGGAAAGCAGTCGGGTTGTTCTGTCTGGATGTCACAATAAAAAGTGCACTTTCACTATAAGAAAATCTATTATTACCTAGGAGAAGAATTCGTTGTTAAAACAAAAAATTCGTTGCTAATTTGCATTAGCAAGGTATTCAACAACAAAAAATTTTCCTTTCTAAATTGAGCATAGCTAAATTTAAAAAGGATTTTTTTCCTTCCTATTTTGCAAAGAAATTTTAGTAAGGATTTTTATCCTTCTTAAATTAGCAAGCAATTCATTTTTTTGTTGCTAATTATTATGGTAAATAAAAAAATATTTTTATATGATAAAAAAAAAATTTACATGCTATAAAATATCATGATTCGAACATCTTACCTCTCAAGTTCATTGTTATTTTTTCAACAAATATTTTACAACAAAATAATTTGTTGTTAATTTTGCAACAAATAAATTGTTGCTAATTTTATAGGTAAATTAGAAAATCATTTACCTTGTTAAATTTGATGCTAATTAGCAAGCAGTTATCTTGCCTTTCTAATTTTCCTTGTTATATAGGCTTTTTCTTGTAGTATTTTTATTGTAACAGCCCTAGTCATTTCCAACGGGACAATGTCACGGCTCCTCTCTAGGAGACGTTACCGGGTTGCAGCCCAAGTACCACAACCCCTCTCCAGCCACTAGTGTGTTATTGGTGGCCACAGTCTCCCTTCGATGAGCGAAACTCTCCGGTTAAGCGGGCAACACGAGAATCCAGTAGGTCACCCATCTCAGTACTACTCCAGCCCGATCGAGCACGCTTAATTATGGAGTTTTCCAACTTCTTATCATCCATTGTGCTGCAGCTCAATAGGTGATGAGAATTGGAAAAACTTCATAGTTAAGTGTGCTCGGGCTGGAGTTGTATTGGTATGGGTGACCTCCTGGGAAGTCCTCGTATTGTCAACTTAACTATCAAGTTTCGCTCATCAAAGGGAGACTGTACCCTCCAAAAACCTGATGTGCCCTATGGGGGACTAAGGAGGGGTTGAGTGTTTGGGCTGCAGCCCGATACGACGGATTGCTACGATGGAAAGCGGTCAAGTTGTTATGTCCCGTCGTCACAGACAGTCTATCCAACTATGCCAAAAAAATCAAGTTTTTGTGCACATCACTAACTGTTTTGGATGTAATTTTATGCATTATTGTTTTACATGTGATTTTAATCTTTAATGAGATTTTGATTCCTTTTATCTTAGCATTAAAATTTAATTTGAGTTTGTTTTCTAAATCTAATGAAAAGATAATGTTTTAAAATTTATTTAAAACTATTAATATTTAATGCAAAAATTAAAAATAATTTTGTTGTCCTTATTATAATTTATTCTGGATGTCTCTCCATTTTTTTCTTCGTTCTCGTTAAGAATATGAAATAATAATTAGTTTTATCCTCTCATAAAAATTAGCCTTAGGATGTTTATATATAAAATCTCCTGAATTATTAACAAAAAAACAATATATTTTTAAATCTAATGTGTTGTTGTATTTTGTTACGAAGAAGAAACTACACTTGCAATAGACAATAATGTGATACAATCAAGAGCTATGCTCGTGCCCAACTTCAAGAGTTTGGTTCCTCCTATAAGGCTCTCTTCAAATGAGATATCTCAAACCCAAGAAGATAAAAAATCATTCTAACTCTCATTCCACCTCCTTATATGAGGGGGGAGTCACATGTTAAAACTCTAAACCATGCAATTTAAAATAAAAAATAACAGTAATAATAATATAAACGCATGCGTAACAATCCATCCCGCTAGAAAGTTGACCTTGACCCCAAGGCCAAGATGCCTCATGTCATCTAGTAGTGATGTGCATGTGGGTGGGCTGTTGCAGAGATGCTCAAAGCTCCGTCTGGCGGTACATCAGTGGTCATAAGTGTGTCTAAGTCAGCCATGCCGATCTCGTCCAAGCCATCCCCGATGAGGGCCCGAAACTCCTTGACAGGGTAATTATGATTTGGCGAGTAGGGTTGTCTACAATGGTAGCAAAGACCCTTGCTCCACAAGTCATTGAACTTTTGGTCGGACAAGCAATGAGTAGGAATATGGCGGTTGGTGTGTGGGCCTATAATGGCCGGCCGAGGTAGAGGGGGTGGCAAAGGTGGAGGTTTAGACGAGGGAGAAAAATATTATTGGTATGGAGGTTTGGAATTAAGGAGGCGATAGGGAAGGAGGGTCCTTGGACGTCGCTAGGAAGTCAACTTCCACCAGCGGGGAGAGGTACATAACTTGGTGAACATTTAATGGTTTATGGGTGTTGAGGCGGCTTCAAATGTAGGATTGTAAGCCATGCATGAAGTAACCCAAGTAACGGTCGGGTGGAAGACCGGGAAGATGCGTTGCGAGGGCGATAAACTCATCGACTCATCAAGGGAACCCATCTGACAAACGTTGCAGAGTCGCTCCACCGCGGAGCCCGAGTAGCAGGTGTGATAGCGGCGAATGAGCTCCTGCTGAAGGTCCGACCAAGACATGGCCGGTTGGTATTGAAGCAGTCAGCGCACCCAGTGGAGAGCGGAGCCCTCCATGTCGATCAATGTCGTGTCGACCTTCTGTGCCTCTGCGATCTGCTGAATGTCAAAAAAACTATTTGGCCCGAGCATTCCAACCCATATAATCAGTGTCATTGAATGAGGGAACATCAAAGGAAAGAGACCCATATGAGAAGGGGGGGGGGTTGTGGTTTGGTATAGATCTGGTTTGGTACAAATCCTAGGGAGCTCTAAGGAGGGATGGCGATTCCATGTTAGACCTCGCAAACTTTAGGAGGCAACTAGCCAAGATGGAGTCAATCTTGGCATCTTTGTGGAGTATGAGGGCTTGCAGCAAGGCGATGGCCGGCGCCATCATGTTCCTCTAAATAACGAAGGATGGCTAGATCTGTGGGTGGGGATGACGGAGTTACATTGTTTTTGACAATAGATCACAGCCTAGGGGTCATGCAATCAACCAGGTAGAGGAAGACAGAAGCAGAAACTGTTGGAATCCTTAGACGGGAAGACCGATCCCGTTGGAGTAGTGTTTAGGGCAAGAGAGATCGTCAGCTTGTAGATCTGGCAGTGTGACTAGTTGGAGGAAGGAATCTGGACACTGGGGGCCATAGGTGGAGACGGGAAGCCCGCTAGGGTTGTGTTGAGGGCGGGCGAGTCGATCGCGACAGGACAGAGCCCCATCGAGGCTGGCGAGAAGCTCGCGGTTGCTGGTAGATCCGGTCGATGCGGCGACAGAATGCGACGAATCTGGCGATTCGATATATCACGGACGTTGCGGGGAGACTGCAGAACAGGACGGGATGCGGAACCGAAGGGCCGATGTGGGACTATTTAGGCGCGAGACTTCAGGTAGCTGCGACCGCGGTCGGAAGGCGTTATGTCGAACCAAATGTTACGAAGAAGAAACTGACACTTGCAATGGACAATAATCTGATACAATCACGAGGTATGCTCATGCCCAACTTTAGGAGGCCGTTCCTCCTAAAAGCTCCTCTCCAAATGAGAGATCGATACCAATTAAGCCCCGGAAGATAAAAGATTATTCTAACTCTCAATCCATCTCCTTATATAAAGAGGGGGGCTCACATGTCAAAACCCTAAACCATACAATTTAAAATAGGAAATAATAATAATAATAATAATAGAAATGTACGTCTAACATATTTTCATGCTCTGTTTCTCGCTAAATAAATTCCTTCATGTGCGATATATTTTCCCTATGATTACTATCGATTACTTGACTTTCATAGTTTCTAAAGGTGCGGCTGTTAACTACGGCTTTAGTTGGCGTGGTTGTGGCAGTAGTGAACGCAGTGGTCATGAACCGTCATTCGTGAACACCCAACTCACCTTAAAAAATTAATGCATTCTATGCTCAAAACTAGTTTATTTTCTTGGCTGCGGTCTTAACCTTTTCCTTATCAAACATACATTTTGTGGTAATGGTATTTTTGACCAAACTTATCAGAGGAAATAAGGCAGGCCAAACAAAGCCTAAGCCTCCATTTGACATGGCGGTGGCGGTCATGAGCGCGGTGGTTATGAATCGTCATTTGTGAACACCCGTGCTCACCTAAGGAACTTCATCCACTTTTATCTTCAAACCTTGCTTTATTTCCTTTGTGGTGGTCATAATCATTGTCATGCCAAACCCATTTTCTATGATGGTGGCGGTTTTGTCCAAACTCACCGGAGCAAAAACATCTCCCCATCTTAGCATACCCAACAATAAGCATTAGAAATATAAATATGAATGATTATATATAGTATATGTAAAGCCATTTTAAAAGTCTAATTTTACTTTTATCATCACCCAAAAGCAAAAACTATAGAATAAATATTTATATTATATACAAAGAAATTATTTGGCATATCACATTATCACATAACCCTGCAGGACCATCAAAGAAATCTTAAACATTCTTCTTATTGGATTTAGCTTAAAAAAATCGGCCTACTCTCAAGCAATTATAACAAAAAGAATGATAATGAGATCCCTTAACCAGATAAACCAAATAGCTTTTGTATGGATAAGCCGTATTTTGGACCCGAATATATCTGAGCGGAAGTAGTCACGTTTTTGTAAATATATTCGGGTCCAAAATCCGGCTTATCCATACAAAATTAGGAAAAATGTTCAGCATGAAAGTTGTAGGTCTCGTCGAGCCAGTCAAAATGCATATATTACATATCCATTTTGATGCCCAAATGAGGGAGTTCGCATAGTTCACGCGGAAGGTATCTTCTCATATGAACGTGACCCTATATTATATATATAGGTATTTTATTTATATATATATATATATATATATATATATATATATGAGTTAATGTATATACGCGGCTTGTGCATATAGGATATATATGCCGGGATGCGTAATAAGGAAAATACACCTAGTAAAATGTATTTTTAGGAACAGTGGTCAACATGAAAGTTGTAGATCTCGACGATATCTACAACTTTCATGTTGACCATTTTTCCTAAAAATGCATTTTACTAGGTGTATTTTCAAATGGCGCGGAACCGGGCGGAACTATTGCGATTCGCAATAGTTCCGCCCGGTTCCGCGCCATTTGAAAATACACCTAGTAAAATGCATTTTTAGGAAAAATGGTCAACATGAAAGTTGTAGATATCGTCAAGATCTACAACTTTCATGTTGATCACTTTTTCTAAAAATGAAGTCTCGCACCTAAGAAATGTACACAAACTGCGTTTTTACATTAAATCTATATATATATATATATATATATATATATATATATATATATATATATATATATATATATATATATATATATATATATATATATATATATATATATATGAACGATTAGGTATTATATATAAAGTCATTTTAATATTCTAATCTTATTATCATCACTCAAAACTATACAAATATACAATACATATAAAATAAAAAGAATGAAATCATTTATTTGATTAAAAGTAATTTAAAAGCATTAACAATTTGATATTTAAATTTTGCTCGTGCAGAAGAAATACATTTTTAATTGATGTACAAACATTCTCAAAAAAATCATAGATATAACTAAAATTTAATTGCTTTAAAATGAATCAAATCTATATAAAATTAATTTCACCTATGAAAAATGTAGATTTTGCTTTTAAATTTAAATAAAGGGAAATATATTTTTAGAGCAATGTGAATATGTGATATGCAGGAAGCGGAAAAATGGGTCATGCATGCAAAAAAAATTATTCATGTAGGCCAAATTTTGTATTAACATGACATATTTAAAAACTAAATTCAGATTTTCTTAATTAAATCACCAAGCCAAATATAGCATTTATAAAAGCCAAAAATACATCTTTGCTTTTCGAAACCTTCTGGCCAAGCTTTCTTGCAAGTTCTTGCTCATAAAACCTCTTTTTGTGTTTGTAGTTTGAAAAAAAAACTATTCTTTGTTTACAAATCGTCGCATGCATGCGATCGAAATCAGCCAACATAAACAATGCTCTATTTTTAACAGGAAAAACTTTTGAGACAATAGATCCACGTAATGGGGAAGTCATCATAAGAATGACAGAAGGAGATAAGGAAGACATTGATTTGGCCGTTAAAGCAGCTAGAAAAGCCTTCGATCACGGTGCATGGCCTCGTATGTCCGGCAATGTATGTCTTTACACTTATATTTGCATTCTTTTGTATGTGTAAATTTGAAAATTTCTTTGATACGACTAGTTAAAATATTCTTTTGTTTTACCTTTTTCCATCAAGAAATCTATATGTCAATATGACATCATAAATTTATATACTTAAAAGTGTAATGATACTTATGTGTGTGGTGTTTAACAAATTAGAAAGAATTTGTGTTGGTCGTCACTTAGTGCATATATATGAGAAAAATAATGTATGTTGTATGTTGAACAATCGAGAAAGAATTTATGTTGCTCATAATTTAGTGCATATATATAAGAGAGAAAACAACTTTGGTAGGTCTTGAATTTGACCTTAATTTTCATTTGACTTGTGTTTGTCATGTATAAACGAGCTAAATTGTACCTCGCCATAAGAATCAAAGAAAGATCTCAATGTGCTTTGAAGCTACACTCAATGTAAGCTCGATATAGCTCTCCTTTAGCATGAAACATCTGCTCTGCTAACAAATAACACATGTTTTCTCAAATCAAAAGAGTGTCTATTTTGACTTTTTTTTGTTATGGTATGCTAATGAAACACACGTAAATAACAATGACACACAATTGTTATCCTAAAAGCACTCAACTTAATTGTTGGAGATAGTTTCCTCTATCCTCTATTTTTGTATGTCATGGAGATGATGAAATTGCACAACTAGAAATAAAATCTATGGCAAATCAACTAGTATCCTCACCATCCATTTTTCTAGCATTAAAATACTCAAAGATTAAGAAATAGATATGATGGAGAAAATAAGGTCAATATGAAGAAGAGCGACATAATGAATTAAATTTTTTTCAAACATAAATAATAAAGACAATCACAACCATCCATCTCGAATTGATTTTGAAGATATTTTTGAGTGAGAAGATAAAAGAATAGTTTATACTAATGTTAATCATGGTATTAACATAAATCCAAAGTGTTACATACATGGATGTCAATATCATTTCATTGAAGAAAAAATTTACCTGAAAGTGCAAGCTCAATATACGTCTAAGATATAAAATATATGAGAACGAGCTTATGTTGATTAAACATTTCCTAAACATATAATTGTAAGAATAGTAATTATTTTATGGAGTACTCTTAGATTTCGCTTGTCATCCTGTCCCTCTCTAGCTTCATATTCAGAGAGTGGTGTCGGTGGAGAACATAAAGGAAATGATTGAACTCAATATCGCTAATTAAGTAATATCAAACTAATTAATTTGACATGTATCAACCGATCAACGACTCCTTCAGCCACTCGAAGGAAATGAGGGGATGATGTTATAAACTTGATGCGATAATTTCTACACTAGTATAAACTATGTAGATAGGTAAAAGCAAATTGATTTTAATCTCAGGCAAGTGCACCTATCAATTATAGTATAGGAGAAATCTACATCTCGTGTCGTATTCCTCAGGTTTCTTTCAAGTACTCGTACTCACTCTCACTCTATTATCATACCTATAATTAAAATGGGTTGTTAATCTAAATTACACTATTGGGACTAATTGGATAAAGTAACATTGGAGGATTAAGGATGGTAAAAAGCAAATAGTCTAAGAGTGATCACATGAGAATATTCACTCATTAAATCAATTTTATTTAACCACGAATTAACAATATTATCAAATGCGTGGTATTGTAAGGGTTCAATATTTATCGAATTCTCTCTCGAGCAATTCAATACCTAAACTTAAGTTGAGTAAATTTTCTCTCGAACAATTCACAACACTCAAATTTGCATTAATATAAGGTAATCATGTCTAATACATAAATCCATGAAATCCTATCTCTAAGATACCATGAATCCATTATTCGTATTGCCAAGAAACCAAAATAACATATCTTTCGATCATGAAATTTGAAATACAAAGAGAAAGAACACCAGAGAATGAAATTATAAACCACCATCACAAACATCCAATTTCTCAATCTAGAAGTTTGGGATTCATATAAAACAAATACTAATTTCAAATCTATGATCAAACTTTTTGTTTGAAAGCACACATACGAATAAAATACCACGAATCCGAAATGAAAATCAACATACATGATTACTGAATCAGTTCAAAAAAAAAACAAGTCTCAAGAGAAATGTAAAATAAAGTTTAGATCCACTAAGAGAAGGGGGATATCAAAAGAGATACATAAAAATTAAAAGCTTACGGATTATCTCCTTCAATTTTCCCTTCGCTTGAGTGCTCCACTTTCGTCCTCCAGAAATTCTCCAAGTCCTTTTATCCAAAAGTGTTTTCTATTTTTTGTGCAGGCTTTTATAGTCTTCTTGCAAATAGAAGTCGAACACGGGTTCCAATGCGGCCGTGTCACAGGCCGTGTTGGGTATGAAAGAGTGCGTCTGGCCGATTTGAAATGAAAAGGTGTGTCTTGTCGTGAGCCGTGTCATTTGACACGGCTAGTAACATGGTCGTGTGTCCTTCACGGCTCCACACGCGGGTTGGTTTGGCGTCTGACCTTTGATTCTTCCCGATAATGACATGGGTAGTGACACGGGCGTGTGCCTGTCCGGGTGGTTATCTTGTAAATTTTTACGCCTTTTCTTTCAAGCTTTTCCATCAGTCATGTTGGATCCGTAAACACTTCTATTTGCTCAAAGACTTTTAGTTCCAAGGACTTGCAATACCTGCATTAATAAGATTAATGAATAAATAAATAACTTAATAACGAAAAATCTATGTTGTGCTTTTCTATTCATGATAATTCAAATTCTTAACTATTTTCATGCAATTATAATTAATGGAGGTAGATAATAGTGTACATGATTACAAATATGATTGTAAAAAGGACAAATATAATTGTACTCATCAAATACCCCCAGACTTAAGTGTTTGCTTGTCCCTAAGCAAACTAATTCAAGCATTTGGGTTACAAAAAATTAATTTTTTTCTTCTACAAGCTGGTTGCTATGAATTCAAAGAGAAACTTGATGTTGTAATTGCACATGAAATAGTATAGTAGACTTTTCTAAATATAACTTTATCTTAAAATTCCTCCTACATATCTCTTAACTATCTTTCACTCTTTCCTAGAAATAAAATTACAATCATCCATAACAAATGTGAGGAGAAAATAACAATCTTAATAAGGTTGGCATTAGTGTTTTAAAACTTATAAGTATTAATATTGATAGCCATAAGCTTGTCTTTTCACACCCTCTCCATGGTGCTAGTTAGGATTATCAAGGTTAGATCCTTAGGACTTGTATTAAGATGTAACTTTTTGGCTTAGGATAAAAGATTATATGATGGATAATCAAAGATAAACTTGATGGTTCTTATCACACCTAGAACACGATTAAGCCTCTTGCTATGTAATTACCCTAACATACATCAACATTATAAAAGCACCCCTAGATTTCACAATCATTATACTACCATTTTTTGTATTATTATTTTTTTCTTCAATCCTTTGTTCTTCTTCTTCTTTCTTTTGATACTCATCTTTTTTTTCTTCACCAATGAATAGCTTATCTCAAAGTGCTTTACACCATCATTTTAAATTTTGTAGTTCACATAGCAAAAGGTGTAAACTTAATGATAGATGTGCTAATAGGTAAGGATTTTTGGTCTTGGTGAATTTTAGTAATGGTGTATCGAAAGAAATAGGGATAAGGTCCAAATTGGTTGTGCAAGGGTATAATGTTTAGGGTTTTGGTCCTGCAAGGCTCAAGCTATCCAATAGGAGTCCTAAGTCATTTCCGCCCTAACTAATAAACTTATTCGAATGTTTTGAGGATCGTTAGGGGCAAGTTCTAGACACCAATAAAGAGCATTCTTCATTTTGATTCCCTAATACAAAATTATCAAAATGTTACACTCTTCGACTCGCTTTATTATAGATAATTATATTTTCTAAAATAAAATGATTGTTAGTTAATAATATAGAGGAATAATCTTAAAAATAAGTTATATAGAGAAAATTAAGTTAATGAATTTCTATACATAATTATTAACAATAAATTTGTACACTCAATGAGTCTACTTTAATTCATTTTAATCAGCTTGCCAAAACAAATTAACTAGTTATAATCCCAAATGAGTGAATTAAAAAAAAAGCTTTAAAAGAAGCAAAACAATTTTATTATGAGGATTTATCAATATTGAGTAACAAAAATATTAGAATTGTTTATTTGGGTCTGTTTCTTAACAAATTGTAATCATGTCCAATAGTTAAATATTAGAATTTAAGAATATCCATCCCCAGACTTAAAATTTACAATGTCATCAATGCAACGTGAAGAACTGATAAAGCAAATAAAATAATATGTAAAGAACTGAGCATCGATAAAATAGAAGAGCAGGAGAAGTAAATAGGAGCCACAATGATAACATATAATAGTTGATGATACATATCCAAATAGATGATACTACAGAGAAATCAAAAATAAACTGGTGGGTCGACAGGATCGTCAGGGAGGTGAGGTGGGTAGGGAGCTGTCGGTCGTGGACGGGAGATCCCCAAGTGATCCCTGATCTGAGCTATGGCTTCCTCAGTCCGCTGCTGTGATTCCTCTATACGATGTAAGCACGGTGAGATCTCAGTGTCATAAAGGTGATGGAAATCACTCGAATACTGAGAGCGCGATCGAGGAGGAGGGGCAGAAGACTCTCCATGATGATGAGTAGACTAGGATGGAGGAATCAAAGGCTCGTCGAGGTCATGATCATCATCATCAGAATCAGAAGAAGGCTGAGGTACGCGCCTCGCAATAGAATAAATAAACCCACCCTGACCCTTACATGCAGTGATGAGACGGAGTGATCGAAGACTATCCATAGTGATAGGAGCTGTCCTCGCTATTACTGTCATCGAGGAAAGGGAATCAAATATATTCATGTTCTTCTTCATGCGTATGATGTAGGGCGCTACACAGATAGACCCGATACAAGAATTGTTGGCCTGATGAAGAATGAAATGAGCTAACATATATCCCAAGTGAATATGGTAACGCGAAGACATGTTATAGAGGTAAAGAATATCCTGTCTACTCACCATACCAGAGCTTTCGCCTCAGCCACTCAAGATATGACTCAGCAGATGATGAATGTAATGAAGAGTGGGAGAATGCAACTTAGAGGCCTTAGACCTCTTGGCCTCATATGGAGACAGATCGAAAGCAAGCCGAGACCAGATATTGGCGGCATGGTCACGAGAGGGGAGCTCAAGGTGAAGGTCGGAGTATACAACACTATAGAGGAAAGATTCTTCATACACCCCTAAATACTGGGTGAACTGGAGAAGAGAAAGAGTATAGGTGGTGTTCGTGACTCGAAACGAAATAGTCCCTTCCTGTGTGTTGGTCGTCTCAGTGAAGGTCGGCCTGAGATTGAGGTAGAAAGATGACAAAAACTCTAAAGGAAGTTCCTTAAACCCCAACTCATCAATATCAAAAAATTATGCCCACCCCCCGATAGATACTAACTCTCGAACTTCGGTGGCTAAATGGATCTCCTCTAAAACGCTCCAATCGATAGTATGAATGTCTTGAAATTTCTTGGACTGGAGGCGATTAAAACGATTAATGTGAGCCGGATCCGTAAACTCCAAATGCGTAGCATTGTCGCGCCTTTCTATAGATAACGTTGTGATATCCGGACAACGACGGTGTTCCCCTTGTGATCGTCTCGTCGACATGATCTATAGATAAGGTGAAGAAGGATGAGAAGAGAATGAGAAAAAATGAGAAGGAGATGAGGAAAATAGGAATTGAAAAAAAAAACGATAGAAAATTTACCTAGGAATATAGATTGAGAGTAAGAGGAGACGGATCTGTGAAGTTTGAAGGCAATGAATCCCAACTGAGTTTGAGGCGTGAAGGGGTGCTGGAAGTAGGGCTGAAACCAGGAAATGGAGAGGAAGAAGATGACACAGCCATATATAATATGTCGAACACGGGTTACTACACAGGAGTGTGTGGACCCGTGTTCATTAATCAATAACCGTGCAGTACACGGGTCTCGAAAAGATGTGTGGTCAAATTGATGGGGGAAAACAGCACGCCGGGCGAACACGGTCAACAACACGCGTGTGTGTTGACCCGTGTGGTCAAACTAATGGGAAAACAGTGCTCCAGGCGAACATGGTCCACAACACGCACGTGTGTAAACCCGCGTCCTGTTCGGGAACATTGCTTCGTCTAACTCGCTACACGGGTGCTCATACGGCTGGGTATCGACCCATGTCCTGCTCGGGATCATGCTTCGTTGAACTCACTACACGGGTACTCACACGGCTGGGTATCGACCCGTGTACTGCTCGGGATCATGCTTCGTCGAACTCACTACACGGGTACTCACATGGCTGGGTATCGACTCGTGTCCTTCTCGGGAGGAGTATGAGAGAAGTGGAGCTATTACGACACGACAATGCACACGGGTGGGTGTCAACCCATGTGGTGTTCGGTATGAGAATGAGGGAAGTGGAATAAGATACGACAATGCACACGTACGGGTCGACCCGTGTGGTGCTCGGGATGACTATTTCCTACTCAGGTTTCATATTGAACACGGTTGGGTGAAAAAAAAATTGCGAACGCGGCAAGGCACACGGGCGAGTGCAAACCCGTGTGCTCCTCTAAAATTGAATTACTTTCTAAGTTATTTTATAATGTTTTTATACTAAATTTTAACTATAATTCTATCAACGATAATAATAAAACTTAGAAAATTTATTAAATTACGCTTAATCCAAGTCTAGTCGGAAGCATGATTCTTGGTGAGAGAAATCTTGAAAAAATTCTCCATAATAGAGTTTTAATCGGTGCCCGTTGACTTTAAAATCTCCCTTCTCAGGGTGGGTTAGTTCGATTGTGTCATAGGAAAAAACCTCATTGACCTGGAAAGGTCCGGATCACTTAGACCTTAACTTCCCTGGGAATAAACGAAGACGGGAATTGTAAAGGAGTACTTGGTCACCTTTTTAGAATGTCTTCGATTTTTGAAGGTGATAGTCATGAAACAATTTAGTCTTCTCCTCATATATCTGAGAATTTTCATAAGACATGGTTCTCCACTCATCTAATTCGTTAAGTTGAAGTTTTCGTTTCTCCCCTATAGAATTGGTGTCAAAATTCAAAGAGTGTATTGCCCAATACGATTTATGTTCTAATTCTTTGGGCAAGTGACATGATTTACCATAGACTGGTCTAAAGGGAGTGGTTCCTATGGGTGTTTTGTAGACGGTCATGTATGCCCACAAACAATCATTCAGTTTCTTAGAACATTGTTTCTTATTCCCTTCTATAGAATTTTCTAAGATTCTCTTAAGTTCTCTATTTGAAACTTCAACCTGACCACTAGTTTGTGGATGATAAA
Source organism: Platanthera zijinensis (assembly GCA_039513925.1). Taxonomy (NCBI): domain Eukaryota; kingdom Viridiplantae; phylum Streptophyta; class Magnoliopsida; order Asparagales; family Orchidaceae; genus Platanthera; species Platanthera zijinensis. The sequence goes on from CM077091.1 coordinate 120,493,262, forward strand.
GAGTGGCTATCCTATGTATGACCCCATACTTTTATAAGACTTTATCTAACTGTAAATTACAAAAATATGTACCCCTATCATTCATAAGCACACGTGGTGTACCAAATCGTGCAAATAAGGATTTCAGAAATTGAATTACTACTCTACTATCATTAGTAGGGAAAGCTTGCGCCTCTACCCACTTCGATACATAATCTACAACCACCAAATATTTATTCCCATAAGAAATTAGAAACGGTCCCATAAAGTCAATCCCCCACACATTAAACACTTCACATTCAAGAATAAATTTTTTGTGGCATTTCATGTAATTTAGAGATATTACCTGATTTTTGACAAAAATAAAATGAAAGTGCATACCTTTGGGCATCTCTGAATAGAAGGGGCCAATAAAAATCAGAATCAAGAACCTTTTTAGCTGAGCGGTTTGCTCCAAAGTGACCACCTGTAGGGCCTGAATGATATTGCTCCAAGATTTTCTAGCCCTCCTCCACTGATACACATCTACGTATAATGGAATCTGCACATATCCGAAAAAGATAGGGGTCCTCCCAAAAGTAATATTTCAAGTCAGAGAAAAATTTCTTTTTCTGCTGATATGAAAAGTCTTTTGGAAGAACCTTAGCCACAAGATAGTTTGCATAGTCGGCAAACCACAAATTATCAATAATTATATTTGTAGATAATGTAAACAGCGAATCCTCCGAAAATGTATCACTAATCTCAGACTCATCTAACATTGTTCGTAGCAGATTTTCTAATCGTGAGAGATGATCTGCCGCTAAGTTTTTTACTCCTCGTTTATCCCTAATTTCCAAATCAAATTCTTGCAATAACAGAACCCAACGGATTAAACGAGGTTTTGCTTCCGCTTTGGCAAGCAAAAATCGTAGGGCAGAGTGATCTGTGTATACTACCACCTTAGACAATGTTAAATAGGATCTAAATTTATCGAAGGCGAAAACCACTACTAGGAGTTCTTTTTCCGTACGTAGTTGTATAATTCTCCTGTGCGTCATTAAGTGTTTTGCTAACATAATATATCGGGTAAAAGTGTTTGTTTCGGCATTGTCCTAAAACAGCCCCTACCACAAAATTGCTAGCGTCACACATAATCTCGAAAGGTTGAGCAAAATCAGGTGCAATCATAATAGGAGAATTAATTAATCTTCCTTTCAAAAACTCAAAGGCTTGCAGACACTCTTGATCAAAAATAAAAGGTGCGTCTTTCTCTAAAAGTCTAGTAGGTGGTTTAGTTATCTTAGAAAAGTCTTTAATGGACCGGCGATAGAATCCGACATGACCTTAAAAGCTTCTCACTGCTTTAACGAAGGTTGGTGGTGGAAACTTTTCTATGTCTTTGCTTTATCCACTTGAATTCATTGGCTTGAGATCTTATGGCCAAGTACTAACCCTTCTTGCACCATAAAATGACACTTCTCCCAACTGAGTACTAGATTTGTTTCCTCACATCTCCTCGAAACTTTTTCTAAATTTCTCAAACACAAATCAAAAGAATCACCAAACATAGAAAAATCGTCCATAAAGACTTCCATAAAATCTTCGACATACTCATTAAATATAGCTAACATGCACCTTTGGAAAGTGGCGGGTGCATTACATAAACCAAATGGCATACGTTTATCGGCAAAGGTACCAAATGGGCAAGTGAATGTTATTTTCTCTTGGTCTTCTGGTGTTATAGGGATTTAGAAATACCCATATAATCCATCTAGAAAATAATAATAAGAATGACCTGATAATCGTTCTAATATTTGATCAATAAATAGTAGAGGGAAATGGTCTTTCTTAGTATCATCATTTAACTTCTGATAATCAATACAGACACGCCAACTTATTACTATTTGCGTTGGAATCAATTCATTCTTATCATTTGCTACTACTGTTAAACCACCCTTCTTAGGAACGACTTGTACAGGACTAACCCATGAACTATCTGAAATAGGGTATATCACTCCAGCATCTAACAACTTAACAATCTCAGTCTTCACTACATCTTTCATATTTGGATTTAGCCTACGTTGCGGTTGAATAGAAGGCTTATAGTTTTCTTTCAAAAGAATCTTGTGAGTGCAAAAACTAGGATTGATACCTTTTATATCAGTTATTTATCATGTTATAGCACCTTTATACTTCTTTAGCACAATTATTAACTTTTGCTTTTCATTTTCAGAAAGATTAGAAGAAATAATTACTGGGTAAGAAGAATTAGATCCTAAGAATGCATACTCAAGATGATCCGGTAATTTCTTAAGTTCTACTATCGGTGGATCCTTAGTATTATTCTTAAGAACTTCAAGATCTTGTGTAATCAAACTATACTCAAGCTTCCTATTATAACACCCTATTACTAATTTGGGTAAGGATCACTATGTTTGTCTTAGGAAACCAGTTTGACCTAGTTGTATAGTTTTAAAGGTCAACATTAGAATGTGTTTAGGGCTTAGAATTTAGGTTTGAGCTACCCCAGGACCATTCAAGGAATCAGACTTCAAGCTAAGGCAAAGACAATTATCGTCGAGCTTAGGTCGACGGAACGTCGAACTCCATTCGACGCTCTCTGAGCTCAACCTTTGCTAAAGTCGTCGAGCTTCGGTCGACGGTCTTTGAGCTCAGGTCGACGATCTCTCCTCAGTTTATTCTCCAGGTCGCTGAGCTCAGTTCGACGATCTTCAAGCTCAGTTCGACGTTTTCTGTCTGTTGATCTTATTCCATCTCTGAGCTCAGATCGACGATCGTAGAGCTCAGATCGACGATCTTCTGAGAGATCGACGTTTTTACGGATTCAAATTTTGTCAGTCTTTGGAATGTTTTTGAATTCTCTCAGCATTTATCTCAAGAGATCTGTCAGCCGTTTTTCTTTATTCTGGATCAAGTTTCAAGGAATTCTTTTTGGAAACACGAGACTTTCCTCTAGAAGACAAGACTTTTATAGAAGACATTTATGACTGCCAACGACTATCTTTGACAAGGAATTTTTCAGAGAATAAGATCCTCCTTTTTGTCTTCAGTCAACAATATAGAACATATAGTACAACAACAAAAGATTAACAGTGACAGACACAAGTGATCATTTTTTCTGAAGAACTAGTAGAACAATCATTTTGACTTACTGAAAAGTGATCATAGCTTCAACATCAAGAACTCCAGACACCAAATTTTTCAGCAACTGCTGGAATCATCTTCTGCTGGAGATCTGAAGCTTCTGAAGACCTATCACCCTGAAGCAAAGCTCTCACTCCTGAACCATTCTACATCTCAGGGGGAGCTTTGACATCATCAACAATCCACTAGTCTTCTCTCATTTGATTTGAGAACAGAGAAGACAACTTCACCTCTTTACTTTTTCTTTTCCTGCTGTAAAAGGGTTATCAAAACTCCCCTCAAAAGTTCTGAGATTGGTTCTGAGAGCCTTGTCAAAACTCAATGGTGGCAAGACACCTGATCAAAAAATCTAGTTTGGTTTTTGAGCACCTTATCAAAAGCTCATTGGTGTCAGGACACCTGATCAACTCATCCTGAGTGGATTCCTACCAAGGGTGGTAGAAGAGTGGATGTACCCAGGTTTTTGGGGAACCACTATAGTTCCTTGTGTCTTCTGGTTGCTTGAGTATTTTCTTTATTGTGTGCTGTGATTCTTCTTTTTGCTGTCTTAGTTCTGATTTATCCAGTAAGACACCTTACACCTATACATAAATTAAATCTTAATTGCTTTATTTGTTTAAATTGTAAAGCTATTTTAAAAATACTCTATTCACCCCCCTCTAGAGTTTAGATAGATCTTTATCTCACTTTCAATTGGTATCATAGGGAGGTTGGTTGCTCATACAGGCTAACACCTAAACCAAAAGATCCTTGATAAGATTAATCTCTTAAGAGGGTTATTTCACTATATCTATCTATTTATATAGACATGGCACAGAACAAAGATTATGCAAGCACTAGACCTCCAGTGTGCAACCTTTCCAAGTTTGCACTCTAGAAGGCAAGGATTAAACTTTATATGAATTCTATTGATGAGGATATATTTAATTCTGTTTTGACAGTGTGCCCAACACCTCCAGAGACCACAAGTATAAGTACTGTTCCACCTCCCTCAGGAACAGATGCAGACATAAATAAATGGAAAACTGCAGATGCAAAGGCCATGAACATCTTAGCTCAGACAATGTCTGATGAGATATTTCAGAAGGTAGCTGACTACAACTCAGCCAAAGGAATTTGGGACAAGCTCTCTGAAATTATCTCAGGGTCTGCTGATGAAAGGAAAGACAGGAGATCCCATCTGATAAGCCAATATGAGAACTTCAAAAAGGGAGAAGCTGAATTAGTGGCTGACATGTACAATAGACTAAGTCTGATTGTCAATGAGTTAAAGACCTTGGATAAAGAAATCTCATTGACTGAGCTGAATGACAAAATCTTAATGTGCTTCCCCAGCACTTGGGATTCAAGAATCTGGCCAATCAAAGATGCCAGAAGTCTAAATGAGATTACCACTGAAGCTCTCCTGGGCAAGCTCAAATCCTATGAGCTGCTCATTAAAAATAGAGAAGAAGAACAAAAGGCTACTTCTCCAGTCACAAGGAAAGAAAAGACCAAAGCCTTCAAAGCTGCAGAAGAGGAGCCTGAAGATAAAGCTACAGGAAATGATGAGCTCCTAAGTCTACTGGCCAAAAGATTCTACAAGATGGCCAGAAAAGACTTCAGAAAGAGATCATACAAGGGTCATGATAAACCAATGTATGATAAATCAAATAACAATAAAGAAATCATATGTTTTGGTTGCAGGAAACCAGGCCATATTGTGCCTGACTGTCCAGAAAACAAGAACAAGGACAAGAAAGATAGAAGAGAAAGAAGAAAGGAAAAAGACTTCAGAAAGAACAGCTCAGACAAACCCTCCTTCAGCAAGAACAAACATACAAGGAAGGGATTTGTTGCTGAGACATGGAGTGAAACTGAAGAGGACTCTGAAGCCTCATCCAGCTCCAGTGATGATGAGGATGATGCTGATGAAAAGGAATTCTACATGATGGCTATCAATGCCTCTCAAACAGACTCAGAAGCAGAAGAGTCAGAATCAGATTCAGAAGCTCAACTAGAAGAAGATCAGGTAATCAATTCATTTGATTTCAGTTCTGAGGATTTTAAACATGAGTTTAAGGTACTATGCCTAGATCTGTTGGAGTCTGAGAAGGAAATCACTTCCCTCAGAAAACAACTATCTGAGTATAGCACTATAAAATCAGAGAACCTCAAACTCTCTGAAGAGTTGGAATGCTATAAAGAGGAGATAGCTTCACTAAAAAGTGAACTATCCAAGGCCAAGCAATTTGAAGAATCCCTTAATGGGAGAAGTATCAAATTAATGGACATCACAAGCACAGTGAACTCAAGATTAAATAGTACACTGAGCTTGGGTGCCTCATCTAGCCAACCCATCGTATTAACAACCCCAATCAAATTTATTTCTGACAAAGGAAAGGGTGTTATAGAGGTAGCTAGGAAAAATTCAGATCTACACAATAAAAAGAAAGCTCAACAGAAAACGTCGAGCAGAGGTCGACGATCGTCGAACAGAGGTCGACGATCTCAGGCTGAAACGTGGAACTCAGCTCAACATTTCCTGAACTCTGAACTCCCTCACAGTCGATCTTCGAACGGAGCTCGACGATTTTACCCAAGATCGTCGAACCCAGCTTGACGATCGTCGAACGAAGTTCAGAGCTTTGAACCTTCTTTCAGAGGAAAATCTCAATTCAATCCTAGAAGTGCTTCATCCCAATGCTTTAATCCCTATACTGAATGGATAGTACCTCCTAGGAGATACCATCCTGAAGGTTATAAGGATCAACCTGGGATGTCTTCTATTTCTGAATTTAAGGGATATCAACCTAGGCCCAAGGTTAATTGGGTCAAAAACATATAAGCTGATTTTGTGCAGGTGATGACCTATCCAACATCAAACCAGTTATGGTACGTACCTGGATAGTGGGTGCTCAAAGCACATGACAGGATATAAGGACAACTTCACATCCTTCAAAGCCAAGCTTGGACCCAAAGTAATTTTTGGTGATTCAAACTTTGGAACTACAAAAGGATATGGTGCAGTCCAAATTGGGACAGTCACCTTCAAGAAGGTAGCCTATGTTGAAGGACTCAAGCACAACCTGATAAGCATTAGTCAGCTGTGTGATGAAGGATATCAAGTGACTTTCAACAAAGAAATATGCAAGGTCAAGTCAGAAAACAACACAACTGTGTTGATAGGTAACAGGAAAGGTAATATTTACTTAGTAGACTTTCATTCATCTAAGGTAGATATTTGCCTGTTTAATTCCATATCTAGACCTAATATTCTATGGCATAAGAGACTAGGACATGTTAACCTTAGAACCATTGCTAGGCTATCCAAGGACAACCTTGTCAGAGGACTGCCTTCTGGCTCCTACTAGAAGGAAGGACTCTGCAAGGCTTGTCAATTAGGCAAGCAAACTAAAAGTAGTTTTAAATCAATTAATAAGAGTGATTCACCTAGGATCTTGTATCTGTTATACATGGATCTTTTTGGACCCATTACAGTACAAAGCTTAGGAGGGAAGTCCTATACTTTAGTAGTTGTAGATGACTTCTCAAGATTCACATGAGTATTCTTTTTATGGAAGAAGTCTGATAACTTTAAGTGTTTGACAGATTTTCTCAAATGCATTCAGATTGAGTTCAACACTCACATTGCCCTGATCAGAAGTGATCATGGGATAGAGTTTGATTCTCTTCTCATGCAAGAGTTCTGTCAAAGTGAAGGGATCAGGCATACTTTCTCAGCTCCTAGAACTCCTCAACAAAATGGGGTAGCTGAAAGGAAAAATAGAACACTCATTGAATCTGCAACTACATTATTGGCAGATGCTCACCTACCTCTATCCTTTTGGGCTGAGGCAGTGAACACCTCCAACTATGTGTTGAATAGAAGCCTGATACATAAACTAAAGGGTAAGACTCCCTATGAATTGCTCAAAAGTAAGAAACCTAAAATAGGTTATTTTAAAGTTTTTGGTTGCACTTGTTTTATCCATAATAATGACAAGAAATATCTAGCAAAATTCCAAGCTAAAGCTGATGAAGGAGTGTTTCTGGGATACTCCATGATCAGTAAAGCTTATAGGGTGTATAATAAAACTACTCAAAAAATAGAAGAATCTGTCCATATTACTTTTGATGAAGCTAACATGTCTTTCAAGAAGAAGAATGCTTCTACCATAGAACATTTGCAGGTGCACTCTCTAGCTGAAGACATGAACAGATTACAAGTTACACAAAAGGATGACAGTAGTGAAGATGAAGAAGCTGCTCACCATCAGGAAGAAAATCTTCTTGAAGAACCAGTTGTTGTTCCACAAGAGGACATAACAACTCAGGTTGGTGAACCATCAACACCCCCTGTTGATCTAGTAACAACAAGAGATCATCCAATTTCTCAAGTAATTGGAGACATCTCAGCTGGTGTGCAAACTAGAAATCAGGTCAACCAGAACCTGATGCACACTTGCTTCCTCTCTCAAATTGAACCTCAAACCATTCAAGATGCAGAACAAGATCCACACTGGATTATTGCAATGCAAGAGGAGTTGCATCAATTTGAAAGAAATAAAGTTTGGGAACTAGTGCCTAAGGCAAAAGATCATCCCATTGTTGGAACCAAATGGGTGTTCAGAAATAAGCTGGATGATCAAGGAATCATTGTAAGGAAGAAGGCAAGGCTAGTTGCTCAAGGGTACTCTCAGGAAGAAGGGATAGACTATGACCAGACCTTTGCACCTATTGCAAGACTAGAAGCCATAAGAATCTTTCTGGCTTATGCTGCTCACAAGGGATTCAAAATCTATCAAATGGATGTCAAGAGTGCTTTTCTCAATGGGGAGATCAAAGAAGAAGTCTATGTCAGACAACCTCCAGGTTTTATCTCTCTAACCCATCCTGATTATGTTTTTAAACTACACAAAGCATTATATGGTCTCAAGCAAGCTCCTAGAGCATGGTATGAGACCCTAGCATGTTTTCTGCTGAAAAATGATTTTGTTAGGGGGAGAGTAGACCAAACTCTTTTTATTAGAACCCATAAGTCTCATATCCTACTAGTACAAATCTATGTAGATGATATTATATTTGGCTCTACTGATTCAAACTTGTGCAAAAAGTTTTCCAAGCTTATGCACTCTAAATTTGAAATGAGTAGCATGGGTGAGCTATCCTTCTTCTTAGGATTGCAAGTCAAACAACATGCTGAAGGCATATTTATTTCTCAAACCAAGTATGCAAAAGAGATGGTTAAGAAATTTGGTATGTCTGATGCATCATGTATGAAAACACCCATGCCTACCAATGCTGTACTGGATGCTGATGAACATGGGAAACCAGTTGATCAGACAACATATAGAGCAATGATTGGCTCTCTATTGTACCTTACAGCCAGTAGGCCTGACATAATGTTTGCTACATGTATATGTGCTAGATTTCAAGTTAGCCCTAGAGAGTCACACTTAACCTTAGTTAAGAGGATTCTTAGGTATGTTAAAAGCTGTCCAAATCTAGGACTCTAGTATCCAAAAGACTCAGCATTTGACTTAACTGGATTCTCAGATGCTGATTATGCTGGATGCAGAATAGACAGGAAAAGCACTAGTGGAACTTGTCAGTTCCTTGGTGATAGACTAGTCTCTTGGTATTGTAAGAAACAAACATCTGTGTCAACCTCAACTGCTGAAACTGAATATATGGCTGCAGGCAGTTGTTGTTCACAAATATTGAGGATACAAAACCAACTCCTAGACTATGGTTACAACTTAGAGAAGTCAAAAATATTTTGTGACAACACCAGTGCTATTTCCATTGCATAAAATCCAGTCCTCCATAGTAGGACAAAACACATAGAGATTAGGCATCATTTTCTAAGGGATAATGTAGAGAAGAACAAAATTGAACTTCAATATATCCCTACTGATTTGCAAAGGGGAGATATTTTCACCAAGCCTCTGGATGAAAAGAAACACAATTTCTTCCTAAATCAGTTAGGCATGTTAGATGGAGGAAGCCTAAACTAAATTACAAGATTTTGAAAAGCTAAAAACAGACCAAGATTAGGCTAAAAAATCATCTCCTTTTGTGTCTGTAGGATAGCTTCTGTCTCTGAACTGAGCTCGACGTTTTTCCCAGAAATCGTCGACCGGAGTTCGACGTTTTCACTGAATGTCGACCTAAGTTCAGAGCTTGCCAGATTGTTGTATACTATCTCTTTCAGGTCTTTGATCGTCGACCTGAGCTCGACGCTCTCTTGATCGTCGAACTGAGATCTACGATGTTGAAGACCTTTCAGCTTCCCTCAGGAGTCCTGATCGTCGATCTGAGGTCGACGATCCTTCCTTTTTCGCGTCGAACCCTAATATAAAATCATTATTCAGACGCCGCTCGTCATTTACGCCTTCATACTCTCTGCAATTTTTTTTCCCTCCAAACCTTCTACACTTGGTCGTGTTTGTTCAATTTTTGCAGGTACAGATGGCTCTGACTGTTGCTGCCCTTTCAAAATTGAAATTTGACACATGATTCGACATCGACATGAACTCTTTCGATGGAAGCGACCAGAGATTCAAGGACATTTTAAATCTGCTTCGAGAACAACAGTTAGTTCAGATAATGTCCATCAGGATGAAGATCGCCGCAGACGAGATAAAGGAATGGTGTTTTTCTGTCTCAACTGAGAATGAGAATTCTGTAGTCGGCTCTATCAAAGGGACTCAGGTACCATTGTCCCCCGCCCTTCTAACAGAAGTGTTCAACCTCAGCACTGGAAATGACACTATTGAATTATCTGAAGAAGAGTCTGATGCAATGCTAGATATAATGGGTCACTCTGCTGAGAACCCTAAAAAATTGCTGAAAAAGAATTTGTCGATTGAATATCAATTTCTGGCTGATGTTGTGGGAAAGGTGCTTCTGGCAAAGCACTCAGCCCATGACACCATTTCCAGACATCAGTTCTGTCTAATGGGCGCTGTGGTTGACAAGAAACATCTGGACTGGGGGTCCATCTTCTTCAATTTGATCAAAAAGAAGCTGAGCAAAAGCTGTGTAAGCTTTGGGAGGATCTTGGGGGTTTACATGCACTCCAGGTGCCCTGAGCTGCTGACCTCAAGTGGGATGCACATCAATGCATCCAAGAGACTTACCTGTGCCCTCTTCAGCAGGTGGGACAGGCAAATTATTAACCCCAACAGGGCTACTACATCAACTCCTGCTTCAGGCACAAGGACTGCCTCAGTCACTCCTCCTCAGGTCTCTGCCCCTGCAGAAGTTTTGCCTGCTTCTTCTCCTCCTCCAGCTGTCTCTACCCCAGCCATCTCATCCTCACCACCAATCACCACCATAGCCATCTCATTACCCATTACAATCTCATCCCCAATCTCACCTTCTCCAGCATCTACCTCAGAGCAATTCCATCCCTTATACTACTATCCTCCTGCCACCACTTCATCATATTCTCTCTTAGATGACTCCTTCATAGATGATTCTCCTTCAACTCCTCCTGAGCTTCCCTCTACTTCCTCATTCCAACAAATTCTTTAAGACATCATCTCTCAACCATCTTTTTCCCCTACCATCTCATCCTTCCCAAACCAAATTACATCAATCTCAACACTTCCTACCCCTAGACCATCCATTTCTTCACCTCCTACCTCCACATTCTCCATTCCATCAGCTCCAGTCAACATCATTCCAGCACCCTTCTCTCCTACCTCTACTTAAGCCCCTCTTGAGCATGTAGATCTCTCAGCCCTAGCAGACAGGTTATATGAGCTGCTAGCTCCCAAGCTAACCTCATTACTGGAGACCACCCTGGCTCCACTCCTGACACATGTTCAGGAGCTGTCTACCAAGCTCTCTTCCTTCATCTCCTCTCAGGCAATTACTTCTTCTGGGTGCCTTGATCCAGCTGCCACTGAATTCAGGCAAGGGGAGATGCCTTATGAAGCAGTTCCTGCTCCAACATTTGTAGTGGACCTCCAGAAATTGCTTTCAGTTTTTGATCTTGCTTTCTTCAGTTCTCTGCCAGTTGAACAAGTTGAAGATTTGACTAAGGTCATTGTGCCTATCTCTGTTTGTGATCCCAGCCTAATTGCCTCATATATAAATTCTTTCAAGGCTGTGGATGTTGTTGTTTCCATCCCTGCTGTTACTGATGTTTCTACAAGTGTATCAGAAGATATTGACATGGTTTCTGTTATTGAGGTTACTGCTGCTCAAGAACTTGCCACTTATCTGAAAGAACCTGCTGATGTTTCTGCTCCAACTCCTGATGCTGCTTCTGCTCAAATTTCTGATGTTGCTGCTCCTACCCTGACTCCAGATCAGTTGAAATTACAAGAGAAATATATTAAGAGCATTGATGATTTATATGATAGACCACAAAGCTCAGAAAGTGATCAGTTTCACACTGATTCTGATGACTCTTCTGGTACCATTGACAAGAAAAGGAAGGCCAGAAGCAAGGCCATGATGAAAGTTCCTCCTGCTCAAGCCAATGATGCAAATGATATTCCATATTATATTTTGCATGATTGCCCAATCTCTGAGCCATGGATGCAATTCTCTAAAAATCAATTGAAAGCTATGAAGAAAAGAAGAAAATTGGCTAGATATGAAAAAGGATCTTCTAAATTTCCTCCTCCTCCTCCTCCAGATTCAGGATCTGGTGGAGGCTCAGCTCTTCCATCCTCTGCTTCAAAGCAAAGCTCTTCCCAACCTTCTCAGGAACATCAACCAAGAGAACAATTTCAAAGAGGATATCAATCTAAGAGATATCAGTCTAGAGGAAGGAAAAGAGATTACAGAACATATTCTAGACATCAAAGGGAAGGACAAGGTCATATTGAATCTACTTCAGGTCCTTTCCCTTATAGGCTAAAAGATACAGTTGTCTCCAGGACTCCTAATACTGATTCTGAGTCTATCAACAGATATGAACCTCCTGTTCCATTTGAGGATCCTGAGAACAACCCTTTGTCATGGACTGCCAGAATGAAAGAGCTTGCTGCTCTAGATCAAATAAAAAAAGGCCAGAGAGCAAGGCAAAGACATTTCCAACATTACAACCCTATCAGATCAAAGAAAGAAAGAACTAGAGAGATATGCTTCAAAAAAATTCTTTAATCCAGAAGACTATATGAAGCTGCACCCTGAGGCTATAGTACCAAGGCCTAGATCTCAAACTTCCTTAGGTGCAAAAGATGACAGAAGATCAAAGAAAGAAGCCCTCAATCCCAACAGGGAAATTTTGTTTAAAAAGGGAACTGAGAAGAAGTGATTTGTGTAAGCTGAACAAACATCCACCTCTGAACATTTGCTGATATTTTATCTGTGATCTGCAATGCTGCTATGACTTTTTCTTGCTTTGATTGGTTTAGTTCTTGTTTTGTCTGTATGCTTATTTATTTCCTATTTTTGTCTGTAAATAGTAATCCTAACCCAAATAGGGGGAGATTGTTGGAACACACTATTACTAATTTGGGTAAGGATCACTATGTTTGTCTTAGGAAACCAGTTTGACCTAGTTGTATAGTTTTAAAGGTCAACATTAGAATGTGTCTAGGGCTTAGAATTTAGGTTTGAGCTGCCCCTAGGACCATTCAAGGAATCAAACTTCAAGCTGAGGCAAAGACAATTATCGTCGAGCTTAGGTCGGCGGAATGTCGAACTCCGTTCGACGCTCTCTGAGCTCAACCTTTGCTAAAGTTGTCGAGCTTCGGTCGACGGTCTTCGAGCTCAGGTCGACGATCTCTCCTCAGTTTATTCTCCAGGTCGTTGAGCTCAGTTCGACGATCTTCGAGCTCAGTTCGACGTTTTCTGTCTGTTGATCTTATTCCATCTCTGAGCTCAGATCGACGATCGTAGAGCTCAGATCGACGATCTTCTGAGAGATCGATGTTTTTACGGATTCAAATTTTGTCAGTCTTTAGAATGTTTTTGAATTCTCTCAGCATTTATCTCAAGAGATCTGCCAGCCGTTTTTCTTTATTCTGGAGCAAGTTTCAAGGAATTGTTTTTGGGAACATGAGACTTTCCTCTAGAAGACAAGACTTTTATAGAAGACATTTATGACTGCCAACGACTATCTTTGACAAGGAATTTTTCAGAGAATAAGATCCTCCTTTTTGTCTTCAGTCAACAATATAGAACATATAGTACAACAACAAAAGATTAACAGTGACAGACACAAGTGATCATTTTTTTCTGAAGAACTAGTAGAACAATCCTTTTGACTTACTGAAAAGTGATCATAGCTTCAACATCTAAAACTCCAGACACCAAATTTTTCAGCATCTGCTGGAATCATCTACTGCTGGAGATCTGAAGCTTCTGAAGACCTATCACCCTGAAGCAAAGCTCTCACTCCTGAACCATTCTACATCTTAGAAGGAGCTTTGACATCATCAACAATCCACTAGTCTTCTCTCATTTGATTTAAGAACAGAGAAGACAACTTCACCTCTTTACTTTTTCTTTTCCTGCTATAAAAGGGTTATCAAAACTCCCTTCAAAAGTTCTGAGATTGGTTCTGAGAGCCTTGTCAAAACTCAGTGGTGGCAAGATGATGTAGGCCCGCTCTTTCGAGCGTTTTGGTGGCCGACAAATTAACGCGACGCTCTCTAATAACTCTCACGTCACACTCAAGCATTTAACGTAGCAGCGGATTGATTAAAATTATTATTAGATTAACAATTACGTGGGGTTCGCAAAGCCCCTTAGATAATACCAAGGCGATAGGCCAAGGTTCTCTCAAGCGAAAAGAACCCACACGGTTCGATCGAGCGTGTTGTACCAAAAGAGAAACCACCGAAAACAAACGATTCGGGCAAGGATGGTTCTCTCCCAACAAAATACATACGAGGGCCGCCACGCCTCACGAACTTAAACGAAAATACGGTAAACAAGACAATAACTAAAATAAATTAAACCACGAAAAATCAAGCGTTACACAAGCCACGCAATTTGTCAATGCCACAAGAATTATCAAGGGAAGAGAAACACATAAAGTAGAAATTTTCGTTACCCAACCGGATGGGATGAGTCCGGTTTCACTCGACTAGAATCGTTCCTTAACGGCACCACCGGAAATACGACGGAGGGAGAGAAATTCGTCGCCTTCTTCGTGTCACGCCAACCGGAAAACTTTTACACAAGATAACTGTGGGAGAATCACTCTCTCCACGGATCCGCCGACGTCACACCGAGGGGTTTGCAACCTTCTTCCAAGGAGTCGCACTAAAGGAAGCCGCGCCGGAGTCGCACCGAACGGATGGAGGGAGCAAGGGGGGGCGGCGGCTACACACCACAAGCCAAGGGGCGGTGGCAAGGAGGAGTTCTCTTTGGCCGAAATTTCTCTTAGAGAGGAATTAGGTTTTAAATTTTCATTCATTCACTAATTAATCCTTCATAACATGGCTATATATAGCCTACACCACTCAATCTCCCTCCAATCAACATTCAAAATTCAAAATTCAAAATGAAAATTATGATGGTTATAAGCACCCATCATAATACAAGAAATGAAATAATAAAAACAACCAATGATGGTTATAAGCACCCCATCATTACATGACTTATCTAAAAATATAAAAATGCTTGAAATAAAATTGCTTAAAATAATAAATTATTAAAAATATATAATTATAATTATTTAATTTATAATTATATATTTTTATAAAATGGCGGCGGACGTCGAGCAAAACATGTGGCGGAGGTGGCGGTGGCGTCGCGGAAGAAAAGCCATCCTCGAGCTTGCGGCAACGATCGTCCCAATCCACAAACTCACTCCGATGGGGATCAATGGCGGCCGCATCAGCAACGTCTCCATTCAAATCTACCGGGTCACCATCATCGTCGGAGGGAGGACGCTCCTTGGCCACATGTCGTGGGAAGTCGGCTCCATCAATCCTCCCCCTCTTAAAAATACTCATCACTGATGAGTATGCCTGTTTGAACTCGCCTGGAAGGTCGTCAGCGGGAAGAAGAACCTGCATGGCAAAAGGTGGTCTTGGAGGGGCCTCAAATATGCGTTAGCCAAAGAAGGAAAAAGAATTTCAACAACATCCACCAACGTACCTCCGATGGAGACCGAGAAGGGGAACGATCCTAGAAAACTATCACCACCCAACCCAATAGAAAGCATAGTGGAAAATATATACGGAGAGGTAGACAGTTCTGGTGGCATTAAAGCATAAAGCGTAAAGTATATAACGATGAAAATAGGAGCTATGCCCCAATCAGTGGAAAATTTTATCAGGAATGTCATGTCACCAAACTTCCGTAAAATTTGTAAAAAATGGACTAGCCTATTCGTTAATATTTCTAAAGTGCCCGGGGGCATCCGTTTAGGGGTGAGACAAATCAAAACCAAACCATTCACATAACGGTGGAAGACTATTCGAAACAACCTCGCAAGTAATTTAAAGGACGCATTTAGAAGGGTCAAAAAATTAAAAATGCGCGTAATTAAATTAAAACCATGAGGGGAGAACCCATGTGCCACATGACTTGAATTAATAGAATAAAATAACGGAATTATGTCCGGTGGCACATGTGCTTTAAATTCAAAAATTAACGTAGTGGATTCTAACGTTTTCGTTTTAAATTTAAAATTAAATTTTGATTTAAAAATATCATAATAAGTAGTCAGCGGAAAACGTTCGTCATCAACTACGTTCGCCCACGTCCTTCTAAGTAAGTTTAACGGGATGGCGGGAATAATAAACTTCTCTAAATATGAAGGGCTAGAAATGACTAAATCATCTACTCGAGCTAAGGGAACCGGAGGGAGAGTCGACAGGGTTGACTCCGTAGGGGGAACCAAGTCACACTCAACGTCAAAGCATGGATTAAGCGTCCAAGAGAACGCCTC
Organism: Platanthera zijinensis; assembly: GCA_039513925.1. Classification (NCBI taxonomy): domain Eukaryota; kingdom Viridiplantae; phylum Streptophyta; class Magnoliopsida; order Asparagales; family Orchidaceae; genus Platanthera; species Platanthera zijinensis. The sequence continues at coordinate 120,509,241 of CM077091.1, forward strand.
CGGTTGCAAGCCTTTAAAATCAAAAGTAAACTCGAATAGTGGATTCGTCCTCATTGAAAACTCATCCTCAGTTAACGTTTCGCCCCAGAATGAATCCACCAAATCATTAGAAATTTTACTTACGTCAGAAACAGTGATCATCTCAATAGTAGGCAAATTCGTATCCGATAAAATTTCCAAACTAACTTGGGCCTCAGGCGAAGGGGCTATCATCAAAGAAAAGTCAGTTGGGCCCTCAGTGCTATCGTCATCCAAACAAATTCTTCCCATGAGGTGGGGACATCGTCTAAGTAAGAATAGGGGGATGGGTAAATCGAATCCAGGGAGTATAATAATTAGCTTGAGTTCCAAGCGGCGATAATAACGTCAAAGGACTAACTCCCGGATGTATCACACTAAGCTTATCCCAAACTGAACATCCATCCCAAGGTGACTCTACCAATACCGTAGAAACCTCTAATAATCCTGGGCCAACCAATATAACGTCGGATCCTAGCAAGTCATCACCTAAATCAGTGACATGTAAGCTCTCAGCATCGGATGACTCTACCGACTCAACCAGAATGTCTACTAGCTCAGGGTCAATAGAAGATTCCATGACTAAATTATCGTCGAAGGGGATTGGAGATGATTCCTCAGGGGAGAAATCCTCTTCCAGGTCACTAGGGTAACCAATCTCCTCAACGTCACTAAAAGCGTCAGTGAAACTTGCCTCGTCCTCAGTGACGGGCGCAGTCCTAATCACATCCTCAGGTTCAACAGGAGAGTCAGGCACTATCGTAAGTGAAGGAAGACTCTCACCTAACTGATTAATTTCATCTTCCAGAGATTCTATATCCACATAAGCATCCTCAGAGGTATCAGTCACTATATCAGAGGGCTTAGATGTCGAGGCTAAGGAAGCAAGCACCCTAATAGTAACCTCTTTCGAGTTCAAATTTTTGGGTCGGAATGGCTTATGTTTCCTATAGGTGGGACTAGACACACTCTAGGTAATACTACCTCTCTGGGGATAGGATCTATCCTGAGGCGTAGGGTCACTCCTATAAGCCGATACGTGTCTAGTGCTGTAACTATTCTTACTAACGGGTGTGGTGCTATTAGTGCGCAGGTAGGCGGGATCAAATTGATCCGAGAGGAGGTTACGCATGTGCGGCCATGCATAACGATAGCTACCAACACGACGCTCTTCATTTAACCAAAATAATCGGGCCCGACCTACTAATCGCTCTCGGGCATAGCTAACCTTTTCGTAGTCATCCCATAAGTGATAATTAAAATATTGTTCTAATCCCTTAAGCCAGTCTCTAAAATTTTTGGGATACTCTAAACCGTCATAAGTAGGATAAATGTGGTGTGCCCTAGGGGTGTGTTTAGTCATATCCTTAGCATAGGAATAGTCTAACCGAGAAGCATATACGTCATATGCCATTTAGTGAGAACCGGAAAAGAAACACGATCCGATACTTGTGCACATGCAAAGAAAAGTAAATTGGCCTTAATTAAATCTCAAAGATTTAATTATTCCCGCTAGTTTCAAAAAATAATATATGCATACTTTTTTATTTTCTGGGCAAGAAAATTATAAGGATTATTAATTAATTTTTTTCAGTTTTTTTTTTTGCAGAAAATAAAATATAGCCGGCTATTAGCACACCAAATACTAAATTTTAAAATTAATTAATAAAAATAATTACTGAATGAAAAATAATAATTTTTTTTTGTTTTCTTACTAATAATTAGATGGAGAAATACCAGAAATTCTAAATTTTAGATTTTGAGGAAAAAAAAATAACATTTTTAGGTTGCTATTTGCAGACCACTATTATTATTTTTTTTGTAATTTTAAGAAAAATTTGAAATTTTTGGATTTGAAATTTGAAATTTGAAATTTGAATTTCGAAATTTGAAATTTGAAATTTTGAATTTTGAATTTTGAATTTTGAATTTTGAATTTTGAATTTTGAAATTTGAAGTTTGAAATTTGGAAATTTGAATTTTGAATTTTGAAATTTGAAATTTGAAATTTGAAATTTGAAATTTGAAATTTGAAATTCAATTTCAAATTTGAATTTTTAATTTTGAAATTTTAAATTTTAAAATTTGAAATTTAAAATTCGAAATTTGAATTTTAAATTTTTAAATTTGAAATTTGAAATTTTGAAACTTTTAAATTTGAAATTTTAATTTTCAGATTTGAAATTTTTTTTTTTGAAATTTCGCTGAAAAATAAAGATTTCAGCCCGTTATTTGCAGACCAACTAGACAGAATTACGATGTTCCAATTTTCAGGCTGACCTAACGAAGGCGAATCAAAAAATTTTCTGTTTTAATGTTGCTGGAAATAAGTGCAGGAAGCTACAGAATTTTTTTCAGATTTTTTTGACAAGTTTAAAATTCCGAAGGGTTTTACTAAACGCAGACCAATCCGAAAATTTCAGATCCTAGAAAGATGAGATCGACCAACGAAGAACGCAGAGAGGATGTTTGCAACTTGGGAGTTGAAACGACCGCCTCTGATACCAAATTGATGTAGGCCCGCTCTTTCGAGCGTTTTGGTGGCCGACAAATTAACGCGACGCTCTCTGATAACTCTCACGTCACACTCAAGCATTTAACGTAGCAGCGGATTGATTAAAATTATTATTAGATTAACAATTACGTGGGGTTCGCAAAGCCCCTTAGATAATAGCAAGGCGATAGGCCAAGGTCCTCTCAAGCGAAAAGAACCCACACGGTTCGATCGAGCGTGTTGTACCAAAAGAGAAACCACCGAAAACAAACGATTCGGGCAAGGATGGTTCTCTCCCAACAAAATACATACGAGGGCCGCCACGCCTCACGAACTTAAACGAAAATACGGTAAACAAGACAATAACTAAAATAAATTAAACCACGAAAAATCAAGCGTTACACAAGTCACGCAATTTGTCAATGCCACAAGAATTATCAAGGGAAGAGAAACACATAAAGTAGAAATTTTCGTTACCCAACCGGATGGGATGAGTCCGGTTTCACTCGACTAGAATCGTTCCTTAACGGCACCACCGGAAATACGACGGAGGGAGAGAAATTCGTCGCCTTCTTCGTGTCACGCCAACCGGAAAACTTTTACACAAGATAACTGTGGGAGAATCACTCTCTCCACGGATCCGTCGGCGTCACACCGAGGGGTTTGCAACCGTCTTCCAAAGAGTCGCACCGAAGGAAGCCGCGCCGGAGTCGCACCGAACGGATGGAGGGAGCAAGGGGGCGGCGGCTACACACCACAAGCCAAGGGGCGGCGGCAAGGAGGAGTTCTCTTTGGCCGAAATTTCTCTTAGAGAGGAATTAGGTTTTAAATTTTCATTCATTCACTAATTAATCCTTCATAACATGGCTATATATAGCCTACACCACTCAATCTCCCTCCAATCAACATTCAAAATTCAAAATGAAATTATGATGGTTATAAGCACCCATCATAATACAAGAAATGAAATAATAAAAACAACCAATGATGGTTATAAGCACCCCATCATTACATGACTTATCTAAAAATATAAAAATGCTTGAAATAAAATTGCTTAAAATAATAAATTATTAAAAATATGTAATTATAATTATTTAATTTATAATTATATATTTTTATAAAATGGCGGCGGACGTCGAGCAAAACATGTGGCGGAGGTGGCGGTGGCGTCGCGGAAGAAAAGCCATCCTCGAGCTTGCGGCAACGATCGTCCCAATCCACAAACTCACTCCGATGGGGATCAATGGCGGCCGCATCAGCAACGTCTCCATTCAAATCTACCGGGTCACCATCATCGTCGGAGGGAGGACGCTCCTTGGCCACATGTCGTGGGAAGTCGGCTCCATCACAAGACACCTGATCAAAAAATCTAGTTTGGTTTTTGAGCACCTTATCAAAAGCTCATTGGTGTCAGGACACCTGATCAACTCATCCTGAGTGGATTCTTACCAAGGGTGGTAGAAGAGTGGATGTACCCAGGTTTTTGGGGAACCACTATAGTTCCTTGTCTCTTCTGGTTGCTTGAGTATTTTCTTTATTGTGTGCTGTGATTCTTCTTTTTGCTGTCTTAGTTCTGATTTATCTAGTAAGACACCTTACACCTATACATAAATTAAATCTTAATTGCTTTATTTGTTTAAATTGTAAAGCTATTTTAAAAATACTCTATTCACCCCCCCCCCCCTCTAGAGTTTAGATAGATCTTTATCTCACTTTCACTTCCTATTCATCAAAATAGAGTTATCTAGATAATATAAATGTTCAACAATATCTTGATTTTTGTCTTCTTCTAGATAACTGTTAGTGATGCAAATCTTTAAAGGATATCTATAATATAATTCAGAATTCATAGAAGTCATAATATTTTCAACAATATAACAAAAATAGCAACAATCATCATTATCCAAAGATTGCTTCATTGTATTGTTGATTTTTAAAGTAACTTCATCTTCCCCTACTCGCAAAACTAATTTACCAAAAAAAATATCAATAAGAGCTCTAGAAGTGGCTAAGAATGGATGACCTAGTATGAATGGCACTTCTACATTTTCGGCCATATCTAGAATAACAAAATTGGCGGGGAATATAAACTTATCCAACTTAACCAATACATTCACCATCTACTATTCCTCTAGGATACTTAACCGAACGATCTGCTAATTGAATACTCATTCGAGTAGGGCTAAATTCTCCTAGACCTAGTTTCAAATATAGTTTATAAGGCATTAAGTTTATACTAGCTCCTAAGTTCATTAAAGCTTTATTCACTTATAAATCACCGATTAAACATGGAATTGAAAATGAACCGGGATCGCTAAGTTTTTGTGGTAATTTGTTTTGTGAAATAGCAGAACATTCTTCACTAAGTGTTACTAAAGATAACTCTTCTATTTTATTTTTATTTGAGATCAAGTCCTTTAGAAATTTAGCATACTTTGGCATTTAAATAACTTTAGAAAAAGGTAAATTAACATGTAATTGTTTAAACATAGATAAGAACTTACCATATTGCTCATCCATGCGCTCTTTGTTCAGCTTTGTTGGATATGGTATTGTTGGTTGATACCCCCTTTGATTTTGAATTCATCTCATTCTGTCCTTCGCCACTAGACTCCTCTTGGGGTGCTTCCTTTGTAAGCCTTTGGTCTTGTAATTCCTTTCAACTCCTCAATTGGATTGCCTTTGCATGCTCCTTCAAGTTTGTTTATGTATTACCTGAAAGTGTTCCTTGTTGTCTTTCAGATACCATCCTTGAGAGTTGACATATCTGATTCTCAAAATTATGAATAGAGCCCTCTTGATTTCAGAAAGCTACATCAGTTGTTTGCATGAACTTGGTGAGTACATCTTCTAATGTTGGCTTCCTTTGCTTCGATTGTTGTGGTTCTCAAAACGCAGGTTGCTTACCTTGATTTTCTTGTCCTCTCTAAGAGAAATTGGGGTGGTTTCTCCATCCAGGATTGTATGTAAAACTATATGGGTTGTTTGCTTGGTTGAAGGGAGGTCTGGTATTGTTGCCCATATAGTAAACATGTTCATGCACTTGAGATTCACAACCAGACATTCCACTAAAGGAAGGGTCCCATTGTTGAGGTACCATGGAGGGTGATGCTAAAGATAGATTATCCATCTTCTGATGAAGCTTCTCCACTTGAATAGCTAAGGCAGTGACTGCATCCACTTCGTAGATTCCTGCAGACTAATTAGTCTTTTGTCTTACGGTAGTCCATTAATAGTTGTTCATTGCCATGTCTTCTATCAACTATTGAGCCGCTTCTGGTGTCTTATTGTTCAAGGTTCCTCCACTAGCTGCATCGATCATCTGTTTAGTGCCTGGATTGAGACCATTATAGAAGGTCTGAATTTGAAGCCAGGAAGGTAATGCATGATAGGGACATTTCCTTAATAGATCCTTGAATCGTTCCCATGTGTCATACAATGATTCAGATTCTGATTGAACATATGTAGAAATGTCATTCCTTAGCTTTGCAGTCTTCGCCGATGGAAAATACTTTATCAAGAACTTCTCAACCATCATATCCCATGTAGTGATCGACCCTCTAAGTAATGAGTTTAACCACTGCTTCGCCTTGTGCCTTAGTGAGAACGAAAAACAACCTAAATCAAATGGTATCATTGGTAACGCCATTGATCTTGAATGTATCACATATCTCCAAGAATCAATGTGTGTTGGGATCTTCATCTTGCAGGCCATCATATTGGACATACTGTTGAACCATCTGAATAATGTTAGGCTTTAATTCGAAATTGTTGGCGTCAATTGGTGGTCTAACGATGCTTGACCCAGTACCCTAGAGATTAGGTCTAGCAAAGTCAGACATGGTTTGCTCATTCTGATTTGCCATGATATCTAGATGATGATCTCCTAAGTTTACTGTTTCCTCTTCTGAAAGTCCGTTTGAATTATTTGTGTTATCAGTTCTCAAGTTCCTTTGTGAGGTGTTGCGAATAATCCGTTCCGGGTCAGGATGAAATGGTGTTATCCCAGAATTTCTCCCCTGGTCATAGACTAACAAACTACATAATAGTGATTAAGTGACATAATTATGCAATAAATTAATTTACAATTATATGTTAGTATTCAAATAAAAATTGGTTGATTAATAGAGTTTAAACTTTCAAAATATTGAAAACGAGTCCCCGGCAATGACGCCAAAAACTTGGTGTTATAAACTTGATGTGATAATTTCTACACTAGTATAAACTATGTAGATAGGTAAAAGCAAATTGATTTTAATCTCAGACAAGTGCACCTATCAATCATAGTATAAGAGAAATCTACATCTCGTGTCGTATTCCTCAGGGTCCTTTCAAGTACTCGTACTCACTTCCACTTTATTATCATACCTATAATTAAAATGAGTTGTTAATCTAAATTACACTATTGGGACTAATTGGATAAAGTAACATTGGAGGATTAAGGATGGTAAAAAGTAGATAGTCTAAGAGTAATCACATGAGAATATTCACTCATTAAATCAATTCTATGTAACCACGTATTAAAAATATTATCAAATGCGTGGTATTGTAAGGGTTCAATCATTATCGAATTCTCTCTCGAGCAATTCAATACCTAAACTTAATTTGAGTAAATTTTCTCTCGAACAATTCACAACACTCAAATTTGCATTAATATAAGGTAACCCTACCTAATACATAAATCCATGAAATCCTATCTTTAAGATACCATGAATTCATTATTCGTGTTGCCAAGATATCAAAATAACATATCTTTCGATCATGAAATTTGAAATACAAAGAGAAAGAACACCAGAGAATGAAATTATAAATCATCATCACAAACATCCAATTTCTCAATCTAGAAGATTAGGATTCATATAAAACAAATACTAACTTCAAATCTATGATCAAACCCTTTGTTTGAAAGCACATATACGAATAAAATACTGCGAATCCAAAATGAAAATCAACATACATGATTACTGAATCAGTTCAAAAAAAATAAGTCTCAAGCGAAATGTAAAATAAAGTTTAGATCCACTAAGAGAAGGGGGAAATCAAAAGAGAAATATAAAAATTAAAATCATACGGATTATCTCCTTTGATTTTCCCTTCGCTTGAGTGCTCTACTTTCGTCCTCCAGAAATTCTTCAAGTCCTTTTATCCAAAAGTGTTTTATATTTTTTGTGCAGGCTTTTATAGTCTTCTTGCAAATAGAAGTTGAACATGGGTTCCAACACGGCCGTGTTACAGGCCGTGTTGGGTATGAAAGAGTGTGTCTGGACTATTTGAAATGAAAAGGTGTGTCAGGTCGTGAGCTGTGTCATTTGACACAGCTGTGTGTCCTTCACGGCTCCACACACGGGTCGGTTTGGCGTCTGGCCTTTGATTCTTTCTGATAAGGACACGGGTTGTGATATGGGCGTGTGCCTGTCAGTGTGGTTCTCTTGTATATTTTTACGCCTTTTCTTCCAAGCTTTGCCATCGTCATGTTGGATCCGTGAACACCTCTATTTGATCAAAGACTTTTAGTTCCAAGGACTTGCAATACCTGCATTAATAAGATTAATGAATAAATAAATAACTTAATAAAGGAAGTAAAGGAAAATCTATGTTGTGCTCTTCTATTCATGATAGCTCAAATTTTAAATTATTTTCATGCAATTATAATGAATGGAGGTAGATAATAGTGGACATGATTACAAATATGATAGTAAAATGGACAAATATAATTGTACTCATCAGGGGGCAATTACACAAAGTAAATGATTGATTTGTTTCTTCTGCTTACATAAAAAATGAGGGGGCGTCTTCACTTTCCTTCAACCTGTACAACGAGGTAGTGTAGTAGATCAGAGGATAATTATTGAGCTATGTTCTGTTTTGTATGAAACTTGTGGCTCCAGCGAACTCAAAGCTACTCCAACGGGTGGATGAACTCGGTGTAGGGGCGAAGATTGCTTAGAGTTCCGGACATGGTGTTGGGTTCAAGTACAGATGATGAGGCAGTGAGGATCTGCCGTAACCTGGTCGTGACGGAAAAGCGGAGGCCTTAGCAAATTTTGTTAATTAGGTCATATTTAGACAATATTAGAAATTCAAGGATCTAATTTCAATCATTTCAAACTTTAGGGACCTATTTGAACTCCCGCCCAAATTTGTAGGTTTTTATTTAGGTTTTTTGCCCTCTTTTGATGAAAAAAATAGTCATGAATAAAAACCAATGTGAATCATGTCAAATTTCAATTTTACCTAGTAATACTCTCATAACAAGAAATAATTCTGATTCTCTTTGAAAATATAACCCTAAAATTCAAAATATGAAGTGAATGGAATCATTGGAGGAAACAATTTGCTCATGAACTATTATTTTTATGAGTCGTGCCACCACATAAGCATGCCAAATTATATGAAACACGACTTTGGAAGTGACAAAAGGCTTATCAGCAAATGATACTCATCACCACCATAATAGTGTAATTGGGAGTAGAATGTGAATGATTGCCTTCAAACCTTCATCATTGTGTTATCGAAATAAGAGTTCTTGCAAAATGAGCACACTGCTGGCATAAGCAGAAGTGACAACTATTGGCATAAGCTGAAGCAACAGCTGTTGGCTCACCAACAATGAGGAACCATGTCTAAGAGCAACTCCAACATGGCTATAAAATTCCAAAAATAGAGTGGGTCGCATTCCAGCCGTTCTCAATTTTAGCCTCCAAAATTGGAGTGGGCGGCATTTCCTCTCTCCTCCTCTAAATTTAGAGGAGGAATAGAGGAAATACCGCACCTCTATTTTTTTGTATTTTATTTTTTAAAAAATTAGTTAATTTATGTAATTACAAAACTTTTGCATAATGTTATAAGCTCCATAAGGACCAATATATTTCTCCAAATATGACATAATATTTCAATAAATTCATTTTTTCGAGACCTACAAAACGAGATTAATATCGAATACTTTCTAATTATTATTATTCATACAAAGAGAAAGATACGACGTTTTACTAAATAAACTTGCACATAAATCAAAATACATTCAAATTAATATACATACAATTTTCAAAATTGCATTTCTTCATCACCGTGCTGTGTCCATAAATGTTCAATCAGTGCATCTTGAAGTGCGAAATGTGGATCTTTGTCTCTGATCTTTTTATGCTGATTTAGGAATTAACCAAATCTTTCGGCTTCATTTGTGTCCATCTCTTCAACATTTTGAGTCAGTGGTGGTGTAGAAATATCGACATCTTCATTTTCATCTCGCTCATTTTCTGCAATCATGTTGTGATTATAATGCAAGCTATCATGATATTGTGTAGCATATGTTTATCCCAAAAAAGGCATGACTGCTTAATAATTGCAAATTGTGATTGAAGAACTCCAAATGACCGCTCTATATCTTTTCGGCATGCTTCTTGCATCATTGTAAAGTGTTGTTTTTTTATCGTGTGACTGAAAAATAATTTGAACTAGTGTTGACTATTTCAGATATATTCCGTCGACTAAGTAAAAACCAACATCATAATTTTTTCCCAAGATTGTATAATGAGTAGGAGGTGTAATACTTTGTACTAAGTTGACAAACAAATGGGGTGATTGAAGGATATTAACATCATTATTAGAGTCTGGTAAATAAAAATATACATGTCATATCCACAAGTCATACAATGCTACTGCCTCGAGAATGATTGTTGGCCCACCATGACGTCCAGAATATTGGTCTGCTCATGTTGTTGGGCAGTTCTTCCATTGTCAATACATACAATCTAAACTTCTCAACATCCCTGGAAACCTTTTTTTCTTCACCTTTCTGTAATAATCTTGTTACATCATTCGCATTAGGATATTGCAAACATTCATCTTTGTACACTTGTACAATCGCCCTACAAAATCTCTTCAAGCATTGAATCATGGTTGATTCGCCAATTCGAATGTATTCATCACAATTATCAACTGATGTTCCATTTACCAACATACGAAATGCTGCTGTAATTTTTTGTAAATTTGAAATTAAGTTTATTAACACCATCCTTTTTTTGAATGAAAAAAATTATCATGCGATTCCACAGCAGTGACAATGCGAAGGAATAGATTCTTCTGCATGCAAAATCTTCTTCCAAAAAATGTTTCCCTATATGTGAGATGGTTGGAGAAGTAATCATTCCAAAACCTAGTGTTACCTTCAATTCTTCCTCGGTTGATTACGACGTGTCCAGGTACTAATCCTCTAAGTCGCGAATGTGTAACATTTTGAAGTTGAGCTGCAATTATGACATTGTTGGAGGCATACATACGAGCTAAAATTTCATTTTCTTTCTCTCATTTATCTATATCTTCTTCTCATTGGAGAAGTGTTTGATCAAATAATTCATCATCTGAAGATGATAAAGATTGCAAATGAGATGACCCCGCTCCATAGTTCATTTTTTCATACATAGAAGTATATATGGTTGGCCGGAAGTAGTGTTTATAACAATTGTTTTGAAAGTATATATGGTTGGCCGGAAGTAGTGTTTATAACAATTATTTTGAAAGTATATGTAGTTGGCCGGAAGTAGTGTTTATATAGATTCTTTCTTCAAAGTCTTATTTTTTCCCAACATTAGATTTTTTTCTCCACTCACACGTCTCTTTTAACGCATCAATCATGTCATACATCAATTCTAGAGCCTTATTTTTTCCCAGCATTGGATTCTTTCTTCACACACATCTCTTTCAATGCATCAATCATGTCATACATCAATTCCGGAGCCTTATTTTTTTTTCAGCATTGGATTCTTTATCCACTCACACAGCTCTTTCAACGTATCAATCATGTCATACATCAATTCCGAAGCCTTGTTTTTTCCCAGTATTGGATTCTTTCTCCACTCACACCTTTTTTGTCTCATCAATTATGTCAACTTCAATTCCAGAGCTTTGTTTTTCTCCAACATTGGATTCCTTCTCCACTCACATCTCACTTCCCCCTCATCCCACGACTTTAAATACCCATTACTCTTCCTCCAAATCAAGCACTCAAGTATTTCTTTAATTTTCATCATTTCTGCCAACCGTGGGTTAGCACTATGTTATGCTTGGTTTGATGTCTCAGAATATCCAGTTATGGGGAGTAATCAAAAAAGCACAAGCTGTGGGAAAGAACCTTAACCATCTTTTACAAGACAAGACCTCATACTTGCATAGGAAAGAGAACCCCAAAATCTCTTGCATATCGTTGGTCTTTTTAGCAAGTAAGACTAGCAAATTCCAATAATGTATTCGATAGATTGAACATTTGTACTCGATATTTTAAGTATTTCTGTAGATTTTAAATATTATATCCATTAATAAATATGTTATGAAAATTATTTTTTATAGATCAATCAAACAAAAAAATTATATGGTGACGATCCAAAAGAGAAGAAATGTTTCTTGTTTGATCATATTTGATCTATCTTGAAAAATACAGAGAAGTAGATTGATACATTTGAGTCTACAAAAAGTATGAATTCTCAGAATATTTACATGTCACAAATTTTAGATTCCAACTCTCTCAGACAACGGAGAAGTATAGACTTAAATACAAACAATAATGAAATGAATCACTGTAATACTGGTGAAGAAGAATCTCCGATCTCAACTTTTATTAATTGACCTACTAGAAGAAAGCAAGAAAAAGAAAGGAGGAGAAAATTGAGTGATAAGAGTTATGGTATTGAGGCTCACACTAAAAAAATAAATAAATTTTATAGATTTTCAAGAGATGGCAAGAACAACGAGTTAATGAGGTCTTCTATCCAAGAGCTCATGAAGTTAAAAGCCAAAAATAAAAGGAAAAGACTAGAGATTTAAAGCGCTAACAAGATCACGATATCATGATGCTAGATTTGGATAACATCAAAGAACTCCAGAGCGGCAGTATTTTCGAGCAAAAAAAGCCATTATGAATAGAAATATTATAAAACTACTATTTGGAGGATCTTCATCACTCGAAGGAACTGCATATGGAGGAGGTATATATGGAGGTAGTGATTACGGAGGAAGCCAATATGGAGGAGACCAATATGGAGGACCTAAATTTGGAGGAGGTAAACATGGAGGAAGTCAGTATGAAGGAGACTCACGTGGAGGACCTCAATTTGGAGGATGTAAGTACCAAAAAAGCCAGTATCGAGAAAGCCACTACCGAGAAAGCCAGTACAACGGAAGCCAATTTAGATGATCTCAGTTCGGAGGAGACCAACACTGAGGAAGCTAGTATGGACAAAGTGACTATGGCCTACTAGGGTATGAAGGAGAACAACACGGGGAAAGCGCGCGCGAAAGTTGTAGTGAATCCAATGATGACCTCCCAAGATTTTAGTTTTAATTTCATATGTAATATTTTTATTTTGAATTATCTAATGCTTATTTTATTTTAATTATGTAATCAATTTTAAAATAAAAAACTTAAAAATTGATAGGAATTGGATCCATTTTGTAGTTTTAGGGGTGCACATAGCAATCCCAAAAATGAAATCATGGGGTTGACTAGTCAACCCCATGATTCCCTTCATGATGGGAGAAGTGGAGAGCCAACTTTCTCTCATCTTCATCTCCTCCATCCAATTCCCCCCTCTTTCTCTCCCACCAAAAATAAGATCCACAAAAAGGGGAAAGAGGGGAGAGAGAACACCGCCGTCGTAACCAACCGCCGCCGACCGCCGCCGCCCGGCCGCCGCCGCCGCCGCCCGGTCGCCCGGCCGCCGCCGCCCGGCCGCCGCCGCCCGGCCGCCGCCGCCCGGCCGCCCGGCCGCCCGGCCGCCGCCGCCCGGCCGCCGCCGGCCGCCGCCGCCGCCCGGCCGCCGCCGCCCGGCCGCCGCCGCCCGGCCGCCGCCGCCCGGCCGCCTCCGCCCGCCATCACCGGCCGCCTCCACCGCCAGTCGGAGGCTCGCCGCCCGAACCTCCACCATCCGATCACGGCACGCTACCACGACCGTCCGATCAAGGGGCAACCACCCACTAACCCACTACGTTAGTGGTGGGGCCCACCATGATCTCCCCCTGGAGCCTATAAAAGGACCCCAGGGGCTCCTCATTTCCTAATCTTCTTCTCCCACGCCTTCCCCCCTTCTTCTTCCTCAAGTGGGAGCTCTCCCGTTCTTCTTCGCCGGCGGCCACCCCTCGTCGTCAACAACCAGCGGCCGCCTCTCGCCGCCAACCACCGGCCGCCGCCCGTGACCTCCAGCGGCCCCCAGTGGCTATCAGCACCCGCCAGCAGCCATCAGCACTTGTCATAGGCCGTCGGCCCCGTCAGCGGCTATTGGCACCCCACCAGCGCTCAACCGCCAAGGAAGCACTCCAAGCACAAAAGAAGACGAGCAAGAGAAGCAGCAACAACCCAGGAATACACACCGCCTCCGAGCGCACGCGCCTAAAGCACCTCGCGCATTCCACCATCCAAGTCCCGTTGGCGAGGCAGTCTGTTGCCCACCAACGGTCGCATACACCCTCTCTCTCTCCTCAAGATTGTAACGGGAGCGGCCTGTCGCCCCGATTCCCCCATCAAATTGTAACCTCCAGCAATCTAGTGGATTTTGACCGGCAGCGAACCGATCACGTGGTTTTTCACCCAGTTGAAGGGTTTTCCACGTCAAAACTCCTTGTGTTCATTTCCCCTCTTCAACTGACTGTGTGCGCGCTCGACCGCTCCGCGAGCTAAGGCGGTCCAAGATTATCCGGTCCGGCCGGGGCGTCAAGTTAGTCCGCAACAGTTTGGCGCCGTCTGTGGGAAACGAGATTTCCCCAACATCCTTCGAAGGACAAGATCGCAAGCATCACTTTTCTCGAGTTCAGCCCCAATGGCAAAGAGAAGCACTCATACCGCTGAAGGTTCCGCCCTTGGTGGACACCCCGAGCCCGCACGTTCACACTCTCTGGTGGACGTGCCACTGACCGCTGAAGCCGCATTTGCTCCTGTCGCCGCCATGGAGGAACGCATTTGCCAAATAGAAGAACATCAAACTGAAATGCTCACCCTGCTGCGGAACCTTGGAGCGCCTCCAGCTCCCCCACTGCAACCAGCTCGTGTGGATCCACTACCACAACCAAATCAGGGCGGAGCCCAAGAGGCTCCTCCAAGACATGAAATGTCCGAGGAATATTCTGAGACTGCAAGCTCGGCTCATCCCATCCCAAGGAGGACAAGAGCGGATCATCAGCATGAGCCCGCAAATGAAGCACGCCTACCCCCGCCAGAAAGGTTTACTCGAGAAGAAATTCGAGAAGTTATCGCCGAAGAATATCGCCAGGTTGGAGCAAGAGATGTTCGTGCCCTCCGACCGTTGTGCCAAGGTTCCCCTCTGATACCGCAGATTCTGGAACACCCGATTCCAAACGGATTTAAACTCCCAAGCATCGAAACATTTGATGGAGCCGATGATCCCCTGGAGCATGTCAACCATTTCACTACCATCATGAGAATTTACAATGCTCCAGACCAACTCCTCTGTCAGGTGTTCCCAGCTACTCTTAAAGGACAAGCTCGAACATGGTTCCATTCGCTAAGAGCTAGTACCATCGCTAGCTTTGCAGAGCTAGCAAGGCAGTTTGTCGATCAGTTCATAGCAAATCGGAGGATCGTCCGCGACCCTTCCCACTTATCAGGAATCCGCCAGAATGAAGGGGAGTCTTTGAAGGACTTCTTCCGCAGGTTCTCCACAGAAGCCCGTCAAATCCCAGGGGTCGACCAAGAACTGTTAAGAGGAGTGTTCCTTGGGGGTCTCCGTCCTGGTGGCTTCTATTCAGCATTAATGAGGGAGACCGTCGCTAGCTACCTCGACCTCGTGTACCGCGTAGAGGCGCAGATCGCTGCCGACGAGGCTATTGAAGCTCATCGTCAACAGTTCGACGACAACCAGAAGCGAAAAAGGGAAAAAGAACCGTCCCCTCAACACCAAAAAGGAAGATCCTGACAAGAACATCAGAACGAAAAACACCGACGTGACCATCAGAGGGATCAGCCGCCCCGGGATTACACACCCTTAAACACCTCCATGACAAATGTGTTTCATGCGATCCAAGGCAACGAGGCGCTCCGCAGGCCCAGACCTCTCGCTAAAAATACTGGGGACCAGACAAAGTACTGCGAGTTTCACCGTGGACAAGGACACGACACAGAAGATTGCTCAAAGCTCAAGAAGGAGATTGAGTATCTCGTCAAACAAGGCCTCCTGGGGAGATTCTTACGAGGATAGGCACACAAGTCCGCTGAAAGGAAATCGGCCAACCATTTGCTAGACCGGACTGGGGGGCAACCCCTTAGACGACCAACCCAAGAGAGGGCTTTGCACCTCGCAAGGGCTCTATCTATCATGGCGTTTATTAATTTTACTTTCCTACGAATTATGTATTCCCGCAAGAACAGTCTCACAACTGAAACTCCAGAAAAGTTAACATTTTCTCATTTTAGGCCTGTTGGCGTCAAGCGTCACCCGTGCAGTCCGAAATGCATACTCACTTTGCCCAAGTACGAAGACGCCCATCTACCCTTACAGCAACTGCCTCCGTGCAGCGCGCTCCTCACAGCAACTGCCTCCGTGCAGCGCGCTCCTCACAGCAACTGCCTCCGTGCAGCGCGCTCCTCACAGCAACTGCCTCCGTGCAGCGCGCTCCTCACAGCAACTGCCTCCGTGCAGCGCGCTCCTCACAGCAACTGCCTCCGTGCAGCGCGCTCCTCACAGCAACTGCCTCCGTGCAGCGCGCTCCTCACAGCAACTGCCTCCGTGCAGCGCGCTCCTCACAGCAACTGCCTCCGTGCAGCGCGCTCCTCACAGCAACTGCCTCAGTGCAGCGCGCTCCTCACAGCAACTGCCTCCGTGCAGCGCGCTCCTCACAGCAACTGCCTCCGTGCAGCGCGCTCCTCACAGCAACTGCCTCCGTGCAGCGCGCTCCTCACAGCAACTGCCTCCGTGCAGCGCGCTCCTCACAGCAACTGCCTCCGTGCAGCGCGCTCCTCACAGCAACTGCCTCCGTGCAGCGCGCTCCTCACAGCAACTGCCTCCGTGCAGCACGCTCCTCACTACAACTGCCTCCGTGCAGCACGCTCCCAACAACAACTGCCTCCGTGCAGCGCGCTCCGCACAGCAACTACCTTCGTACAAACGCACAACCTAAGCCGCAAGCACCCATCACGCAATCTAAGCCGCGAGCAACCCTTGCGACAGCCGAGCCGCAGTCACAATCCGCGCCAAACAAAGTCATAAGTAAATCTCGTACAGGTAAGAGTCGCGAGTCAATCTCGCGTAAAACGACGATGCACGTCAAACTTACGTAAAATAACATGAACCTCACCAACTGAGGTATCATTTGACCCCGATAAAAATGGAGGTGTTGTGTACGCGGCCCCATATATCGCCGCAACGAGTTTTTCCTTCCGGCCGTATACTCGGGGGGCAGAAATTCCACATCTCAGAAATCTCTTCCCTTGGGCGCTTAGCGCGGCCATCATGATTAACAAGCAGGTACGAAAAGGCCCATAATAGCACTTCCAGGAGCGCAAGACGAGCACGAGCCCGCGTGCACAACACGCGCACACAAGTTGTACACACGCTCCCCGCGTGCGCGCGCCCGCGCACCCACGCGCGGGGCCGCCCGCGCGCACCCGAGCGGGCGCACCCCCGCGCGCGCACCCGCGCGGGAGCACCCCCGCGCGCGCACCCGCGCACGGGATCGCGCGCGCAAGGCGCGCGAGGTCGTGCGCGCGCACACCTGCGCGAGCGCACCCGCGCGCGAGGATGAGCGCGCGCATCCTTGCGCCGTGCACCCGCGCGCTGGGACGCGCGCGCGCACCCGCGCGCTGGGACGCGCGCGCGCACCCGCGCGCTGGGACGCGCGCGCTCTCGCGCAAGCACGCTAGGTCGGGCGTGCGCCCCCGCACGCAGGGCTACGCAAGCGCGCCTCTGCGCGCGCTTGCGTGCTTCCGGGTGCACCTTTGCACTCGCCCGCCGTTGCGCCGGCGCGCCTCCGCACCATCAAGTGCGCAGACTCCTTCGCGATCGGATCCGCCGGCACCTTGCCAAAAGCCCCCGTCGCCGCTCCTTCAATTTGATGTAGCACCACTGTCGCCAATCGTATAAGTACGAGCATACCTTCGAGGCACCATTCTTCGCCTTCTTGGCCTTCTCCCCGAAGGAAGACATGGAAGCAAGAGACAGGATGATTAAAAATCCTAGGTTGTCTCTCTCACGGCTCACCAACAACATAGGATTTGGGGGGCATTTGATAGGAATTGGATCCATTTTGTAGTTTTAGGGGTGCACATAGCAATCCCAAAAATGAAATCATGGGGTTGACTAGTCAACCCCATGATTCCCTTCATGATGGGAGAAGTGGAGAGCCCACTTTCTCTCATCTTCATCTCCTCCATCCAATTCCCCCCTCTTTCTCTCCCACCAAAAATAAGATCCACAAAAAGGGGAAAGAGGGGAGAGAGAACACCGCCGTCGTAACCAACCGCCGCCGACCGCCGCCGCCCGGCCGCCGCCGCCGCCGCCCGGTCGCCCGGCCGCCGCCGCCCGGCCGCCGCCGCCGCCCGGCCGCCGCCGCCCGGCCGCCGCCGCCGCCCGGCCGCCGCCGCCCGGCCGCCGCCGCCCGGCCGCCGCCGCCCGGCCGCCTCCGCCGGCCATCACCGGCCGCCTCCACCGCCAGTCGGAGGCTCGCCGCCCGAACCTCCACCATCCGATCACGGCACGCTACCACGACCGTCCGATCAAGGGGCAACCACCCACTAACCCACTACGTTAGTGGTGGGGCCCACCATGATCTCCCCCTGGAGCCTATAAAAGGACCCCAGGGGCTCCTCATTTCCTAATCTTCTTCTCCCACGCCTTCCCCCCTTCTTCTTCCTCAGGTGGGAGCTCTCCCGTTCTTCTTCGCCGGCAGCCACCCCTCGTCGTCAACAACCAGCGGCCGCCTCTCGCCGCCAACCACCGGCCACCGCCCGTGACCTCCAGCAGCCCCCAGTGGCTATCAGCACCCGCCAGCAGCCATCAGCACTTGTCATAGGCCGTCGGCCCCGTCAGCGGCTATTGGCACCCCACCAGCGCTCAACCGCCAAGGAAGCACTCCAAGCACAAAAAAAGACGAGCAAGAGAAGCAGCAACAACCCAGGAATACACACCGCCTCCGAGCGCACGCGCCTAAAGCACCTCGCGCATTCCACCATCCAAGTCCCGTTGGCGAGGCAGTCTGTTGCCCACCAACGGTCGCATACACCCTCTCTCTCTCCTCAAGATTGTAACGGGAGCGGCCTGTCGCCCCGATTCCCCCATCAAATTGTAACCTCCAGCAATCTAGTGGATTTTGACCGGCAGCGAACCGGTCACGTGGTTTTTCACCCAGTTGAAGGGTTTTCCACGTCAAAACTCCTTGTGTTCATTTCCCCTCTTCAACTGACTGTGTGCGCGCTCGACCGCTCCGCGAGCTAAGGCGGTCCAAGATTATCCGGTCCGGCCGGGGCGTCGAGTTAGTCCGCAACAAAAATTAATAGAATATAATACAATAATAATAATTTATAATTATAAATATTATATATATATATAATTATACATATATATATGAATATAATTTACATATAAATATATAAATATATATATACATATCCTATAAATATAATTTACAAATAATATACATATATACGTATATACATTAATATATATTTTTAACATATAATATATCAATATATTAATAAAAATAATTATGTTATCTAAATATAGATAACAAGGTTGGAGTTGAACAATCAAGTTTTTTATATTTAGAGAACCTAGTACAATGACGATCTCTATATTTAGAGATCCCCATTAAAGATGCTCTAAAGAAGATAAAGATTGTCGTCAAAATTAAAGGCTGCAGTTTAAGTATGATGACAAAGTGATATAAATAGGAGAGTCTGTATTACAACAGCTGTTATGATATAGTAAAACCTTGTAATACTTGTCGAAATTAGGGGTGCAAGTTGAGTTGAGCCGGCTCGAAAGCTCGATGAGCCGGCTCGAAAAAAGCTCGACTCGAGCTCGAGCCTATGGAGCTCGACGAGCTCGAGCTCGATTATGAGCTCGACATCGAGCTCATCTAGTGTTGTTCATGAGCTCGCGAATCGGCTCGCGAGCTTTTTATTTATACATTTTTTTTAAAAATAAAAATAAAAATAAAATAATGCTCATGAGCTAAAAATCTCGCGAGCTGCTCAAGCTCGCGAGCTCGAAACTCGAGCTCAAAACTCGAGCTCGAAATCGATAAGTTGGCATGGAGCTCGAGCTCGAGCTGGGATTAATGAGCTCGTCGAGCTCGAGCTCGAAATGAAATGCTCGAGCTCGAGCTTGGAAATTTTGCCGAGCTTGAAAATTTTGCCAAGCTCGACTCGTTTGCACCCATAGTCTAAATGACTAAGCTGTTTGATTGGAAAAATTGTTAGATACGGGTAGCATTCCCAGAGGAAGGAACGGGTGAGATCCAAGCCATTCAGGTTTAAATCCAACGTTAGCCGACAGCCGAAATAAAAAATTAAAAGAAAAAACAAGCAATGCAACCTTTTTAAAGGCCCATCGGACGACTGATTTTCCGTCCGCGCTCCTTCCTTTAGGAATGCTATGCGAAGGAAAAAAAAATAGTTTGATTGAGCCTATAAAAGGCCCAAGTCCTGTAACATGTAAAAACAACTGCATAAATAAAAACTATAAGAAAGCTTGGAGCAGCAATGTAAACCTCTGCGTTTCTCTACTCTGTTTCTTCGGTTCTTTTTTTTATTATTTTCAAACACACACTCACACAACATTATAGTTCTAAATAGGATTGCTTGGTGGTGAACTGTTGAAATAGGAATAGCCCTAATTTTTCTTGATGTAATGACAGGAGAGAGGAAAACTAATGATAAAATATGCAGAGCTGATTGAGGAACATATTAACGAATTGGCAGCATTGGACAGTCTGAATGGCGGAAAGCTACTGAGCTCTGTAAAGGCAAGGGAAATCCCGGCAGGAGCTAATCTTCTTCGGTATTACGCCGGCGCCGCCGACAAGATTCACGGCGACACGTTAAAATTAGCCGGAGAGTTCCACGGATACACATTGAAGGAACCCATCGGCGTGGTCGGGCACATTGTACCATGGAACTTCCCCACCCCTTTATTCTTCTTCAAAGTCAGCCCCGCCCTCGCCGCCGGCTGCACCATGGTCGTCAAGCCGGCCGAGCTGACGCCTCTCTCAGCCCTCTACTATGCCCATTTGGCCAAACAGGTAGCAGTTCTCCATTAGCTATAAACCCCATATATACATTTCAGGGTGATTCCTAAGCACTAAACCCAAATTCTGCTCTTCAAACCAAATCAGGCGGGAATTCCGGATGGAGTCATCAACGTCGTCAATGGATTCGGAGCAACAGCCGGCGCCGCTCTTTCCTCTCATATGGATGTGGACAAGGTTGAATCTTTTTATCCCCAATCTTGTAAAACAGGGAAAAATTATAAATGTTTATTAAATTTAAAATATTTGTTAATTTTTTGAATTAGATAAGCTTCACTGGATCGACTGAAGTGGGGCGGCTTGTGATGGAAGCAGCGGCGAAGAGCAATCTGAAGCAAGTTTCACTTGAGCTGGGAGGAAAGTCTCCGGTTATCATTTTTGATGATGCAGATGTGGATATGGCCGTTAGTATTGCTCACATGGCCAATTTCTTTAACAAGGTAATTCTCTATGCTCATATTTTTTTAATGTTGTTATTTTCATAGAGTTTAATGATAATTAATTTTCCAATTGATTGTTGCAAGTAAAATTATCTTTGGGCCCTGCTTGTTTGGTGGTTTTTCTGAGGTTGGAATTTGAAATGGGACACACAATTACAAATCCCACGGTCATGTTGCACATTTTTTGAGAATGGGTTTTCGCTTAAAATTACCGTTGCTTTTCCCCTATACAAGGTTGTCAGGATCGTGATCCTAGATGAGATCGTTTCGAGGTTTAGATCAGATCGGATGGTAGGATTGGATCGAGGATCGCTTTACAAAATCTGGATCGATTTACAAAATCTGGATCGTAAGATCCTATGGTTCGGATCGCGATCATGACAACCATGCTCCTATATAATAAACGTGCTTCAACTCCCGACTTTCCCCTTGCCATTTTCGCCCATAGCTTCCATAGATCGCTTAGCCCCGTTTATCTTCGGCGCAAGAGTACTGCTCTATCAGTGAGCTATTATGCACTCTTTCAAAGATGGCTGCTTCTAGGCAATTTACAAATCTTTGCCGATAAAGAGATTTTCTTGTAATGCAAATATCTTTGCATTACAATTGTTTTCAGTGTAATATTTCTTAAAGCAAGATATGTGAATATGCTGCAAAAATATTCCTCAACCAAAATGACACATAATACCCTCTCTCAAGATGGAACTTGGAAGTCACGAATCCACAGCTTTGGAAGTAGGTAACCAAACTCTTTCTTGCCCAAGGATTTGGTGAAGTTATCAGCGAGTTGGTCAGACGTGCGAACAAAACTTGTCTCAACGTTCACATCCCGTATTTCGTCATGAACGAAGTGATAATCTATCTCGTTGTGTTTTGTGCGCTCGTGGAACACCGGATTGGTGGCGATATGAAGAGCCACATGATAATCACATAAGAGTTTCGTGGGAGCAGGGTGAGCGATCCCAAAGAACAAGAGGATTCCCTTGAGCCATTTTGATTCACAATACGGTGAGCCGCAACCCAATGGTTTTATCGTGGTTAGTGAATATACAGACATAAAGTGTGCACCCCATAACAGAGTTCTGTTATTGTAATGATAAGATAGATGAGACAACTGATGGGATGACGATATGGTTCCGCATTGCACAACATAGGGTTCTCGAATTCGGTCAGCCTATGATGTTGTTCCATCGAAAAGGGTCATGACGTGCCCCGAGGAACCCTATTTTGGAAATGATGTCCAAAGCTTATTTTCATTGTGACAGGTAGATACCTTCAGAGCTCCAAGCAACTTCAATCCCTAAAAAATATTTTAATTTCCACGATCCTTCATGTGAAAACACTTGTGCAAGTAGTGCTTGAAGGATTGAATGACGCGACCATTGTTGCCTGAGATGATCAAATCGTCCACACAGACTAGCATATGGATTGAATTCCCGTGTCATGGTAAGAAAAAAGAGAGTAATCTGAAATAGATTGTTTGAACCCAATGTAAGAGTGGCGGTCAACTTTGCAAACCAACTTTGAGGTGCTTGCTTCAAGCCATAGAGGGACTTGTAAAGTCGTCATACTTTCCGAATGACACGGTCAACAAACCCAGGGGTAAGGTCAAGTGTACTTTGTCCCCTAAATCTCTGTGAAGAAAAGCATTGTGCACATCCATTTGGTGCAATTCCTACTTCTTGGCCGCTGCAACAAACAAAAAAGTACGTATCGTCACCATTTTTGCCACCGGAGCAAAATTTTAGGTGTAATCTACCCCTTGCTTCTGTCGATTCCCCAGGATGACCAATCGAGCCTTGTGTATTTCCACACTCCCATCACTGTTGTATTTAGTTTTGCATACCCATTCCGATGCAATAACAGTTTTGTCATGAGGAAGAGCAATTATGCTTCATGTCCTATTACGTTCGAGAGCCTCCATTTTTTGCCTCATTACATCCCACCAATGGGAGTGATGTATAGCTTCTGAGTAACTCTGAGGCTCATCCTCGTTTGTGAGGCTGGAAGAAAAACTTTATGTCATCAAGAAAACTTATTACAATTCACGTACGATGTTATAGGATACTTCGTACCTGAGGACGTGATTGGATTGAGCGAGCTAAGAGAGGGGGATATACACACAGTATTGTTGATGACAAAATCTTTCAAGCTACTTGGAGGTCGACGCATACGAGTTCCACGACTCGACATGTCTGTGTAACTGGTGCAATTCAGATGTATGCATGTCTCACCGGCGGGATGGTCTTGCCCCGAGTTTAGATTCGCTGGTCTCCCGATTTCGGTAGGAGATTCTCGCACATCACACAGTTGAGATTGAGAGATTGACGGGTTTGATCCATCAGTGATTGGTTGGAATATCGCCCAGTTATCTGAGTGTTGGGTCCCTCCCTTGAGTGGACACCCATCTAAGCAGACCCCAAACTGTATATCCTCCTAAGCTGTGTTGAGTCTCGGCGTAAGGAAAAGTCTTTTCCACAAATACTATGTCTTGAGAAACGAAGTAAACATCTCGTTCCAGGTAGTACAGACGCTATCCTTTTTGCCCAAAAGGGTAGCCCACAAGGATACAACGCCGACTCTTACTAGTGAATTTGACTTTGTCTTCCAACTGTGCGTGAGCGTAACATAAACATCCAAACACATGCAGATGATCATAAAGTGTTGGTTTATGAAATAGAATCTCGTAGGGAGTCCGCAAAGAACGTTCGATGGGGGTGTGATTGATCAAGTAGACGACGATTAACACAGATTCTTCCCAAAATTTGATGGGAAGATTTGCTTGAAAGCGTAGAGTGCGAGCCATAATGAGAAATTGAGAATATGTCGGTGTTTGCGTTCGACGCGTCTGTTTTGTTGAGGAGTTCCTCTGCATGAAGTTTGATGTAAGATTCCTTTGTTCTGAAAATAGGAATTCAAGCACGTGAAATCTGTTTCATTATCACTGCTTATTGCTTTCACCTTGGTCTCGAACTATCGTTGGATAATTGCGAGGAAATTTTTCAATACGCTCCCCATCTCTCTCTTGCTTCATTCCAAAGACACCAATACATCGAGAGAGCAATCGTCCACAATCTTGAGAAAGTACGCTTCCCCGCACGAGGCCGGAACACGATAAGGCCCCCACAAGTCACAATGAATTATGTTAGAACTCTTACTTGCAATTTTATTGCTTACACAGAAACTTTCATGCGATTGTTTGACATGAAACCTGATATCACATTTCAAATTGTTGGGAAATAAATATCTCACTGCACTTGTGTAATCGGGCACACAGAAGAAAAAAAACGCAGGCAAAAACAAGAAAAAATGCACAACCAGAGAACACAAAGATTTAGGTGGAAAACCCTCTCCAAATCAATGAGATAAAAACCACGGGACGGGACACACAGAAATCCACTATGAATAATAATAAGGATTACAACAACAGACACTAGGTTTGCCCAATCTAGATCCCTATGGATTCACAGATTGAATTTCCTTCTCAGATTACAGAAAAATCATTTCTCCAAGCAAAATGTC
This sequence comes from Platanthera zijinensis, assembly GCA_039513925.1. Classification (NCBI taxonomy): domain Eukaryota; kingdom Viridiplantae; phylum Streptophyta; class Magnoliopsida; order Asparagales; family Orchidaceae; genus Platanthera; species Platanthera zijinensis. Next base: position 120,533,961 of record CM077091.1, read on the forward strand.
ACAAACTCTAAATCTCTCTTCAAAACTCCTAGAGTAAAGTGAAGACGAGAAAGAGAGCAAAAATAACCTTACAGCGAAGACAATGGACCAATATGAGAATCTTCTGTTTTTCTTCCTGAAGAAGAACTCTGGTAGCAGCAATGGCGGAAAGCCGAACCCGAGAATAGCGATCTTCACGTTCTGACGGCCGAATAACTGCTGTCATCTTTCTGGAATAAGTCGTGGCCTATTTACGACAAAGGCAGAGGCTATCTCAGCCTTAGATCAAGCCCTAAACATCAGACCGTGATCTGACGGAACAGGTTCTGTCAGCAACCTCACTCGACGCCCGATGAGCTCACTCGATGCCAGGCAACCTCACTCGGCGCCTGGCTGGTACCTGCACCAGTCGACGCCTGGAGACAGAGAGCTTAAATTTACTTCCAGCACAACTCCAGACCTGATCTTTTAATTTTTCTGAGTCCGCTGACTCTTTAGGGGCTGGACCCCAACACAAATGTCTCGTAGGACACTTTTGACTACCCAAAATTTTCAAATACGCTAACTTTACCGAATGGATGTTAAAAACAAAGATACCACAAATTCCTTGATATCTCTGCACCACCCAACTGATCACCCTTTTCTGTCCAATGTCTTTGAGATAGTATAGCCCGTCTCGCAGCTCACCTGTAGCAATCATTGCCCTCGAAATGTGGCCCTGTATAACACAGTCAATGTTAGTGAATTACATAATATAGTGGGGTGTTGACGAAAGTTGCGACGCAAAAAATAAGTTGCATTTCAACGTGGGGACATAACGCATGCGGTAACTTGAGCTTCCCACACACAACAACCCCCGTTTTGGTGGCATCCGTCGTGTCTCCATTGGGAAGACTGATTGAGCATGTGGGTATATTTCGGATATTTGCCAACCATCTGAGATCCCCTGTCATATGATAGGTCGCCTAGTGTCCAATATCCAATGTGAGGAGTTCGACTTACCATTCAGAGATTCATGAGCATCTGATTTGTTCACTTGATTGCCTACCAGATTTCTCAGCACAATCAATTCCTCCTTTGTTATGCCACTTGATCCCCCCTCCACGACTCTTTCGCACGAGTTCACAGAAGTGTTGGGTGAGATGCGCTCGACATGTTTGACCGCGTGACGGAGAGGCCCCTTTGCTGTGGGGTGATTTTCTTCGACCACCTCCTTTGGATCGATCTCCCCACCAATCAGGATACCCAACAACTTGAAAACACTTCAATGTCTGAAGCTCGGGTTTCTCACAGTGAGCACAAGCAGATTTCTTTGCTTCATGTGGAACCTTTGGAAGATTTTGAGGAGTAAATACCCAACTTTAAGCTCATGCTTAGGATATTTGAGTGGTCGTTCTGTACACGCCGTCGTCAAGACCAAGGAGAAATTGGTGAGTCTTTTCTTTTTCACGTTCGTCTGCAAGTTCTGTCGCCGCTCTGCTTATGCATTTGTTGCACGTGCAAACAGGTTCGTGATGTACCCTGGTAGTTCCTCCCACATACTTTTGAGTTTCCCGTAGTAGGTTGTCACCGTCTGCCCGAATTGTTTGCAATTCACGATGTCGTTCTTCGGTTGGTGAATTCGTATATCGTTCCCGATAGAGAATCGCTCTGTTATATCTTCCCACAACTTCTTTACGCAATCCATGTAGGACAAAGACGATCGTAACCCAGTTCGATGGTATTGAAGATCCATCCAACGATCATGGAGTTCACAACATACCAATCGTCTTCGACCGGGTCCACAGATGTGTACTTTTTGATTCCACCGTCCATGAATGCAAGCTTCTTCTTTACCGGGAGAGTTGTGCGCACAACCTTTGCCCACTCGGCATAGTTCTCCCCTTCGAGAATTACAGGGGTGATAATTGCGCCGAGGTTGTCGGTGTCAGACACAAAACATAGAGAGTGATGATCGAGCAAGGCCTCCGTCGGAGTACTGCCCGATCCTTGCCCTGCCATCTTCTCAATTTCTTCACCGACCATCTCACCACCCCGTGCTACATGCGGTGAAGAAAGAAGACACCGTGACCAAATGAGATACCCTGATAAAATCGCGTATAGGAAGAGAAAACGTAAGAGAGAGGAAAATATAATTTTTATTCATGCTCGCACCAATCCGGGAGAGATTATACAGGCAATTTAAAAATCTTTGTCGATCAAGAGATTTCCTATAATACCTCCAAGAAATAACTTTTCAGAACATTGCCTTGTAATGCAAATATCTTTGCATTACAATTGTTTTCTTATAATACTGGCTTGCCACAAAATCAATATTTTCTAAAGCAAGATATTTGAATAAGTTGCAGAATATTCCTCCACCAAAATGTCACATAATATTTAGGGGCCTTAGCTGGTGGAGAGAGTTTTAGGCCTGAGTCCCAGTTATAACCGGGATATATTGGGGCCATTGAAATATATCGGGATAAGAGCCGGAGAAATCAAGTCCATTAAAAAACGCTTTATAGGCGGTGACGTATGTATTGCGGCGGACTGTCCGAGTCCCGGACACAAATATTTTGCTAGCTGGTGAATCGGGATGTTTCCCTCTCATTGGCCAACCTCGACCTTTGCAATTGGGATAATATCTAGTATTCAGAGTCTGCCTCGATTTGATACCGCTCTCGTGGTCCGCACCGAAACAATGTTTTACCCCTACATGTCAAGTCAACGACTGTGCCTCAATGTTCTCGCCGGTGGTGTCCCTTATTGGGGGTATCATACACATAGATTGATTTAGTTACCTCTGCTCGGCTATTACCGGCATTTCTATGTGTTAGCCTTTTAAATAACTACGCGGTATCACCTTTGTCAAGTATATTATACTTTTATACCTACATGTATCTCACTTATAAGATATTTTCATGCGCCTCGACAAAAAGTCTCACAACTAATATCGATTAAAACTCAAATAAGAACCCTAAATATTTAAATAAATAATAAAATCCAGGTGACCACTATATTACTTGCAACTTGAAAGTAGAACATAAACCTCAAAATAAATAACATATAGCATTTGTTATACAAGCATGCATAGTTTAAGCATTGCATTGAACCTGAATTGATTATTTTCTTTGATATTAGGGAGAGTTTTGCGTGGCTGGATCACGGATCTATGTTCATGAAAACATTTATGACGAGTTCTTGAAAAAATCTGTGGAGATGGCAAAGAGCACGGCGATCGGCGATCCCTTCGATCCTAGAGTCCAGCAAGGCCCCCAGGTTTCTATTTCATACATATTTTACAGCAGCTATGCTTAGCACAGACGCCCGTGCACGGCGCACGGGCTCGAGGCATAGTGGGGATACTCAAGGCCTCCGCCGGATTCCTTAAAAATCTAATCTCGTGTAAAATATGCAGACTGATAAGAAGCAGTTTGAAAAGATTCTAAGATACATTGAATGTGGGAAGAATGAGGGAGCTACCTTAGTTACTGGAGGAAAAACTTATGGGAGTAAGGGTTATTACATTGAGCCTACCATTTTTACTGATGTGCAGGTAGAATTCGTGTGATTATTTTATATATCTATGAACTGCTGCTCTTTCTTACTTTTCATGTATTAATATTTATAATTTCTTAAAAATCCATTGCAGGAGAACATGAAGATTGCCCAAGATGAAATATTTGGCCCCGTCATGGCGCTCATGAAATTCAAGTAAGCATCTTTTCTCGTATAAAGTGTTTTCCAGAAAAAGGAAAATATTGGGGTATGTTTGGTGCGGGGGTAACGGTCGCCTGAGTCGAACACAATTGTTGCCTGCCTCACGGAGTCGTGATCAGCCGGAAATATTTGGAAATGCATTGGTTTCATTACTTGGTTGTTCAACAAAAATCAGATCTTTGGGCTCCCAAAGATCCGATGCCTGAGTTCGATGTTATGCGGGATCTGCATTGTGATATATTTGCAGCCCTAAATAGGGCACAAGTGCGATACTGAATGCTGAACATTAAATTACAAGGAAAATAAACAGGAATGCACATGAATGAATAAGTGCATGAGAATTCATAAATAAGATCATTTTAATCATACTTCATTTCTCAAAGTAAATGTTGCTCTTTCTTTTGAACAGAACGATTGAGGAAGCAATAGAGAAGGCAAATGCAACCCGCTATGGTCTAGCAGCCGGCATCATCACCAAAGACCTGAACATCGCAAACAGGGTGTCGAGATCTGTGCGTGCGGGCACAATTTGGATCAATTGCTATTTTGTTTTCGACCCATCTTGTCCATTCGGCGGGTTCAAGATGAGCGGATTTGGGAAAGATCAGGGCATGGAAGCACTAGACAAGTTTCTCCAGGTCAAATCTGTCATCACCCCCATTTTCTCATCTCCATGGCTGTAGTTTGCTGCAATGTGTTCCAGCTACATTGTCGCAATCTTCATTTGATGTGATCATGCAATAAAATAAATGTGTTCTTGATGCTCATTCTTTTTATCACCTCTATTAGCATCCTCATGAATTGAGCCAAATTTTGTAATGTCATGATATTATTTGTTAATAATATCATTAACAAATAATATTGATTGAATAAAATGAACTTGCATGGGTCTTTGAACTATATATTTCTATTCTCCTTCTCTTTTCAAGTACACTATTCATTGCTCTTAAGTTACGTGCACTGCGTGTTATTTCATATTGGCATGAACAAGATCCAATTTCTTGGCCTTCATTTTTTTAATGAGTACAAAACTAACATTCATGTGTCAAATGCACCTTCTTCATATAAATTATAATTCATATTTTTAAAATTTCATAAAAAATTTCTTGTCCATTTAATGTATCTATGGAAGGGAATTGGAAATTTTTCCGTTTGGTGGACATATTCTCTCGAGACGTACCGGTGAGACCGTACGTGAATATTTGGTCATTCAGACTTCTTCGAGTGTGCGTTAGTTAAGTCGCGTGAACGATCAAAGTCTGTGATAGGTGGGCTAAATCGTCTCGTAACTTCATGACGCGAACCCGGTCTCACCCTTGGCATAGGAATAAGCATGTTATTTAAATCCTAATTAATTTGTAGGGTTTAATTATTCATTTAATTTTGAAATGGGAGTTATGAGGATTAATTTGCCTCATGAATTTGGTAGCTCCCATGGGTTGTCCTATTAAACCCCAAATCAAATTTCATTTGATGCCTAAGGTGAACAAGGGTGGCTCCACGTTCTTTCCCGTTTACTGAAATCGCCAGCTAGGGCAAGAGCTCATCGACCCCATTCTCCGACGATCTCTAGCAGCCGACCAGATCGTGTCCTCCTTCGGCAATCTACATCCCTGACCAGCCCATCGTTCCTCCATTCGGTCTTTTGGAGAGAAGTGAATCTCAGTTCTAGTCTTTATTCTGGCATCTCCTATTTTTGGTAATCGTGCGCTCCTCTCCATTTCGGCGTTTCGGGAAGAGTTTCTGGTTCTGCATCTTCATAAGCGCCGACAAGGAGGGCTGCAGTCTAATGAAGACCTACTGACGATTGACGAAGAAAGAGCGAGACATCGGTTGAGCGGGAAATAAGTAGAATTTTAGGTCACAATCTCTATCTAAGAAGGAATTATTGCTCATCATGAAGGAATTATTAATATAGGTGATATGCTCTCTTAAATTATGTAATTACACACTAATATTATCCTAAAATTTACATAGATAAAATCATAAAACACTATTATTACATAAAATAGATACCTCGATCAAATCGTTTGTTTTCTAATTGTATCCTAAAATATAATAATTAAATGAATAATTCTTAATCTAGAAAATTCTGGTCAAAATAAATTGATGCAATATATTTCATAAGGAGGTAGTCTTTATCCCAAAATTAATTCCAAAAGTTTGAATTAATTAAAATAAAATAAAACCTACATGCGATTTTAGGATGTCATAGGAGCTAATGTAAAGGCATCATAAAATAGTGCGCCAATTAACAATTTAACATAGGGATCTGTTAATTAATGCACTATTATTTTGGCTAGACGCACTCTTTTGTTAAGAGCTAGCACAACACTATGATAAGGGCACACATATTTGTTAGAGGCACTGGATGTTTGCTAACAATAATCCGACGAGAATAACTTTACATTTCATAGAACCACATCATAATATTAACAATTTGGGGAGTAATAGGACACAACATGAATTACAACATAAAGCATAGAAGGAATTATATCATAAATCATGTATTACAACATAAAATATGAAATACAACATAAAACATGAATTACAACATAAAACATGAATTACAACAAAAAATCAGAATTATAGCAAAATGGGAAAACCTAAAAGTTACAGCATAAAACATCACTATTTCATGCCAAGTCTAAACATCTATAACTTCCATAAATTTAAATCCTAAACCAAATGAAATCTACAGGTTAATTGTTAAAAATTATTAAAAATATGCACTTGTACAAAATATGTAAGTTCAAGCAAAAATTTACCAAAATATTGTCTTAGATCCGTAAGATCTAAATTTAACTGCAACTCCTGTTCTAAGTATCTCACTCTTCAACTAAGAAGCTAGAAAAAATATAATAGAACAGTTGGATAATGCATATTTTTAATATGTGAATGAAAAAAATAATAAGGATCGTCAACCTTTATCACATATCCTCCAAACCAATAAATGCATTGTTCATCTTGTTTGTTTGTGGAAATGCAATTCTTGACATACATAGAGATACCCATGTGTCGACATTATGCCCGTGAAATCTACTTCATGACGAGAATATTGGTGGTAATGGACAGTTTTCAGTACGGAATATTAGAATAAAGTGATTTCTATTTATGAATTTAATGAAAATTAATTTTATCATTGGTGGTAGCACATAATACAGTGGAAAAAATGTAAAACATCAATCACTTGATAGCTCCATTATAACCACATTGTAGCAAGATGCGGTTAAGACTCATATCGGGTAATGACATCCACTTCTCAACTGATGCGAGAATCACTGTGAATTCGAGATTTTCAAACAATTGGGTTCGTCTAATGTCGCCAAACATCTCATCATATAAAGTTTTATGATTTTTAAGTTCTATGTAGTATGTAGAGATTCTTTCTCACTTGTACTCAATTTGCAACCTTACCTAAAGCTTGACCTACAACTCGAAATCCATAATGATCATAAACAAACACATCTACCACATCTATAATATATTCGGAGAACAAAATTGACAATTATTGATGAACTTTATTACCTTAATTTATATTCATAGATGGAGTTTTAAGATGATAGTTTGTCCTTTTCCTAGCATTCAACTTGGCTCTTGATTTTAACTTTTTTGCTTAATTTTTTGATATTTCATGGAGAGAATATATTCAAAATGTGATGGATCATGTCTAGTTGATTTACAATCATCTTTAAATTCTTTTAGGCTTCCTTTGGGGCTTCCTCTTAACCGCATAGAAACCATAAGCTCAATCGTTTAGCTAGATGATGACTTAACTAATTCTTGAAGATTCCTTTTAATGCACGACACCCTTTCCTCCCCTCCAGCCCGTGATCCCGAAAGCTAGGGTTTCATTGTCACCTTTCCCGTTGTTAAACTGCCTTTGATTTTTGCCCGCCTTCGCCTGCCTTTGCCAACCTCCGTTGCCATTCTCCCTCCTTCGCCTCCCCTTTTCATCATCGACGTCCATCTCTCCTTCACAGAGCTTCCCAGGTTTAACGCGTCGCCTACGACAACCCAGTTCCATATCCGACGCCGACCTTTGCCCGCCTCCACCTTCACCTCCATTTCTCATCGTCGGTATTATTCTCCCATTTGCAGAGCAAGGTAAGCCATATGGTTCCTTTTTTTTCCTTGCAATTTTTTTGCCAATCCAGTAATATGTGGCCGATCCTCCTCTTGTGATCCTTATTTGTAGATCTTGAGGCAACTTGAATAGTGTTCCCACTGATCTAACATCTTCATTCAGACAAACCACAACTTCGAAGGTATCACTTATTTTTGTTGTGATTTTGTTAAGTGATTGTTTGTATCGTTTTGATTATATTGTTTGCTCGAGCTGTAATTTATATTAGTACAAATTTGTGATCGTTACACTACGAAGAGAAATACTAATATGGTAATATGTAGTAGTGATGATAAGAAAACCAAAGATGAAATGAGTTGTCATTTTGAGACTGATCATGTTTTTAAGACAAATGAGAATCCTTAATTCAGTGGGTGCGAAAAGTTTGTTGTACTTGGGGTTTTGGTGTCACAATCAGTTGTTCGGATAAGGTAGTGGGTCGGATGACGAATTTTTTGGTCCGGCTATCGGACCGTGAAAACGGTCCGGCTTTAAATATCATGGAAACAGCTGGGACCCATTTCACGTGAAATCCCTTCTCATTTTGAAATTCAAACGCGTGCTCCCCTCTGCTGAAACCATCGCCAGGAACATGCCCTAAATCTCGCATGCGGAAAACGCCTCGCCTCACCGGAGAAAGGATAATAGCCCGCTCCACTTCTCTCTTGCTTCTCTGTCAAACGCCTCCTCCGCACATACCGTTGCCGGGAAGGAAAGCGCGTTGTGTTGTGCCCTAAGTGTCGTGGAAAACCTTGTGCCGCTAGAAAGATCCCTTCGGCCGCGGGAAGGAGTGCAGAGGCCCTATTCGGCCACGGGAGAAAGGTACAAATGGGGATTTATTTCTATTTGGGGATGTGATAAGGCCGTGCAAAGTATTTTTTTCGCATCTTTATATTTTTTCTCATTATGAATGATTACATTGTGTTCTTCTTGTCATGCATTTAATTTTTTTTGTGATTTCTAGTGCCTTCTGTGCATAAAGCTACTAACTGATTGCAGTTTGTGATTGAATGTCGTTTAGTTTAGATTCAAAATTTTTTGGCCTAAAATTTTTAATATTTGGTTGGATCTATCCAATTTGGTGGCAACAAAATCAAAAAAAATTTAGCACAAACTTCTGTATATCCGACTGGATCTATCTAGGATCACAACCTTGGTTTATTAATTTGTATGTGCAGATGGAAGGCCAACCAACCAGTACATACCTTAACACTAGATGCACGATTTCGACATTTAAAAAACAAGTCGAGCCGTTGCTGGATGTTATTTTAGACGATTCAAGGGAGATGCTAATCAATTCTTCATTGATGCATTTCTTCACCTTGCCCAACATACCCCAAAACATTCCCCTTTTGTACTGATTCAATCGGCTGTACATGCCAGACAAACCTGTCTTTATATTAGGGCAGTATTATATTACACTGACTGTGAAAGAGGCGGCTGTTATACTCGGTCTACCCAATTGGGACTTGATTACAATTTCAGGAGATTACCACTATCTAGTGTGACACAGGCCGAGCTTGTGAACCACCTAAATTAATTAACTAATCTTGAGGAGGATTCAGATGAAGTTGAAAAGCGAAGGGTTGATGCTTTGGTTAAGTACGTACTATATCGGTTTTTATTTCCCTTAAAATCTCTTAGACTCCCACTGTGCCGATCAGAAGTGTCCTTTGGAAGTGTCACAGAAGACCCATGGCTTCGTCGATCAGCAGGCGGGAGACAGGCAAAAAGAGGAAAAAGAATTGGGACAAAACCATGAGAGCAGAGGCTCAATCGTACGAAGTCCGATAGGAAGGATCAACCTGGCTCTGATATCATGTTGAAAAAAATGAGAGATATTTGGTGCGCAATACTATTCTTCCACAAAGGGATAATGTATAGAAGTTACATGAACACACAAACACCAGTTAAGGTGTCCCCGTGTGACCTTGAGGTCACGGGTTCGAGTCCTGGAAGCAACCTCTTGCATAATGCAGGGTAAGGTTTGCCTGTATTTCAGCATTGCGGTGGTACCCTTCCCCGGACCCTCGTTGCGCGGGGATGCTTTGTGCACCGAGCTACCCTATTTTTACATTAACACACAAATACAGAGTCATGATGTGAGACTAGAACCATTTAGAATTAAAGACCTAAATATTGATATAAAACTAATAACTTCAACATGCTGGAATCAAGAACCAAAAATTTAGCCGAAATATTAAAATGTAGGATTGGTTCCGGCTCATGAGCACTTGAGTCGGTTCTGTTTACAAAAAAATAGAATTATATATATATGGTTAATTACAGGGACCTCCCCTGGGAGTTTGCATAATTACAGGTTGCACCCCTCTATTTTTCAAAATTACATTTACCTCCCCACCAAGTTTATCAAGTTTACAAAAATGTACCTTCCGTTAGAAATATGGATGAAAAATGTTAAAATCAGTCAATTTATTTTATGAAACTCGACTATACCCTTTGTAATGACTCTACATTGAAATGTGTGACATTTTTCTTTAGAAATATAGATAGAACGTGATAAAATGCCCCTTCCATTTTGGTTGATGAGACGCGCGAGGGTGTAAAAGCAAAACTTGTATATTGGCGAGTCAATTTAGAAAAGAAGGATTTTAGGTTGAGCAGGGCAAATACAGTGTATATGGAGCTTAAATTTAGCAGTACAAGAAGGATGGATGACTTTGTTATTAAGTTGGGCGATCAAGATATTTCCTGCAATGAGTGTTTTAAATATATTGGATCGATTGTTCAAAAAGACGGAGGTATTGATAAAGATGTGACACATAGAATCCAAGCGGGTTGGTTGAAGTGGAGAGGCGCGTCAGGGATCTTATGTGATCGTAAAGTACCATTAAAACTTAAGAGCAAGTTATATCGTACTACAATTAGACCAGCAATGCTCTATGGTTCTGAGTGTTGGGCAGTGAATTGTGTACATGAGCAAAAAATGGGAGTTGCGGAGATGAGAATGCTTAGGTGGATGTGTGGACACACGAGGCTGGATAAAATTAAGATGAATGTATCAGGGATAAGACAAGAATAGCACCATATATACGCCAAATTATTTTATGATATTTCAATTTTATCCTCATAATAACTCTAAATTGAAAAGAGTGCGTTAGATTTTGCCCTTTGTAATGAATCTAGAATCATTATAAAAGTATAAAATTGAAATATTATAAAATAATTTAGCTGTTTTTATCATTTTCCATCCATATTTCTAACGGAAGGGGCATTTTTGTAATCTGGGTAAACTTGGAGAGGAGGTGAATGTAATTTCAAAGGATAGAGGGGTTCAACCTGTAATTATGCAGGGGAAGTCCCGGTAATTAACCATATATATACATATATATGTATATATATGTATGATTAGGATCTTGACTTTGGGTAAAATCGTTTCCAATTACACAATTTGAAATAAGAAAAGAAAGAAAAAGAAGAATCCTGACTAGCTCACAAATTTATAAATAATGAAACTAAATTAAAAGGCTTTAAAAAAGTAACATACAAAAGAACTATAAAAATTATGATCAATTAATTAGCAATCCTGCAGCCAGAAATTATAAATGCATACCTAGCCTTTAACATTCTATCACCCATGCTGATTTTCCAAAATCAATTTACTGAATTTTGTGCCAAAACAGCCATATTGAGGGCAGTTTAAATACTCTGCTTAATAAATTTCTGTTAACTTGATCTTCACCATTTCTTCTCCGTCTAAAACTCGTGCTTTCGTCGGTTCAAAAATTGTTATTGTGTACCAAATCAGTATTTGATTACTCGATGTCGCAGCCATAGCTCATACATTATCATGTGGAATGCATCAAATGGAACAGGAGGAGAGTGCCACTCAAAATGTTTCTGCACCTAAAACATTTCCCATTTCATTAGTATATTCAGCTTATAACATTAAAACTAAGGCTATTAACTTTTAATATCATGAAACATAAAATCTGATTCACCAAAAAACAAATGCATAAAATTACAAAGAGTACATTTAGAAGTTAATATGACAACGAGGGCTGTGCAAAGAATTCGTAGGACAGAAAATCAAACTGAAACGAATCTGTGAGCAAATCAATTTGGGTTGGTTGACAATTCTTGATTTAGGCACGGAACCAAAGAAAAATCAAGAACCTACTCTTTGGTTCAGTTCAAGGCAATTTGGGTCGTCTACCCAAAACTAGACCCAAGAACCGAATGTGTAATAGTAGATAAACTGGTAAATGATAATAGTATATTTGTAGCAATTTTATGACAAGTCATTTTAAAATGTGATAATGTTGTTGTGGTGCCATGTTTCATAATATAATGGCCTTCAAATTATTTAAAAAAATTTGACATTCAGGAATACTATCAATGTCGTTCTTTAGGATTTCATAAAATTACCTCACTTCTTATTTATGACTAAAGAAGAAAAATTTGGGCAATTTACAAATTCCCTTAACAGTAGGTTATCTATTTTAACGGGAAGAGATCTTGAAACAACCCAAATTGCATCCCTGAAGACAAGAACATGGAATCGGAATCGAAATCGAAAAACAAAAGTTTGCATCATTTTGGTTCAATTTTAGATTGTTATTTCTGGTTTACTCGTTGTGGATTGGTTCCTTATATGAACTCGGTAATAGCAAATTGCAGGTTAAGGAACAAAGTAGTAAACTGTGATTTGTAAACACAGATCTATTTGGAATAACTCTTCTTTCAGTGAACTCATGAACAAAAAGAAGCAATATTATATACTTGGTAACATAGTAGTGCGGCGGCAGTTTAAATGAGATGGCCTAAATTGCCTTATGCACAAAATGGAATGAACACACGAGCATCTTCGCACGGGCTATGACCGTGCTCGATGTTCTCTGCAGCGATAGTACTCCGGCAACAACGGTACCTCCGCCCAAACTCACCCGCTCTCGAATGCTCGGTCAATTAACAGGGCACAGAGAGCACCCATACCCTACGCGACAGTACCCCCGCCTCGGCAGTGTCCCGGCGCGGCGGCTCTCCAGTAGCTCGTAAACCCCCGTGCGCGACTATCGCAGTCAGGGCACCATTGAGGGCCAATGAAAGCTATTTATTAGGCATCTTGATTAGAAAAAAAATATTGTCATGCATAACTATTTAAAGATGTGCCATCTCTAAGAGGATGAGCCAAGGAACAATTGTTATCCCTTGTTTATCTTATAGGTTCCAGTAGCGTGTTCTTTTAGACATGTCATCAATGAAGCACGGATACTTCCCTGAAGGCAGCGTACCCATACCGGATACGTATCCGGTACCGGTACGTACCCGATACTCGATGGATACACGTATGTGGACACACTTGGACTTAGCACATCATTTTGCATATTGTGATAGGAGTCTCTTTTTCTAGAGTAAACAAAAGTTGGCTCTATGCTAGGAAGTGTTGGTACGTCCAATTAAGTAGTGTGTCTGTACCAAGCATGTTCCTGATACTGGTATGCTTTTGTTACAAGTACGTGTATTGAACGTGTTGAAACGACGCAAGTTATTAACAGGACGGTTAACTTGTCTCTAGACTAACGGGAGGTTGAAGATGTTGATCTCCAACAATAAAGAAGAAGAAAAAAAGACTGATGTGTAGACTTAAGTTTAATTTTATCTCTTTTGGTTAAACATATAAGATGTTAAATTTTGTAATATTTATGAATGCTTAATGTTTGAAAACTTCATGTTATTTAGCATTGATTTGTGGACGTGTACTTCAAGTTATGATTTATGTTTGATGTTTCGATGTTGAGAACTATTTATTGCACTTGTAATTTATATAAATTATATTTGTTATAACGTATCATGTCGTACCCGTATCCTTGTTTTTAAAATTTTGGCGTACCGATGTACCGGATACGTACCGTACCCGGTACCCGTACTGGTGCTTCCTAGCATGCCATCAATAAAAAGTTCATATGGGTCCTATTTTTTTATATAAATTTCCCCTTACAAAATCCAAAACTGAGCTAGGCACAATGAAGACACGAACTGAACAAAAGAGAACCCGGGGGGGGTATGTGTCCATTTCTTGTGTCCCGGGGTCCTATTTATAGACAAGGTTGAGGGGGTGCCTTGCAAATAGCCGTCCCATGTAAAAGGTCCTATTTATAGACAAGGCTGAGGGGGTGCCTTGAAAATAGCCACCCAACGTAAAAGACCTGACCCGTCTAGCTCAAACCAAGTGAACCTCTCTTCATCATCTTCTCCCGCATTCCTTGCCATGAACTCCTCCCGTCAGGACTACAATCATGCAATCTGTAAGCCTTACATAATCATTGTGATCTTCGCCCAGCTTCAGGCCATCCGAGATGGTGCTAGATGAATGTCGTCCGCCATCCGAAAATTTTTATGCAATGGTTTTATATAATTGTGAATGCTCATATTTTATTAGTATTATATTGTTTAAATAATAACACTATATATTTTTATATTTAGTCATGGCCGAAGAACAACCCCAAAACTTTCATTTTTCAGTTCAACACCTACGTCTGAATTTTATCTTTTGATGATGATGATTGTTACTCTTTTGTATTTTCAATTTTCATATTTAGAAATTCTCTCTCCTCTCTCTCTCTTTGTGCCTCTCTTTCTGCCCTCATATTTTTCACCAACTCCATGTGATGGAGATCGACACCAGACTACAGCTTGCCAGTCGGCGGGGCCCATTTTTGTATATTTGCGCAGGAGGCCATTATCGGATCGGCGATCCAAGACCACGAGCGCACCCGGTTCGTCGTACCATTATTTTTCTGTATTTTATTTTATTTTATTGAATTTGTTTTTGGTGTTTTAGGGCATCGGGCATAACGGCCAATCATAGTCATTCAAGCCCGGTGCCCAACCACCTCCTCTTGTTATAAATAGGGGTGGGTGCTGCAGTTTAGGTTTATTACTTATATTGTGAGAGAATCTAGACCGGCAATCATTCGTGGCATGACGTCACAAACCTGGGGTGCGAAGCCTCGGTTAATTTTTGTTCTCCATTGATATTTTCATTCCTATTCAATTATCTCCCTCTGAGGCCACTATTCCTGACTCCTATGCCACCATTCCTACTCTCCTGAAGAAGGAAACCGCCGATTCCTTACTTCCGTCTTCCTCGACAGGACGACATCACCAATCACATATTCCATGTTGTGTCGCACGTCTTAGTCGCTACTTTCACGGGAACCGCTCGCCAACAACTGTTCATCGCCCTCTGCGGAGTGCAGGTTGCTCGTATCTTCCTCCATTTGTTGATGCACATCTCTCAGCGCTCATCCCCTCTCGTTCATCTTCTTCCTTGACGAAAGCCACGCAAATTCATCGCCACCTTCTTCTTCCTCACCTCCAACAAACACCGCAAAATCCATTGTACTTCTTCCTCCCAATCCATCTCTCTATCATGGATCCACCGCACATCCTCGTCTTCCCATTTCAGAACGTCGTGTCCACTCCAGCAAGCCACAACTGTAACAGTTTCCCTGCTCTCTCGATTTGAGCCGTCTATTCCTATTCCTATACCTCTTCCACCCAATCCACTGTTGAGTTTTCTATACATGAGTGGAACAGCACATCACACGTGCTTAGCGAAATAAATTTACAAGAACAACTGAAAAAGGAAAGGATCTACTGATATCCATGAATCGAGAAATAAAGTGAACAAGCGCATAGTACCTAAATGAGATTGAGTCTTTGTTCAACCAAGATGCTCTGAAGATTTAGTCCAAAAAACTTTGTCTAACAGCAGGCGGTTGAATACACGCAAAAAAAAATCTGCGACTCTACAGGTATCCACACGAGCGACAGAGAACCCCAAGGTCTTGTCTCACAAGAACTGGGTCGGAGAATGAGTGTTCTCTACGTCTCCACGAATTGCTAGATTCGTTTCCAGGAGAGGAGGCGACAAAAAGAGATCAAAACGGGATCTAAGGTTCGGCTCAAGTGACGGCCTCAAAAGCGCACACAAGTCACACACACGGAAAACCCTTTTCCAAAGTCTATTTATACCCAAGGATATCAAACAGACAATAGCCCCCTTGGAAATCTACCAAAACTTGACTTGCGTCGATATGCATCGACAAGCAGTCGAAGTGCGTCGATAAGAACTTGATGCAACGTCGAGAAGCATTTGACGGCACTCTACTCAACCTATGTCGACACATAGTCGACGCACTTGCGTCGAGTAGAACTCGACGTTACGTCAATATCTACGACATCGAGTTCTGCTGAGTCGAAGAATGGAAGTTGACGTGCGTCGATACGCACTCGACGCAACCCATCAGTATCATTTATGTCATAGGATTGGTCATTTATTCATATCCCATATGAATAAGGCCAACACAATCCTTACTCCGATTTTTTCAAACACTCTTATGTGCGACCTTATAGGCTCATATCACGTTGGCAGTGAGACTAAGGCCTCATTTGGCGTCGCGTTTTGCTCCTATGCGTTTTCCCGAAATGGAATGTTGCGCTCCTTTTTCATTTGGTTTTCTGCCTCCCGATGGGAACGCTCACGTTTCCATCCTTAAGGAATTCCCCCGCTAGCTTCAGCTACCCTGGACCTCCAGTCATCAGCATTTTGAGCGCAGGAACAATTTTATAATTATATTTTGGGTTGCCACGGGAGCTTGACTCCCAGAGAATGCTGTGTCACTTAACCACTGCATGTTCTCCCAACACCCAAAGGCCAAAACAACCATATTTCCTCCCTTCACCGCCGCTCTGGCAATGGCGAATCAGCATCCCTCATCCCAGGAGATCTGCCATCCTCCCTCTCACCACACTTACCCAGCCTCCTCGTCACTTCTCTCTGCCGCCTCCGCGACCCCAACTCCTCCGTTCGTGCCCTCGCTGCCGCCGCGCCGCCAGCTGCCCTTGTCTCTACCATCCTCTTCCCTCTCGTTGACGCTCGTTTGCATCGACGCTGACAGCTTATCCTCCAAGTCCGCGGCATCGGCGACGATCTCGACGACAAATCCAGTGCTGGTGAAGATCGCCAACACCGGATCTATCTGTTGTTTGCCCTTAAAATAGTATAATATATATATATTATAATTATAATAAAAAAATTTAAAACGATTCTTTATAATAATAGAAATAGAAAATTATAATAGAAAAATTTTAAAATGATACAAATATTTTATAATAAAAAATATTTATAAAACGTCAACGCTGTTTTGCCCCCCTCCCCCCAATATTTACAACAACTCTTCTGATGACCATCTGAGCAATCTGAATCTCGTATTCGATATTCTCCGAAAGGAGAATCTATATGTGAACTTGAAGAAGTGTTCCTTCCTGACTGATTCCGTGCACTTCCTTGGGTTCATCATATCAGCGCCTGACGTATCCGTTGACCCGGACAAGGTCTGATTTATTCGTGAGTGGCTTATTCCCCCACTATCACTGAGGCCCATGGCATCCATGGACTAGCCACCTTCTACAAGAGGTTTGTTCAGAGTTTTAGCATCATTATTGTTGGAACCAAAATCCGGCTCCGAGAGGAGTTCGGACCCAAGGGGGTAGCCTGCACCTAATTCTTCCAAGTAAGAACACTTGATTTATGGCTTGGAACTAAGGAATAGACCCTGACCTACAGCGAGTAGGTCCCGCCGCACACAAGGAAGATCGAAGAGATCTTCCCCTCCCTAGCTAATGCTGAGTTGGGCACCTTGGAGGGCACTTGAGACCGACCAGAACTAACCAGAGGAGGAAGAAGCTAGAAAAAAAGAATCCCTTCCAAAGGTACCCTTGGGGTCTATTTATAGATTTTCAAGAATGGCCTGCTGATAGCGGAAATCCGTCTTTTGATTTTACTATACGCAGCCCAAACTAGTCTGCCAACAGCGAAGCTCCACTGTTTGGAGAGGTTATTAGCAAACCAAAGTGGGTCCTGTGGAAAATTACTCCTGGGCGACTTGATCATACTGTCACACTCGCCTAGGGCGGCACGTGCCTAGTGATGCTGACACTCTCTACATGCCCCGAGTCGGGGGCGAGTGCGGGCCGCGTTGTCCCATTCTCCTACCACTCGCCCATGGCACCCGACGACTCGGGGGGTATGCCCTCCACTCGCATGTTCAGCTCGCCGAAGTCTAACTGGCCTTTTCCGACTTGGACTCACCTGAGGGTCCAACTCGACGAATGCGAGGTTGTACACAATCCCCGCTCTTTGCGAGATTGTCTCAAGCTCGAAAAGAAAAGTCTAACCCCAAGTATTCGGCAAGTGGGGTCTAATTTTGAGAGAATCTTTTAGTGGGGCACCCCTTTCCCCAATGCGCTATATATATGCTGAAGCAAGGGAGTAGGGAGAACCTTACCTACCTATCCTCTTCTCCCTTCAACTCTCAAACACTTAATGTCTCTTTCCAAAGAACTACAAGCTCGCATTGTCGTCAGGCGCGAGAAGAACAAATCCTCAGCCAATGAACCTCTTTCATGGGCCTTTAGTAAGTCCTCGGGTTCCCTCCCGAGGCAGATAAAAAAAGACCAGGAAGATCAAGCGCGATCCGCCGATAGGCGAGCTCATCTCCTTGGATTCGGCGACACTACAATCTGGAATGGGACTCCCCCTTCTAGTGAGGTAATTTTCCCAATGTTGTCCCTTCCCTACTCACAAAACTCAAAAAAACACTGGTCCTTGGACTCGCAGAGAGTTGTTACCAAAATGAAGGATCTCGGGTGCGAGCCAGGAATCGATACCCCGCCTCGGGGTGGCGCGAGCCCAGCGGTGGCCTCGGGTACTTACCCTCCCCCTGCGATCACGGATTCCCTTGTTGTGCCTAATACTCGCACGCAAGTGTCCTGTAAGTTGCGTGGTAAGATTCTCCTAACCTTTAATTCTAACCATTTTGTTGATGTTGCGATATCGTATGTAGCTTCCTCGTTCGAAACCACTAGACCACTCCACTCGTTGCCTGGGCTGTCAGCCCGCGACACCATGCGCGAGCTCAACTCTCCTGGGGCGACCCTGGCGGTGAATGCTCTTGATATCCCAGTACCTTCAACGACCCTGATTCTCGACAAGGTCCTCTCCCGGGCGTGGGGAGTCGCTTTTGCTCCCCCTTCAACACACCTTTCAGAGGTAGACTGAGTTCATCCCGCAACCGTTCGGAAAAAGACGTCGATGGCTCACCTGGTTAGTAAGAGCATTCGCACATCGCTTCTACTTATTCAAACTCAACACACGCGGCGTAAATATTTTCAGGCAAGCAGGCCTTGGCCTTCGAGGAGTCCTTGGATGTGGGGGCGTACTCGGCACCTCCCTCCCCTGACATGATTGAGGAGTTCCTCAACGACTCAAGCGATCTAGTAGAGACGAAGAGGCGTGTGGCCGACGTCCTCCAAAAATATGAGCTCATGCTGCGCGAGGTCCAGGAGGAAAGGATTGTCAGCAAACAAAGGTTATGCAAACTTGAGAGGGACTACGCCATGCTGGCTGACGAGGCGAGGCGGGAAGCAGGCGGCGAGGCGACTTCTTTGGGGACTCACCTCTCAAGCGGGTGGAGGAGCATATGCGCCTAGTGCAGTAGGAGATCAACGCCGTTCGCGAGTACCACAACCCCTCCCGGCAATCGGGGAAACGGGCGCGAGGCCGGTGAAGATGGAAATGGCTCCAGTTCTGAGCCCGTCGGCACTCGCCTCCTCCCCCCCCCCCCTACACCTTTCGTTGTTAGGTTAAGAGCTTAGTCGTTTGTTGTGTTTTAAACTATATAGTTGTGGAACAAATATGTGCGCTTGCCCCGTGCGGGTGTAATATTATGATGTTCTTATTGATTTCCCCCTTTTGCCGCGACAACACGCTCTGTTTGACTCGCCAAATAATAGGGAGGATCTCGCGGGGTCGGCCCGAAGGCACGGGCGGGAGACGTCGAGTCGGATATCCGCACACCCTCTTTTCTTTTCTATAAATAGCCCCCTACTCTTTTTACCTACCGCACTTATTGCGCATCAGCGCATCGGTCTCGCTCGATTCTAGGATTCGTCACTTTCGCACTCGTAGGATTTGAGATGGGTGGTGATGGCGAGGCATCGGACGGGAGGATGAAATGCGCGAGACAATTCACCGAACACCCTTTCTTTGACGGCAATGTAACAGAAGTGGAGTTCCTCTCTTGCGTAACGAGATACATCCCGCCGGGCTACGCTGCGCGTGCACCTGAGGCGGGGGAAGCCATCAACACCTTCTACGAGTATGAGATCGCGTTCCCCATCTCGTACTTTGAGGTGGGGTTGCGCCTTCCTTTGTGGCACGAGGTGCGGCAAGTTTTGAAGCATTTTGGCATCGTTCCAGCCCAACTGAACACTAACGTTGTGGCGATGCTAGTAGCATTCGTCGCGCGTAATGAAGGGGACGTCTTTGACATCGGACGGGTGCATGCAGATCTTATGGTAACCTGAAAAAACATCTAGAAAATTCATTACAGGAAAACCGACAGCTGAATCTACCAGCGCGTCGATCCGGGGCAACGGATAACCATCTTTAGTGCAGACTTTATTCAAAAAAGTAAAATCAACACACATTCTCCATCTTACATCACCCTTCTTGACCATTAACACATTAGAGACCCAGCATGGATACTGGATCTCCGATACAAAACCTGCCTTGAGTAGCTTTTCTACCTCCTCCTGGATGGACTCCTCTAGCTTGTCGGCGATGATCCTCCTCTTCTGGCGAATGGGGTGGGCTCTTATGTCAAGATTGAGGCGATGGCATGTCACGTCCACATCAATGCATGGCATGTCCGCAACGCTCCAAGCGAAGATGTCCACATTCTTCTGGACACATCCCAGGAACTTCTCCTGATACTTCAAGCTCAAGACCTCGCTAACCTGTACCTTCTCTGTCCTCCCCTCCTGGGTGAGGACCTCCTTATCCGCCACTTCCTCTACCGCCTCCAGCCTGGACTACTCCCTACTCTCTGTCCTCCCTCCTCGAGCGAGGGCCTCCTCTTCCTCCACTTCCTCTACCGCCTCTATCCTGGACTGCTCACTCTCTGTCCTCCATCCTCGGGCGAGGACCTCCTCTTCCTCTACTTGCTCTACCGCCTCCATCCTAGACCGCTCCTCGGTCCTCACTCTCCGTCCTCCCTCCTCGAGCGTGGACCTCATCTTCCTCTACCGCCTCCATCCTAGACCGCTCCTCACTCTCCGTCCTCCCTCCTCGGGCAAGGACATCCTCTTCCTCCACTTCCTCTACCGCCTCCATCGCTTCCTCCCACCTCGCATGCTCCTCCATTACTTTCTCCACTTCCTCAGCCTCTGTCATTCATGTGACCGTGTTGACGGCGGTGACATAGCACTCACTTGCTATCTTCGAATCTCCCCAAATCCTGATTTGGACTCCTCCGCTATTGAACTTGAGGCACTGGTGGAACGACGAAGGCACGCAGCGAAAAGCACTGATGAGGGGGCGCCCAAATATGGTGTTCTAACTCCTCGGAGTGTCAACGATGACGAACCGGCAGTTCCTGGATGTTCCCCCCAATGTCAAGTGGAGTCTGACTCCTTCCACCTCCTTCCTTTCTCCGGAGAACCCAAACAGCAGTCCATCCGATGCTAGCACCCTTCCCGCTTCCACCTTTATCTCGTCAAAGTCTCTCTTGAAGATTACATTCACTGAACTTCCGTTGTCAACCAAGATCCAGGAAACCGTGAAATTATCTATGGTTGTCTGAATCACCAGAGCGTCACATAACGGGTCCTTGTAGTCCAGCATATCATTCGATGAGAAGGTAACCCTCTCCTCCGGGGGGCAGGGTATGGAAGGTCGAGAGAACGCTCCTTCGGAATATCGTCTGGAGGCTTTCCTTGTGGGCGGCCTCGATCCCCACTCCCCCGTGGATCACCCTGATTCCTCCTCGGGTCCCCACATCGGCCCGGTCCTCACATCTGTCTTCTTCCCCCACTCCTGCAAAAACCTCTTTGATTCATACTGGTTGTTGTTGTTGAGCGGGACATCTCGCCCACCTCATTTCTAGGAACTCCGAGCAGGTGACGGTCGCGTGACCCTCCTCCTGGTGGATGTCAAATAGGGCAATGCCACCCTACCCCATCCTCTTCCTCTTGTGTTTCTTCTCTCTCTCCTTACGGCCTGGTTGATTGTTAGGGCTTGTTGAAGTAGGGGTGGGGGAGGCCTTTGACCTGGTCTCCACCCCGAGGGATTAAACTGCCCCTGCCCTCTGTGGAAGTTCCCTCCACCCTGGAATACTCTCCCCTAGCCATGAATGGATCTTCCCCGCAGCCTCCAGACCGGCCGGTTAATCGGCTCCAGCTATCCCCATCCTTGTTCTTGTCCCCCAGGCTGTCCCTGGAACCCCAACCCTCTTGATGCATCCCTTCTCCTCACCTCCAGCTGCATGTGTCTTTCATGCTCCTTTGTTTCGCTCTCCCCCAATCTAGCCAACTTCTTGGCGAACGCCGGGTTCGCCACCTCCCCCTCGATTTCCATCGTCGTTATCTCCATCAACTCCTCGAAGGAGAGAAGAGGCTCTCAGTTCAGCACTATCTAGAAGAACCCCTGACGAAGCCCGAGTGTGAAGGCTAGCATCAGGGTATACCTGGATACCTCATGGACTAGGATAAACATAGCTCCCCAATGTTTCCTCCGGCCCTTGTTTGATTGCGAACAAAAACTCTTCCCCCGTCTTTCTTTTTTTCGACGTCGAGAACCGCAACAGGAAACCCTGACGCAGATCCTCAAAAACAGTAGATTGAGATGGGGGGAAGCACGTGAAACCAGTCTCTAGCCTTCTCCTTGAACATAATGGCAAAAAGTCGGCACTTGAAAGCATCTGACATCTGTCTGATAGAAACTGCATCTTCAAACCACTAAACGTGTTGGACGGGATCATCTCTTCTGGAGTAGTAGCAATGTTGTCAAGATCGAGATCTTACCTAAGATCGGTCGGCAGTTGTAAGATCGTAACACGTGGGATCGACACGAAACGGTAAGATCTTACTTAGTATACAAAATTAAATAAATCTAATTTACATATACATATATGTAGTAGATCATTAATCAAAAAGCAATATATATATAAAAGAAAAGTTCAACTGCATAGTATTACATAAGAAGAAGAAGATGAGCACAAGGCAGAAATCAACAGCACAGCACAGTAGCAGAAATCAAGAGCACAGCACAAACTCACAGTAGCAGAAATTAAGAGCACAGCACAGTAGTACATAAGAAGAAGAAGAAGAACCTGCGGCGGAAGCGGAGGCGAGCGGCGGCAAGTGCTGGAGGGTCGGGCTGCTGCGGGATCCGGCTGCGAAGAAGATCGGGCTTTGTTAGAAGAAGAAGAAGAAGAAGAAGAAGAAGAAGAAGAAGAAGAAGAAGAAGAAGAAGAAGAAGAAGAAGAAGAAGAAGAAGAAGAAGAAGAAGAAGAAGAAGAAGAAGAAGAAGAAGAAGAAGAAGAAGAAGAAGAAGAAGAAGAAGAAGAAGAAGAAGAAGAAGAAGAAGAAGAAGAAGAAGAAGAAGAAGAAGAAGAAGAAGAAGAAGAAGAAGAAGAAGAAGAAGAAGAAGAAGAAGAAGAAGAAGAAGAAGAAGAAGAAGAAGAAGAAGAAGAAGAAGAAGAAGAAGAAGAAGAAGACCTGCGGCGGAAGCGGAGGCGAGCGGCGGCGAGCGCTGCAGGGTCGGGCTGCGAGGGAAGAGAGGGCTGCGGGATCGGGCGAGCGCTGCAGGGTCGGGCTGCGAGGGTTTGGGAAGAAGAGAGGGCTGCGGGATCGAGCGCTGCGGGCTTTTATTAAGAAGGATTTGGAACGATGAGGAGCGGCGATACAGCGATTTACGTTCTTACCCGGCGATCCTACCCGCTTTTATGGAATCCCGATACCAGGCGGAAGGCGGAGCGGAAGGGGGATTTTAATCGTAAGATCGGACGATCTTACGATTAAAATCGCGTTTTTAACAACATTGAGTAGTAGGACATCTTTGGCTCCCGGAACCCCTCTGGAACCAGGGCTGAGACGATTAGTTAGCTAAAAGGACTCTCTCCACCTGTAGGGCGAGTCGGCTGGTCTCGCGCCATTGTCTCACCATCTTACCAGCACTCGCCGGGCTGGGGAAAAGCTCCTGCCCGGGGAGATCTCGACCACCACCTTCAGCTGTCATCTCCTTCCCGTATCGCCCTCCTGGTGTGTTCTCGCATAGAGACTGAGGTGCGGCCACTGGGAGGGAAGGCGTCGAGCACTCGCTACGCGGCAAAGGCATGATGCAGCGTCTCCATAATCTCCCTCCTAGAGTCTTCAAACATCCTTGCTCTGACGAATCCCGCCGGGGGCGACGAGTCGCCCAAGTCGTCCCCCTGTCTTTCAACCCCAGCCATGAGACTTAATCAGAATTTTCTGTGCAGGCTACGACCCCGCTCACTGCACAAAAAATGTTGGAACCGAAATCCGGCTAAGAGAGGAGTTCGGACCAAAGGAGGTAGTATGCACCTAATTCTTCCAAGTAAGAACACTTGACCGATGGCTTTAAACTAAGAAATAGATCCTGAGCTACAGCGAGGAGGTCCCGCCGCACACCCGGAAGATCGAAGAGAGTTTCCCCTCCCTAACCAATGCTGAGTTGGGCACCTTGGAGGGCACTTGAGGCCGGTCAGAACTAACTAGAGGAGGAAGAAGCCAGAAAAAGGAATCACTTCCAAAGGTGCCCCTGAGGTCTATTTATAGTTTTTCAAGATTAGATTGCTGATAGCGGAAATCCGTCTTTTGGTTTTACTATACGTAGCCCAAATTGGTCTATCAAGAGCAAAGTTCCACTGTTTAGAGAGGCTATTAGCAGGCCAAAGTGGGTCCTCTGGAAAATTACTCCTGGGCGAGTCGACCATCTTGTCACACTCGCCTAGGGCGACAAGTGCCTGGTGAAGCTGGCACTCGCCACTCGTCCCGAGCCGAGGCGAGTGCGGGCCGCGTTGCCCCACTTGCCCATGGAACCTACCCTGGGGGACTCGGAGGGTATGCCCTCCACACGCCTATTCAGCTCGCCGAAGTCTGGCAGGCCTTTTCCGACTTGGACTCCCTTGAGGGTCCAACTCAACGAATACGAGGTTGTACAATTATGGCCCACTTCATGAGCTACCTATGGAAGAAGATTTTCAGTGGACGGCTGTCGCCACTCAAGCCGGAAAAACTGATGATCGCACATGTGTTGAGATTGCCCGATTTCTTGTCGGCAGCCAATCTCATGAAAAGAAGCAAAAAATATTAAGAATACAAAGGCGATTTTAATGTGTAAAATTATTTTAAGTACAAACAAAAAAATATACGTGTCGGCCATTTTGATATATGCAGAACAAAATCAATTCACTCAATACCACTATTTAAAATGATAGTTTTATGCATGTCAAAAGGATAATACAAACTAACAACGGGCACAAGTAAACATGAGAAAGAGAAAAACTCGAGATAACTTCAGCCGAAGCAAATTGGAAACAAAATTGTGGATAGACCTTACATGAATATGAACCATCCATAAAATGTAAAGAAAAGAGAAGAGAAACTTCACTGGTGAAGACGCCATCAAATTCGTAGAACCCACGGATCTGATTGCCTAATCAGCTTTGCGCCAAGACCTACTTCATGTTATATAAAGAAACCAAGAATTGTGGATACATGGGTCAAAGTTTGACTCCTTAAACAACGAAGCTAGCAGGGCCTCTTGATGCAGAGATGATCGAGCGAGTCTTAGGATATTCAGATCAAGCGCCGACTAAAAATTGGGTGTATAGGCGTTGGCAAGACTCAAAATCGCTGGCCCAGCAATGTAAAGGTCTTAGGATTTTGTTGGTGCAGTCGTGCAGGGTCTGTGTCGATCGATGTTGATGGGTGGAGGGGTGATCGACATGAGAATGGAGGCAATCATCGGCGTAGAGATCAGTTCAAAGAGAGGCGGGGCGAGCTCTAAAGAGGCGAGTTGATTGGTGTGCGTGAGAATGGTTTGCCACAATTCAACTTTAGGGTTTATTTTTAGGTGTCTTTTTGGAATTTTTAATTACTTATATGGTCTGCACATATCCAAAATTAGTTTGCACATAATAATTGTCTAAAATAATGAATAAAAGAAATAGTTTCAGAAAAATGTAAGCATAATATACTAAATGAATGCACTGAATAAGTAGTTT
Source organism: Platanthera zijinensis (assembly GCA_039513925.1). Taxonomy (NCBI): domain Eukaryota; kingdom Viridiplantae; phylum Streptophyta; class Magnoliopsida; order Asparagales; family Orchidaceae; genus Platanthera; species Platanthera zijinensis. Next base: position 120,559,887 of record CM077091.1, read on the forward strand.
ATTGTTTTGAAGATAAAAATTGGTAGATATGAATACAATATCGGTTCCAAAATTTCCAGGCAAAGAGAATTTGGAATGGAAAAAAGCATAGAAGATAACTTCAGGAGATCCGAAGAGGAGGAGGATGTCCGACAAAACAATGACAGAGTTACTTCTTTTTTTATGAGATGCGAGGACAATTGCAGATGCGAGAATGAAAACCCTACCACCATTTTTATTAAATGTCAGAATGGAGAATATTCGGGAAAGGATAAAAAGGACAGGTGCCCGGGTTAGACGAATATTCTTGTTCAGCTACTGAAAGTAATGACATCCAACGGTTCCATACAGAGTGTAAGATTAAAAAAAAACCTCAAAAGAACCCCCTGGATTGTATTGGGACCATCGGATGGGAAAACTGTCCAACTGGACAACCAAATGAACCCTAGCTCATTTCCTTCGTAGAATCTACTTCCCCTCACAATAGCGACAAAGTGAATCAATCCGGTATGATCAACTAACTTCCGCCAGGTTACATTTAGCAACTTCAAAAATCTTCTTGAACCCCAAAATTACTCTTATATATTACAAGACAACTCACTACGCTTTGATTCTGATAAGACTAAACCAAGGTGCCATTGTTTAATTAAATTATCCAAACTTTGGTTGAACATGAAATATGGTTGAAGGTGCGCAGGTAAAAAAACAATTGCAGCTAGCAAAAGATAACTAAATGCACATACCTCAACTAAACCCTTGTGCAATGAAACAAATCCTTCCTCTGATATAGACATGAGTATAGACTTAAGCTGGTAGACATCTTTCTCTTTAAGAACAAGGGAAAACTTCCGCCAGTCGAGTATATCTTGGAAGGGTAGGTCATAATAATCGGAAAGAATAACTGGAAAATATTGAAAAAAAATTAAATTAGGTCTAACAAACATTGCAGTAACGAAATATATTGAAAATTCTAATCATGGATCACAGAAATTCCTACAGCGAGACCATATCTTATGTAATGTGGCAACTACAGTGAATGCTTGAAGAAAAAAGAACTAGCGAAATTAAAAACCTAGTTAACAAAACCAATCAAATGTATCACAAATTATAAACCATACACTTGGCATCAACGATATTCTGAAATTTCATGCCAAAATTTATTGATCGTTAATAATATAAAAGTAATGATGTTATGAATATTCATTGGAAGATTTGAAAATGAAAACGGAATATAAAAAAGAGATGGAAGAAAATTTTAATAGCTTGGTTTCAGTAGATCAACAAGGGTACCGAAGCAAATCCTAAGCAAGCTTATATACGCAGCCTATGGTAAACATCCCTTCGAAAAGTAATAAAAGATTACCAGACCGCATCAACAGGAGATATTATGAACTGTAAAGCCTTAAAATAAGAAGCTAACTTAACCACATTAGATCAAAAAACTTTTATTTCACGCAGCAGACTCTACCTGGAACACAACCATAGTGAATTGAGTCAGCTATCCGAGCACTATTGACCTGAGATCCACCAGGACAAATGCAAAACTTGGACTTGTAGAACTGTTTCTGATAAACCAACTCGCCAATAGCCCGGCTTATCCGGTTATTGCTGATGGCAAGTTCTGTGTCATTTTCCCATACGTGTGCAAGGATAACCCTTATCTTGGAATTTCGATGGCCAGCCCAAAATCCAAGAATTGTCCTGCAATGTGGATGTTAGTACTAAAGAGTGATTCTCTCTTTGCCAAAGTGACTGCAATTCCTAATACAAATTATTAATTCATAGAAGATGACAAATAATGGAAATTTAATCAATTAATCATATAATAAAACTGTATCAACTATGTGATGTTAATGCACATGCAGTTATTAAATTTCTTTTCATATCTGATAGGTGAAAAATACATTGTGTAGAAACACCAAATGATTTCTCCTCTCCATCAAGTCAACCTTCTTATAAGAATATATTTACCTGGAATAGTGGAATGAAGTACTACAAATAAAAGATGATTTAACTTTTGTATACTAAATAATGACCACAATTTATAAGCTGAAAAACGTACAATATAAATAAAATGCAAGTTACATGATTGTTTAACATGTCTACATGGATATTTCTATAACTTGAAAGGAGAAAAATACTAATAACACATCTTAACCTGTTCACGACATCATTTCCTCCAGATGGCAAGGCAAATGGCTGCAGCACCTGAGGAAGGGAAACATCCTTATGTGGTATAAATCCAACATTATAACTCGGAGAGCAAACAACTCTGATCGAATTTTTTATAAGCAAGGGAAGTCCTTCAAACGCTCTGACACCAACATCATGGCATGTAACGAGAAAATGATCCGCACCTAAGGTTCTATTCCAATAAGGGTATTTTCTTATCAAACCTTCCACATAGTTCTGGACTATAATAGTCATATTGTCATAAGAAATGCCCTGCAAAAAAGAAAGATACATCACAGAAAAGCTATCAATAAACCTGCTTAAACAAAACCATAGTTAAATATTTTAACCAAATATATATGATGCATAACCGGTTAGGTAAAGAGAGAGAACCGATGGCATACAAAATAGTCCCACACAATAAAGGTTCAACACAAGTGTAAACAAGATTACGCAATTCTTACGCACAACAAGGAATCACAAAAGGGTCACATTACTCTTTCCAAAAGACAATATGGTCCGAATACAATCAGCAATAGATAAAATACCACCACAAATGTTCAAAACCAGTAGAAACAACGAATCACAAAAAAGTCACAATGCTTTTTTTCCAAAAGACAACATGATCCCAAATACAGCCATTAATAGATGAAATGCCACCACAAACGCTCAAAATCAGCAATACCAAAAGGATGAACTTAAAGAGGCAATAGCATAGTCAGTATAATTACAGTATCTTAGAAATGCGCCTTTTAAAGTGTCAATGAAGTCAACTTATCGTATAAGCACTTTAGAGACAATCACAAAAATTTGACTCTAGAAATAGTATTCTCCTTTATCAGTTGCAGGAAGTAATAATGAGAAAACTCACCTTTCCCCTCATCTTGTGACAGGAGATGGGGATGAAGAAAAGGTCGGCTTGATTTGGGTCTTCTGTATGAAACCTACTCTCCCGGATGTTCTGGAAGAAGTAACCCTCGCTGGCGTACTTCCCAGTGAGCTTCCTGGGTGTCTGGTAGTAGGTATTTGGATCCCCATCGGGGTATATGTACACCTTAAATTTACTCTCCATCTCGGCGTAGCTCAAATGAAAAATCTCAGGAGAGTGGTAGGCTGTCAAAGAGGAGACCGGCATAGATTCTTCGGCTGATAGAATTCCGCCATCAGTTAGGGCAGTGATGAGGAGGTTGGACTGGTACTGGTTCTGAGCCTGAAGAGGAGAGCGGAGGGATCTGATGGAAAAGAAGGAGGAGAGGATGATTAGGGTAGCAGATGCGAAGATGCATCGATGGAAGGAGTATGAGGGGATGAAGGCTGTTTTACCAGACATCTTAGCTGGTGATGTCTCTCCCAGAGGAGACGAAGGTTTTGTCACTGGTAATGGGGAAGGTGGGCTTCAACTAGGAGGAAACTGAAGAGGGTGGGGTTGGGGGGATTTCAGGACTGGCTAGGTCGTGAGAGGTTCAGGGCCGCAGAGGCTATGTAGTGGACCTGTTGTCACCGGATCAGGCGAAGAGAAAGGGAACCTAACAGAGAGGGCAAAGCCTCCCACCAACAGCTACCGGCCAACTGAAAGGGATGGAATCTTCATTACCAGGGGAAGAGGGAGGACTCGGCAGCCACAACCCTAGTCTCCTTCCACCTTTAGGTCGACACCAATGAAGGCGATAGAGAACGTATTCATGACAAGGAGTCTCTCTTCCTTTCACTCTCTCGACGATGCACGGCAATAGCACTGGGAAGGGCTCGCCAGTCGCTGGCGGGGAGATCAGAATACTGAGCAAGCGTTGAGTGCCCTTACCTGCAGTGAAGGAGATGGCTGGCCGGCGTGTTGAGGGAGACCAGTCGCCAGAGAAGGAGATCGGGGTGGCCTATCGCCGGAGAAAGAGGGTGGCGGGAACGAGCGGGGGAGAAGGTCGCGGATGTTTTGCTAGGGCGACGGGAAGAAATGGGATTTTCGACGCTTTGCATCTCAAAATTTGAACTTTAGCACTTTGTATCCTAAAAAGCTTTTAATAAAACACTTTGCATTAGGGCTGATATCGAGTCGAGTTCGAGCGATTTTGGCTTGGCTCGAAATCGAAATTTTCGACTCGAACTTGGCTCGAAATCGACTCGAAATCGAAATTGATTTCGAGTCGAGTCGGCTCGACTCGAAATGGCTCGATTCCGAGTCGGCTCGAAATCGAATCGAGTCGGCTCGAAATCGAATCGAGTCGGCTCGAAATCGAATCGAGCCGGCTCAAAATCGAATCGAGCCGGCTCGAAATTTAGCAATTTTTTGTTTTATTCCTAGTTTGCTCAAAAAAAAATTGGGCAACATATAAATTTAGCAAATGAAACACTTAAAGCATTCATTCTTTTTATGTAGGTTTAAATTTTGTTATTTTTAATCTTAAAATAAGAATATGTTAATAAATACATAATTTTTTAAATTAATTCGAGTTGATTCGAATCATATTTCGAGCGATTCAGGGCTGGCTCGAAATCGACTCGAAATCAGATTCGAGTCAAATTGAATCGACTCAAATTGAATCGACTCAAATTGAGTCGAATCAATTTTAACCGATTCCGATTCGGCTCAATTTTCGAACTATTTTCGAGCGATTTTCGAGTTTCGAATAATATGCTCAGCCCTACTTTGCATCCTTCAGTTATTTTATTATTTATTCTGTATTTATTAAATTCTAAATCCTGTACATGTAAGGGTATTTGGGTCATCCGTCAAATTTTATCATCCGGCTTTATCATCTCCAGGTTTTATCATCCGTCAGCAAACAAAAATTGCTCTAATTAAATCATTGCTATTTGCAGATCATTCAAACTTTTGTGTTGAAATTTGATATTCGTATCATGCACAGCTATATGTAGACCATACAACTTGTGCTGAAATATGATCCATCTCATTTGCAATGCATGTGGTATCTATGCATTGCTAAACGCATGTCATTCATTTATTATTACAATTTTTTTGTAAATTGTTGTAATTTACTAAAAATAACTACATCTCATTTGACATACTCTCGTAACTACGAGATAAAATTACATGAAGTTTATCACATTATGTTTTGTAAACTTTGAATTGATTTATTTGAATTATAAATTGTATTTTTTAATCTAAAATAAATTCTAAAACAACAAATTTTGCAATATTTTTTTCCACCTAGATGAGTATAAGCGCTTAACTTATTAGTTAGAGATCAAGGTAAATTAAAACATTTGACATATTATCATATATATACTTATTATAGAAATTAAGCTAAATTTTCAAATTTTAAAGTAATTATTTTGTAGTGAATTGCAATAACAAATGTGCTCTCAAATGTCAACCCATGAGTTTCAAAAACCGAATAAAAACATGACTTTAGTATAGAAATTGAGCTAAATCATTATAACGTGTTTTGACAACGAATCTCGCATTTCTTTAGTTCACCACTCATTGCTACTAGTCGTTCACTCAATTATGAATGCAATAGCAACACATTCTCGAGCAATAACAACAATTGATTCATTAAGATATGTGACAAATGGAAACAAATGATCATCTAAAAATGCAAAAAAAAATCCCAAAATCATAAATTGAGTCTCTAATTAACAATCACAGTTGCACATAAATTGAGTACTACCGCTTGCACTCTAAATCACAAAAATCCCCAAAATCATAAATTGAGTACTACCGCTTGCACTCCAAATTAATTGTTGAAGTCTTCAAATCCTGTCAAGAACACAAACTTTAGTCAAAAGCACAGTAGTCAAAGAAACTACAATAATATATGAATTTAACATCTAATTAACACATGTTAAAAATGTTGGAAATGATGAATTTGTTGCTTCAGTAAATGTCTCTTGTGTAGTAGAAATCATCTTTTTCACATACATGAAAAATAAATATTATATTATTTTAATACTTCTACAAGTTTTGAAATTCGGGTCAACTAAAAGAGAACTAACCGGTAACTTTAATTTGGACGTTGTTGGCAATGATTGCTCGGCATTCTTGCTTGATTGCAACTTTTTTTATTATGCCTTGTTACACCACAGTTGGAGCATGCATATTTTATCTCATGCCTCTTCAAACCATACCTTTTACCATCTAATTCATCTTGTTCCAACCTTCTATCATGCTTTGATGGCCTCCCCGATTTTTTTGAGTTAACCGTCCATGGGACCAAAAGATTTAGGCCAGTTTGAGGTCATTCCCTTGATCCTCTTATTGGATTCAACATATGTTCATACGCTTTCAAAACTAGTGTTTTTTATACCGGAAATCAACATAATCTTTTGTCTTCTCTCTTTTAAAAAAATATACGTTATAGCATACACACATGGAATTCCAGTTAAGTCCCATTTATTGCAGCTATAGCTTTGACATCTTAATTCCACTATCCATTTATCACCACTCCACCCCTTTACCTCAAACTTGTCGTCGTCATTCCATTCCAATATGTAATCATGAACCATCAGTTTGTTGTTTTCCAATATCTTTTGGATGTTTGGACATATATCTCCAACCGAGTTGACCAATTTATCTCATTGTGTATGCAATCTTTTCATCAAAATTACTCTTATAATCTCAAGCATTGTGATGATAGGTTTTCCTCTTGCCTTTAGTATGACGTTATTAAAACTTTCACACAAATTATTCAGTAGCATATCACATTTCGGTCATGTGCTGAAGTGAGATCTTACCCAATTTCTAGGATTTCTTGCTCTTACCCAATTATATGCATCAATATCAAATAGTTTCAGTTTTTCCATCTCAACATTAAAATCAATTAATCTCGAAGCGGATGCGGCCTTCCACAATAAAGATTTCAGTTGTAAGCCTTTATGTATTAGCTTGAAATTGATATACATATGCCTCACACAAAATCTATGTTCTGTATTTGGTAGTAATTCCTTCACTGCTCTTATAAGTCCCTTTTGTTTATCTGAAAGGATGGTCCATGCAAAATTGTTTTCAATGCACAAATCCTGTATTAATAGACCAATAAACCATTCCCACGATTTCCTATTTTCTTTTAAAACCATTGTGTATGCTATAGGGTACATGTCATTGTTGTCATCAATATCAACTACACATAATAAAACCCTTCCATTGGAAGTCTTGAGGTGAGTACCATCAAGACCTATAATAGGTCAGCAACCGGCAAGAAAACCCTGTTTTAAAGCACCCCAACATATATATAATCTTTTGAAGATACATTTTTGCGAATCTGAAACTTGTTTACACTGCACTTTTACTGTTGTGTTTGGATTAGTTTGACGGATTTCCTCACAATAGTCCCAAATGCTAGCATACTGCTCCAATTCTGTACCATGAATAATCTTGTTTGCGTGCTTTTTAGTTCTATACATTTTCCAAATGGAAAGTGATGTTTTATTTTCCATTTGCATCATCTCTTGCATAGAAATAACCGGCCACTCAGGGTTACTCCTAAGATGGTTTTGATACTTTTTGGCAAGATAATCGGAAGTACAATGTTTAGAGCTTGGGGCCCTATAACATGAATGTTCTTCTTTAATGGTCTTTACTTGAAAAGTTGTATCATTTTTAGAAATATAGGAAGCAAACATTACCCAACCGCATTCACAAGTAACTTGTATCTTATCACGATAATTTTTTGTGAATTTTATTGGCTTTCCATGCATGTTTGAATAAGTCCTAACCGCGTCTCTGAAATCTTCACCAGTATTGAAGTACAATCCAACTTCAAATTTAAAGTTTGTTTCATGTGCATTTCTTCGTAGATGTGATAACGTGATGATTGGCCTTTATTTGGATTAGAGGTGTGAAGGATTATATTCTTATAATGCTTTATGATTTGATTTTGCTCCTTACTGTCTCTTTCCTTTGGCTCCTTCAACCCTACCCAATATATTGCTTCATCAACATATTCATCGAAATCTATATCATCACACTCATATTCACCTTCTTCGAAGTCATCGCTAAAATTTGAATCATATTCATTTGTGTCCTCTTCGTTGCTTATTGAGTCACTGCCATTTTCAAATTCTATTATTGGCTTCTCCAGGCTGGGGTCAACCTCACTGTCATGGTCAATATGGGCTCAACATAAACATCAACTACCTTTTCTGAATTAGTATACCTTATTAGATTTTTAACGTCATCATCATTCAATATCAAATTCATATTACTGCGATCAACAAAGCCGCCGGCACAACAAAAAAATCTCACCCAACCTAAATGACGAACTAGATCTGCCATATCATACAAATCCTTTAGCATTATGAAGTTACAATCACAGTAGTCAAATAAGCTAACTACATCAGGGCTATACGAAATATTTGCAGAACCAATGAACAACCCAAAATGATGCAGTCTAATAGTAAATAGAGAAACTTCAGATGTGTAATATGTGCCCGCTCTTGAATCATTAGCTCTCAACATCCAAAGCATTCTTTATCATGCAAAAAAATAATTTAACGTGAAAGGGGATGAAAATCAAATGCAAAAAAACTATAAAAAAACACAGAACTGTCAAATTTGCATCCAGTGAGTTACAATAATTAACATGAAATTTTTTACATGAAAAATTAACCACTAACAAGTTGCCTAGATCAAACACCCCCAATTTTACATCACTAGTAATTAACTATAAGTTCTAATTAACATGAAAAAATTTTCATGAAAAATCAAGCTCTAACAAGTTGCCTAGATCAAGCACTAACAATTTTGCATCACCAGTACTTAACTATTGTTGGAATTTGTCTCCACAATACCTCAGATTTGTAGGAAGTCAGACCTTGAACTAAGATGAATTAAGGTGTATTTGATATTGTGTTTGAGTTATATGTGTGCAGGTTTTTATTGCCAAGTGTAGACCAATGTCAGTCTATAATGGGCCACCAAACACAGGACCATACAATGTAATTCCTCATTGTGTGATCCAAGGTGTTGGCACATGTATAGCCTCTCTATTGGGACACACTTCATCAACATGCACTTGGACCTATGGACTATGAAGTATTGAAGTCTATCTCAGAAGAAATTTTCTAAGTCCACATACTCGAGTACTTCTTTAGTATACTCGAGTAAGTGAGTCTGTACTCGAGTAGTTTGGGCTACTTACTCGAGTGGATTCTCTATATACTCGAGTATGAGAGCTTATACTCGAGTAGATTTTCTTTTGCTCGAGTAAGTAACTCTGTACTCGAGTAGATTTTCTTTACTCGAGTAAGTGATACCTTATACTCGAGTAGATGGTCAGTTACTCGAGTAAGCGTTCTGTTTGAACTCGGGTAGATCTGGACTTCTTATCCTAGAAATATTCTAAGTCCACATACTCGAGTAGTTCTTTGAAATACTCGAGTAAGTAACTATGTACTCGAGTAGATTGATTTTCATACTCGAGTAGGTTAGTGATCACTCGAGTAGTTTTCCTAAGATACTCGAGTAGTCTATCTTCCCCATACTCGAGTATCTCAAATTCTTATACTCGAGTAGCTCTTCAAGTCTTATCTGAGAAATTTTTCCAAGTGTTTATACTCGAGTGTATTTGCTCACACTCGAGTAGTTTCTCTAAGTCACTCGAGTATTGATCCCTGAAGCACTCGAGTAGTCTCTATCTTTATACTCGAGTATATCCCTCATATCTACTCGAGTATGTAACCTCTTATACTCGAGTATGTCTCCCTCTCTCGAGTGTATCTGTTCGAATTTCCTGAATTTCTCTAAGTCAAGTTTCTTTGTGTATTTTCAAAGAGTCTTTTCTGATTGGTTCCCGTGTCATCCTTAATTATGCTTATGACCGTTGGAGACCGCCTATAAATAGGTCTTTTCAGACTTGACTAAATACATGCGTTTACAGAGATTATTTTAAAGAAAGAGAAAATCCCGAAAACCCTAATTTTCCCATCCGCCGCCATTACCGTTTTCGGAAGAAGCTCTGGATCGTCTTCTCTCAGCCGCAGCTATCGATCTCTAATTCTCAAGCGATCCAGACTCAAGAAGAATCATCCGATCTCTCCGTGCTTCATCGTCTCTGATTTATTTTCTTGATCGTGGTGATTCCAGATCTCAGAATCGTGGATCTCTTTCAAGTCTTCTTCAACTGGTTCTGTTCAAACCGAAAAGCTCACAAGAAGAAGATAAAGTCAAAGATCCAGATCTGTGCTATTTGTTGTTTGTGTTTTTCTTTTCAAACAAATTTCATTGTAGGATATCTATCTCTGAGTGGTAGGAAGTTTTATCTTCCGAGTGTAGATCCGTTTGGGATCGAGTTTTGTAGGAACATAGTTCCGAGGTGTAGGATTGGTTTGCAATCCGAGATAATGGAGTAGCCGAGTCTAGTGATTTGCTAGATCGGTGAGGAAAGTGGACGTACCCAAGATTGGGGAACCACTATAAATCTATTGTCGTCTGTGTGATTGACTGATTACTTATCTGTGCTGTGTTAATTTTTTTATTCCGCATTTGACATGCATTTCACCTATTCACCCCCCTCTAGGTGATTTAGGTTGACAACTTAGTTCTCTCAACTATAAGTACTAATTAACATGAAATTTGTTGGATCTAGAATGTTTACACAGAACTATTCCACGTTCAAATGTTGCCTAGATCAATCACTAACAAGTCATAGTGGCTTGAAAAATCAGAAGAAGAAATGTTCACCCAAAAAAGATGAAGAAATGCATGATTACTTAGATCAAACTATGGAAAAACGCACATCCCATGTCTGTAACCTAGAACATATGCAAAAGACGGAAAGAAACGAGGCCTTGAAGATTTACCTGATTTGCCGAGTAAATCCTAGATCCTTTGTCTGTGCAAAAAAACGGAAAGAACGCCAGAGATAAGGGACGCCGGGGATATATGTCGCCGGGAGAGAGCTCGCTTGAAGTTTGACGTCATCCGGGAGAGAGACCGCCGGAGAAGTCGTTGCCGGTGGTCGTCCGGGAGAAAGCACATCGGGAGAAGCAAGATCTGCGGGGAGAGTGAATATCGGGATATGGAAAAATAGAGAGGGTTAGGGTTTATCCGGGTTTTATGTTATAAGCATACCAGAATTCCTAAAGTACCCTCTTACCTTTCAAAAATAAATAAAATAAATAGTAAACAATATAGGAAAATAGATGAGGGTGCAAAAGTGCTTCCAAAATTAATTTGGAGGGCGTAAAGTGCCAAATTTTAAATCCTAGGGTGCAATGTGCAAAACACCCCCAATTCGGGGGTGTTAAGTGCCAAAAATACGAAGGAAATGAGCAGGGGGAGATGCGCGATTCTAACACGGCCCCAAACACGGTTGTTTGGCGCCGCGTTTTGAGAGAGTGACAACGGATTTTTCAAACACGGCCCCAAACAATATTGGATGTTACCACGCCTGATTTACAGCGGCCCCTCGCTGTTTTTGAGTTGCAGAAATTTAAACAACAGCAACGCTGAATAGGGTGCAAATGAGTCGAGCCTAACAATATTTTTGAACTTGAGCTCGAGCTAATCATTTCGAGCTAGAGCTCGTCGAGCTCATTTTGTCCTGGCTCGAGCTCGAGCTTCATGCCTACTTATCGAGCTCGATCTTCGAGCTCACGAGCTTGAGTCGAGCTCGAGCTGCTCATGAGCTTTTTAGCTCAAGAGCCAGATTTTCTTTATATTTTTAATTTTTTTTAATATATATATATATATGAATAAATAACTTGCGAGCTCGTGAACAATAATATCCGAGCTCGAGCTCGAGTCGAGCTTTTTTCGAGCCGGCTCATTAAGCTTTCGGGCCGGCTCAAATCAACTTAGGCTTTGTTTGGCGCGGCTGCAGCGACTGGAGAAGCAGTGGTGAGAAGCAGTGGTGAAATAATCAGCTGTTTTGCAGAATGGTGACAAAATCTATGAATCTGTTTGGAAGAGCAGCGTTTGCAGTGTGGTGAAGATATATATAACTTAATATATTTATACATTTAATAATACTTAATATTTTTTTCATTTAATAATACTTAATATATTTAATAATATTAATTTAATATTAAAAAAATAAAAAAAGCAGCAGCGCTGCAGCCTTTTGGCTGCAGCGCTGCTGCGGTTTCTGAGTCGCGGAACAGGTTCCGCGACTCAGAAACCGCAGGCCACCGCTCTTTTGAGCGGTGGCTGCAGCCACCGTGGCCCGACAAACATTTGTTTGGCGCGGCGTTTCGGAAAATCGCGGCACCCCACCCCTAAAACGCCGCGCCAAACAGAGCCTTACACCCTAGCGCTGTAGTCTTGGCTGCAGTGCTACCGCCCCATTTTTTATATAAATTATATTATAATTATTGGGGAATCGCGCGACGCTCTTGTCAGTCCGGGCTTACTCAACCGTCTTTGCCTGTGAGCGGTTGAGCGTGCCAACAGTCAAATATTAACTAGATGATAAGACAAAGACTTAATGACGTAGAAAACCTGCAATCAGGGTAAAAAAGACACGGTCGGTACGGTGCCGACCTAACTTCCACTATATGAGAGTTTATTACAAAACTTCTTGGAGGAGGATGGGGGCGACAGACCGCGCCTCATTACACTTAATGAGATTGGGGAAGAGTGAGTGTCGGGTGTTGTTGGTGAAAGTCCACCTAGTGTCAACTACCTTCACCTATGGGGGGGGGGGGGAATAGGTGTCTTGCAGCGTTTTTGCGGAATTAAAATTATACCTGCACAAATAGACAAAACAACACAACACAAAAAGACACAGGCAATTTATAGTGGTTCCCCGATTTGGGTACGTCCACTCTCCCCCTTCGACCTATCTCCCAACAAGGGACGACTCGGTCACTTCACCAACAGGATTGAAAACCAATCCTCACACTAAGGAAGTAACTCTTCCACACGAAATAGTCACCACTCCTCCACCACGGGTTGCACTCAACCCTTACACAGAGGAACCAACGTTCCTTTACAACAAAAGAAAATTAGAATGCATAAAATACAAACTACTTATGGAGCGCTTGGTGTCCCTCTTCGTTCGATGTAGCTTTCTCGACGAAGATGAAGAGTACACGACCTAAGCGCTCACTTAGAGAGGATCTCCCCGAAATAGGCGGCGGCAAGAAGTGCGGCGGCGGAGCTTTCGGGATCGGCGGCGACAAGGTTTGCGGCGACGAGCTTTGTAGATCCAACCTTCGTAGCAAAGCTATCAAGGTCTACCAACGATCACACTTAGATCAATCATCTCAATCGATTCGGAAAGGGAAGGTATTCCCGATCTACAAACCAAGAGACAAAGGATCTCAAGATAGACACGTGAGACGCGTTGCTTGGCTAAGCTTCTGTCACCGGGAGATCAAGATGAATCCAAGATCAGCGGCGGTGACTTTCTCCCGAGCGGCGACGGTGTTCCGAGCGGCGACGGCGGCGGAAAGAAATCCGCGATGCTTTAGGTCACGATGGAGGCTCGTTTCTTGTTCTCGGTATATTCTCTATCTCATTACATTCAAAATAGGAGTGTATTTATACAGTAGAATACTCCTTTATAACCGTTGTGGGCCCCACCAGAAGAAACCCTAAATCCGGTTCAAACAGTGCGTGTATATTTGGTCCGGTCCAGTGAGCCAACGAAAATCGTCTAAGGCAAATTCGGCGAGAATCATAGGTGATTCTCGATGAATCGGCGAGAATCACCTACGATTCTCGCCGAATTCTACTTGGCAGAATTCTAGCTGAAGAGATAGCCAAACGGAAAGAATCGGCGAGAGTCACAGTTGATTCTCGACGAATAGTTGAGAATGCAAAGTCATTCTCGACGATTCGGCGAGAATCACTTAGCGATTCTCGCCGATTCTGCCTTAGCAGAATTCGGGGCGGCGTTGAGACAGCCGGATGCGTTCGACGAGAATCGGCTAGTGATTCTCGACGATTCGTCGAGAATCACTAGTGATTCCCGTCGAATCGTCGACTTTTCCTTAGACGAATTTTCGTCCATCTTCCCGTGAGCTGGTCTTTGACCCATCCTTGCTCCTTGTCTGCTCTTGATCTTTCTCAGCCCTGTACTTGAAAGTAAGTACACTCCAATAGAGAGAGTACACGTAGGCCAACACACTGATCTGCTCAACGAGGGATTACGTCACGCAGACCCGTGTATATTGTCCTACTGCACCCTGACATTGGTGTGTACTTAACGTGGAATAACTACAAGCACAACTTGAAATATATCATCAAATACATTGTGGATTCATCTTAGCTAGACAGGAGGCTTCCTCAAATCTAGGTAATTGTGGATACAATACCCAACAATCTCCCCCTATTTGAAGAAGCCAAAATCCTACTAGCTAAGATGAATTTCACCAATCCAGATAATACATACAGCAAATCAAGAGAAGAACAATAAATGCAAACAGAACAATACTAAAGTCAATCATGAAATCACATATATATATAGAGATATCCACAATAATTGTTCATATGATAACATGATAAGAACGATAAACAATAAGGAATACATCAGCAAAAATCATAGGTCTCTTTCTCCTTAGCTATTTCATCGTTTAGTTGCTGCGCCAAGTGTTTCCTGCTTTTTCTTTCGAAGTATTCCTTTGGCTTTGGGTAGTATCTGGGGGGAGGAGCTTTATTCTCCACAGTATTGGACCTGAAGAAGATGTTACGTTTAGCTTCAAAGGTCTTGTGCAGCTCCCACTCGTACTGACTATAGACGTTGTTCCGTTTTATCTCCCCCCTCTGTTGTAGTATAAATGTATCCAAAATGATACGCCTTGATACCGGACTCCACCTTTCGTTCCTCACCTCATCCTCCTTCAATCTGATTTTCTTTTCAGTTTGCGTTTCCTTGGATGTCCCTTCTTGAATTTTTCTCTTGCCTTTAGCTTTTGTTAGGGCTTCTTGGTCGAACCAGGCACTGCACGCAGCTCTTGCAGCAGCCCTAGCAGCCTTCTTAGATTCAACCTCACTCAGTGGAACTTCTTCAACCCTTACTTCTTCCTCATCAGCAGCAGCAATCTCTTCTGGAGGGGCAACCGGAACGTGAATGCCTGAGGCCTGTTGAACTAACCAGTGGGCCGTTTCAAAAACATACCTATTCGAATGATCGAAGTTGTCAATTATTATCTGTTAGATTGATCAAAGTTTAGTTGTCAATTAGTATCTGTTAGATTTAAAAACATACCTATTAGTTTGATCGAAGTTGTCGAGTATTACTTGTTGAAGCCCTGTCATCTTAGCTTTATAATCTTCCTCCCCCTTTTGGCTTCCACAGCAATTGAGTTTGCGTAAGCGTGCAGGGACTCATCAATGTGCTTTACTGTCTTTGAAAATTCATTCAGCAGGGTCTTTTGATTCGCGTTCAGAGTCACCATGTTGGCATCAAATTTTTGGATGTTATTAGCCACAACATGTGCATTCTGATTAACCACTGCCAGGTCATCCGTGTTCTTTTTAAGTCCTTGCATAAGAAGAGAGACAGCTGTGCCGGCTGCTGTGTACTTTTCCTCGAACTTCTTTTCCATTACATCCAGCTTGTGATTAATTTCAACTATGTTCTTTAGCATCAGATCCTCAGATTCCTTAATTCTTTTTAGCACTTTGTCTTGTGCTTTCTCAAAAGTAACTTTGAGTTCATCCAGAATTCTTTGAACAATGTTCACAGTATGATTAGCTAGATTAGCTTGCAGTGGATGACCCTGAGGCAAGCCTTGGTCTGGCTCTTCAGCAGATTCACTAGGCGAGCTGGACACTTGCACGGTTTCTACAGAGGAAATGTTGGCAGCCTTGGTAGATTTCTCAGGAATGCTTACCAATTGTTGCTGAGAGGACTCCCCCTCCATTTGTGCACCAGATTTCTCATGATCTATCACTGGAGCTTGTTCCTCAGATGGAACTTCAGCATCATCCCGAGGCTCCATCATCTCCACCCTTTCCCTCAAGGTTGTTTCATCTTCAACCTCATCACCCTCTTCTTCATCAGACTCATCTTCCATATCCTCATTATCAACTGCAGCATCGTCCAAATCCTCCTGGTCTTCCTCCTCATCACCTAGATCAGTGGCCAGGGTATTAACTGCCTCTTTAGTTATCTGAGAGATGTCAGATCTAACATCAGCAGGAGCGAGTAGAGACTCCCCCTTAGTTCCTACAGTCAGCAGATCAGGAACTTCACCGGGTACAGCCACGGAGTCTGCTAGAGTCCTATCGTCCTCATTCCCATGGGACTCAGCCGGGGAATCATCACGTTCTTCACCTACGGCAGCTTGACCAATCCTTCTCTCCCATCTATCAAAGACACTGAAGTCCATTTTCTTCAGATAGTGTAGGGGAACTCCTTTACTCATATCGAATTTGTCTCCATCCAGTTGGTTAAGATAAAGACTAATAATCCGTCCAAAACTAGGGGTTCGCAGAGTATCTTTTATTCTCTCAAACAACATGGCCCCCCAGTTGAATCTCTTTCGACAGACTATGACCACTAGGATCTTGAACATCTCACCCGAGATATGATCGTGGGAGCCTGGCTTACAGATCAGGACTTTCCCAACGATGTCTGACAGAAGCTTCCATTCCTCATTCATTTCCTTCCTCTTGATAGATTTGGTTCCTCTAGGTAGTCCACAGAATAGAAGGGTCCTGGCGCGATCCTGTTCATCCAGATAATCCTCTTGATCAGAGATGGAGAGCTGCAAATATTTTGTCAGTTTCCCAGCAGACACTTTGATTCGTACGCCGGCAATCTTACACTTGATCACAGTATCTTCACGCCGAAGTTTTGCAGTTGCAAAAAATTCCATCACCTGCTTATCCAGTATTTTGCATGGGTGCTCCAGGATGAATGTGAGTCCGGCCTCTTCAAGCATGAGGATAATATTCCTGAACTCATCCGAGGCATGAGAAAAGCCTGTTCGAAGCAGTTCGCATCCAGTGACAAGGCCAGCGGTGGTTCTTGGAGCCATTTTAAACCTAAGGAGGAAATACCCAAGTCTAAACCTAATCAGAAACTCTAGTAGGAAGCTACACTATAGACAAGCCACTGCAAGGAGGAAGAAACGTTACCCTAATGCTGAATGGTTTGTCGGGATGACGGTGACGGGATCGGCGGGATCGACGGGAACGCCTGGACGAGCTCGGGAAGGAGTCTAGATTCGAATCGTCACCGGGATTCGAAGCCGAGACCGTCGGGAAGCATGCGATTCCGGGAAGTCGACGGGATGCCGGGGTTGAAGCCACTCTGAAACCGCTCTGAGACCAGTCGACGGAACACTGCGAAGGAGGGAAGCGAATCGACGGGATACGAAGGGTCGGCGGGATTTACGCGATATATGGTATTACGAACCGGGCGGGTTCGACGGGATTCTGACTGGGTTTTCTAATAGTTTCCTTCGACTATTGCAGTAGGATTTCGACGGAACAATGATTTAGGAGAGTTCGATGGGATTTTCTAAACAACTCCGAGAGGCATGTTAATTTTGTTACACTCGAGTCAATGACCGAGGTATATAAGCATTTGCCTCCAAGTCATTTCTTGATTAAGTAACCTCGATCGATTTGAACACAATATAAGCCCTATACTTAATTCCAGAGTGCTTCTAGGTGAGAGATTGTAATCTTTTGTTCCACCCATTGGCATACATTCCTTAATTTCAAATGGGCTGACTTATGCCTATTTAGATCCCTTTTCACATATATAAATGTGTAACTATAAAGAATTCTTCAGATAGTACTTTAAGGTCATTTTACAGATTCACTCTGTCCTCAGGTGTGAAACCTATATGTGTATATAGACACATAACCACTTACCTTTTAGAGAAGGAATTCACAAATTTGTGTGGATATATAAGTATAAATATATACATATATATATGTAAATATCAATATAATATGACTCAAATATTGAAACTGAACGCAAGTACCTGAGATCATAAGATTTATCATTCAGATCTTCTGTTTAAGGCACACCAGGTGTTCAATTTGAGTATGGCATTGTAGTTAGCACTGCTCTTATTCCAAATACTTGTTCCATGTCATTCTTGGAACATCACAAGTCTAGTTCCCCTCATGCTTACGGGAACCTAGACTAACCTGCAAAACAGAATTACCTTACCTTAGGAGCCCAATATGTATTGGGTCCTAGGTTCTTGTCAACATAAAATCTTGAATGCCTTCCTATAGGAATCATGTCAGGAAGGCTAACTCTTCCCAGAGGAATTGGACATACCCTTGCCCTTGGCACAGAGGGATTGTGCCAACAATCTACGATAAAGTGACCCACCTTGCCACAACATCAACACTCGTGAATGTTGTATCGCCGTTTCTGACCTGATCTGTTGACTGAGGTAGTCATGATCTTAGGTCTAAACGGGATAAAGCCGGTTCTGCTCACAAAATTGCCTTTTCCACCGTGACACGTGGGAGGGTGGAAAGAATGCATGTGGTGAGTGTCATGAGGCCTGGGAGGTGGTGCCTTCCTTTCAGTCAGCACACTTCCAGAGGCCCCATGGGTCTTACCACATGTTTCCTGACCCCCCCTTTCCTGTGTCCTAGGGTGGAAAGTACTGCAGTGAGAGCTGGTTCCTGCATATTCATGATGAGTTGGGGCTGAGGCTGAGAATACAAAGGGTTCAGAATGAGCCTTAGGTATTCTCTCATGGGTGGCCATGACAGCCCTTGCACTGTGGGTGTTTCTACACGAGGGCTGATCATTCTTGCAGTGACCAAGGTGGTTTCTATGGTCATACCTGAAAGCATGATGAATGCCCTTCCTACTCGGGGTGGGGGGGGGGGTCTGAACACAGTCTCCCCATTTCTCCACGAATTAATAATTTGGGAGATCCACCCATTTTCTCCCTTTCTCTTGATAGCATCTACCTTGGAAAAGTTAGACACTGTCCTCTTCTCGTTCTCTAGACGACTCTCTAGATCAGAGATTTTTGAGTCCTCTACCTTGATGGATTCCAATTGGAGATTCATCAAGGTCTTCAGCCGAGCAATCTCCTTAGCTTGCTCCTCCACAAGTAATTTGCTTTTCTGAAGGGCACACTCAAGGGAATCAGGATTTTCAATCTTTTGATTGAAGCTATCCATATCCCTTGCATCACTGGATGGACTACCCTCTGAACTATTCCTGACTTCAGGAACTTCAAGAGGAGAGGGGCAAGATGAAGAAGTTACCTGCTCCTGACTTTGCTGTTCAGGGGTATCGTTGATATCGGTAGAGACTGTTGAGTCAGCTTCATCAGAGCTGCTTTCCTCAACTTCTTCTTCAGTCTCTAACAAGGACACAGGAGCCCTGATATTGACATATTGGTCGTGACCTTCATCTTCAGAAGTGAGGACCCCCACATAGGCTTCATCCTCTTGCTGACAACTGGTCCTTGCTTTCTCTGATCCCTCCATGAGGTTTGAGATGGTTTGCCACATGGACCTGGCCGTCCTACACTTGTCCAATCTAGAGCGAGATGGTCCAGATCAGACATCAGTGATGATCTGACGAATCACCTTGTCCAGGTTGAACAGTAAGAACTCTGTCTCCGACATCACTTTGGGACACTTGGGGATTTGGAGATCTTTCCCCGAGCCGGAAGCCTTCATGGGAATGAAGGGACCCTCTTCCAGAATGAGTGATGCTCGAGGGTCGATGGCCACCAGATGAAATAGTACTCTCATCTTCCATACAGGATAGTACTCTTTTGTACATGAAGGGAGTCTCAGAGGAGAGACATCATGATCCAACTCCATGCTTGAGTCTGATCTTCTTGTTGACAATAGAGGCAGGATTGTACTCAAGGTGTTAACCTTTTTGATGAGTAACCTCCCTCTGATACCACTTCAAAGTCCACCTAGTGCCAACTACCTTCACCTATGGGGGGGGGGGGGAATAGGTGTCTTGCAACGTTTTTGCGGAATTAAAATTATACCTGCACAAATAGACAAAACAACACAGCACAGAAAGACACAGGCAATTTATAGTGGTTCCCCGATTTGGGTACGTCCACTCTCCCCCTTCAACCTATCTCCCAACAAGGGACGACTCGATCACTTCACCAACAGGATTGAAAACCAATCCTCACACTAAAGAAGTAACTCTTCCACACGAAGGAGTCACCACTCCTCCACCACGGGTTGCACTCAACCCTTACACAGAGGAACCAACGTTCCTTTACAACAAAAGAAAAATTAGAATGTATAAAATACAAACTACTTATGGAGCGCTTGGTGTCCCTCTTCGTTCGATGTAGCTTTCTCGACGAAGACAAAGAGGACACAACCTAAGCGCTCACTTAGAGAGGATCTCCCCGAAATAGGCGGCGGCAAGAAGTGCGGCGACGGAGCTTTCGGGATCGGCGGCGGCAAGGTTTGCGGCGGCGAGCTTTGTAGATCCAACCTTCGTAGCAAAGCTAATAAGGTCTACCAACGATCACACTTGGATCGATCATCTCAATCGATTCGGAAAGGGAAGGTATTGCCGATCTACAAACCAAGAGACAAAGGATCTCAAGATAGACACGTGAGACGCGTTGCTTGACTAAGCTTCTGTCACCGGGAGATCAAGATGAATCCAAGATCAGCGGCGGTGACTTTCTCCCGAGCGGCGACGGTGTTCCGAGCGGCGACGGCGGCGGAAAGAAATCCGCGATGCTTTAGGTCACGATGGCGGCTCGTTTCTTGTTCTCGGTATATTCTCTATCTCATTACATTCAAAATAGGAGTGTATTTATACAGTAGAATACTCCTTTATGACCGTTGTGGGCCCCACCAGAAGAAACCCTAAATCCGATTCAAATAGTGCGTGTATATTTGGTCCGGTCCAGTGAGCCAACGAAAATTGTCTAAGGCAAATTCGGCGAGAATCATAGGTGATTCTCAACGAATCGGCGAGAATCACCTATGATTCTCGCCGAATTCTACTTGGCTGAATTCTAGCTGAAGAGATAGCCAAATGGAAAGAATCGGCGAGAGTTACAGTTGATTCTCGACGAATAGTTGAGAATGCAAAGTCATTCTCGACGATTCGGCGAGAATCACTTAGCGATTCTCGCCGATTCTGCCTTAGCAGAATTCGGGGCGGCGTTGAGACAGCCAGATGCGTTCGACGAGAATCAGCTAGTGATTCCCGTCGAATCGGCGAGAATCACATAGTGATTCCCGTCGAATCGGCGAGAATCACATAGTGATTCCCGTCGAATCGGTGAGAATCACATAGTGATTCTCGTCGACTTTTCCTTAGACGAATTTTCGTCCATCTTCCCGTGAGCTGGTCTTTGACCCATCCTTGCTCCTTGTCTGCTCTTGATCTTTCTCAGCCCTGTACTTGAAAGTAAGTACACTCCAATAGAGAGAGTACACGTAGGCCAACACACTGATCTGCTCAACGAGGGATTACGTCGCGCAGACCCGTGTATATTGTTCTACTGCACCCTGACATTGGTGTGTACTTAGCGTGGAATAACTGCAAGCACAACTTGAAATATATCATCAAATACATTGTAGATTCATCTTAGCTAGACAGGAGGCTTCCTCAAATCCAGGTAATTGTGGATACAATACCCAACAGTTGGCCGTTGTCTGGTTCCACGATCTTTCGTCTAGCGCTCGTTGGAGCTGCGGGCTCTTCCTGGCTTCCGGAGTTGTCTTGACGTGTCGGTGGTGACGACTCCGGACGTCTCATTCTTGGCTTGATTCTCCACCGACTTCCCCTTCACGTTGTGGCCTTGGCAGAACCTTGAGGAAGCAGTCTTGGACGGGGATTCTGTAGAGAAAATGGAGGAAAAGAGAGTGAAGTGGAGTAAACCGGGTGATGTAGTAGCCCCGAGCCGCCCCTCTCGGTCGGCCCTACTCGGCCTAGCTAGCGGACCACGAACTAGCGACCACTACCGAGCTACAGTCCAAGCACCCCACCCATGACCACACCTATTCTCAGCGCGGCGGGTTATTGAGGCGGGGTCTCGAACCCAGCCCCCTTGATAAATCTCTTTCCTAACATGGACTATCACCAACTGAGCTGCAACACTAAAAAAGAGCAAGAAGATTGCTAAGAAACAAGCAGAGTAAATTGCCTCTCTCCAGTTGGCAAAATTCTGAAAGCCTTGAGTCTGTTACCCAGCTAACTCAAATGAGAGTAGAGAGATCAGCCAGCTGAAAGGGATGTCAATCATCCAATTCAACATTATCAATCAGAAGAACGAGGTCATTAAGAACTTGAAAGAGAAGATCCTCAAGGAGAGGAAGCTAATGACTCGGTTCTCCAAGTCACAGTCTGTGCTGCCAAGTATTGATTACTTCATTTCCCAAAAAAATAGAAGGGGAGTGGGCTTCAATAGAAAAGCAACAGCTGCTAGAAACAAGGGAAAAGGCAAGGCTCCAGTAACTTAACCCACCTTTCAGAATGTTCTGCTTCCTTCTAACAGGTATGACCATGGCGGTATGCATGGTCACTAAAAGAATGGAAGCACCTACAACAAGGACAATAGTGGACCTAACTGTGTAGGTAGAAAGGGAATGAGGTTGAGTGCTTTGAAGGTTCCCCATGAGGAAATTCAGATGGCTCATTATGAACAATTTATTTTAGTACTCCGGCCCCTACATTCAAAGGTAAAGAAGTGACATCTTCCCAACTCATTCTAGTGAAAAAGCCGACTATTGGCACAACAATAACTCACTCACACACAAAAATATAGGATGTCATCAACACAATGTTAGTTATCAAGCCGACATCTGTTGTTGTCAAGCCGATATCATTAAGTAACAACAGTTATCGTTGAGCACACAACCAAGTGATTGCTAAAAGGAATAGGAAGAATGTATGTGTCTTCTCTACTGAACATGTACATTCTCATGCACCGTCAACTTCCAAGAATGTTCAGACGAGAAGATACAATATTTTTAGTGTTAGTGTTATGGTAAAGTGGGTCACTTTGTCATAGATTGTTGGTACAATCCCTCTGTGCCCATGCAAGGAAGAGCCTTCCCGCTAGAGTAGTTTTCATCATAAATGTTGTTGTTAATACTAACAAAAACCTAGAAACCAAAGTCAGTTGGGCTGCTAAGGTAAAATAAATTTTATCTTGTAGGTTAGTTCAAGTACCAATCTAAAGCAAATCTAGTACTTGGATAGTGGGTATTCCGTGTACATGACAGGGACAATGAGTCTTCTCAAGGATTACACTCCCGTGAAGAATGAACCTAAGTTCATATTTGGATGCTCTGACAGGGGAGTCACCAAAGGCTGTGATATGATTTCCAATGGCATAGTCTCAATCACAAGGGTAGCTTATGTGCAGGGGTTGCAACAAAACCTTATAAGCATAAACCAATTATATGACCTAAGCTATGCGATTAAGTTCTACAAGGATAAGTGTCTGATTAAAAAGTTAATTGACTTATAAACTATTCTCGCAAACACTAGGAGTAATAATGTCTATTGTTTAGATTTTATTTGTCATAATTCTTCCACTCCAGTATGTCTGATAGCTAATGAGAAAGAGTCTCTTTGTGTTCAGTGACACAAGAGACTTGCTCACATTAACTACAAGACAGTAAGCAAGTTATTTTTTGAAAACTTAGTTAGGGATTATCCTAATCTAAAATGTTTTAAAGAGGGTCCATGTCATGCATGTCAAATGGGCAAGCAAACTAAGGCCAACTTTAAGAGCATTGGCTCCAAAGATTATATTAGATTATGTATCTATTGCATATGGATTTATTTAGACTTTGCACATTCAAAGTTTAGGTGGGAAGTTGTACTCATTTGTGATTATAGATGATCACTCAAAGTTTACACAAGTCTTCTTCCTTAAGAAGAAGTCAGATACCATCGATGTCTTCATGACTTTTGTCAACTCCATTCAGAATGAAATGGATTGTACTATGGTCAAAGTAAAAAAAGTGACCATAGTACAGAATTTTAATCTGGTGCAATGACAAAATTCTATCAAGAGCAAGTTATCTCACAGGAGTTCTCTTCTCCCAGAACTCCACAATAAAATAGAGTGGCTGAGAGAAAGAACATGACCTTGATAGATACTGGCAGAACATTAATTAGTGATTTCTCACTGTCAGAGTATTTTTGGGCTGAGGCAATCAATACACCATGTTATGTTCTGAATATAGTCTCTATCAACAAGTCACATGAGAAAACTCCATATAAACTTCTGAAGGACGGAAAACCAATAATTTTATATTTTAGAATTTTTGATTACAAGTATTTCATTTTAAATAATGAAAGGTCTGAGCAGACTAAGTTTGCTGAGAAGTATAGTGAGGGTATTCTTGTTGGATACAGCTCACATAGCTTATAGAGTATTCAATAAGAAGATTCACGTTGTTGAAAAATCTATGAATACTGTTTTGATGAGGCTGTCCTTATATACAAGGGATGATCTAGTGCTCCTAACATTGCAGGTACAAGACCAAGTTTGTAATAGCTGTTTATCCAAGACAAGCTTGCTCAAGCAAGGTGTCACCACCAATGAAGTTTTCTGTGAAAAAATTCAGCCAGGTGATGAAGATCAAGTAGCTGTTGAAGCTGTTGCTGGAACACAAATAGCTATAGATAGACTGCCTACTATAACCAAGCACCTGAGAGATCACCCCAACAATCTGATTATTGGGAGGCCAGTCAGGGAGTCACTATAAGGAGCAGAATCCACAATAAAGCTTTATTTATGAGTTTCCTATCTTGGGTGGAGCCAAAGAAGTTTGAAGAAGCAAACAAAGACCCCTTCTGGATAAATGTTATGCATGAGGAGCTACAACAATTCAAAAGGTACAAGTTATGGAAGTTGGTGCCAAAGACACCTGGACACAACATAATTGGTACCAAGTGGATTGTTAGGAATAAATTGTATGAGAATGGTGTAGTTGTAAAGAACAAAGCCGGATTGGTAGATAAATGATACAGACAAGAGGAGGGCATATAATTTGACTAGACTTTTGCCCCATATAAGGCTAGAGGCTATAACAATGTTCCCGACATATGCTGTATTCAAAGGATTCAAAGTCTACCAAATGGATGTCAAGTTAGCCTTCCTGAATGGTAATCTCAAAGAAGAGGTATATGTGGAGCAACCCTCAGGTTTTGTGCATCCAACTCTATCTAATCATGTATATTTTCCAAAGTTTTGAGAACCGGATCGGCAATCGAACCGAGAAGATCAAAGGTTCAAGGTCCGATCGGTTGGACCGGAGTCGGACCGGGGTTGAACCGTGATGTTGTATAATAAATTTATACTACTATTTTAGTAAACTTTAAAAGAGTAAAATTATAAACCAAACTATAAAATGAAAATCATATAAGCCAAAAGTCAAAACATATTACATATCATCAAACACAACATTAGATAATAATGTTTTGCGACATTATCGCATTAAAATTATAAAATGATTCTCTCAAAATACTAAAAATAGTAATAATATACTAATATATAATTATTTATCACAAATTCAAATCGTAGTTTAATAAGTCAAACTCAAATCCTCCACCAAAGTCATTGCCAACACCATCAAAATCCGCAATACGCTCATCTCTAAAAGTCTCCAAATCGATGTGCTCAACAAATGTTTCAGTAATACAAATTTGTTCATCATCAACAAGTTCAATATATATAAATAAATTATGAAACAACCTATATTTAAACCATACAATTATACATAAATATTGACATGTAGGTATGCACTTACTTTGAGCTGGTAGTGTAGTATCAAGATTTTGTTCTACAACTATTGGAATAACGTCTTCATTGTAAAATTCTATTTATAAATCATCATATATAAGCTCTGGCACTGGTTCCTCCTCTACCACCCAAAAGTCCATCAAATCAATACATGTGTAATCTAAAGGATCGTAACTCCTTTTTGTACAAGTAAACCTAAAACCAACATAGAATGATAGAATATATAATTGTAAAATATTATTAAAAAGATACAAATTATAAAATAATTAAAATATAAAACCAACATAGAATGATATTAAATGAAAGTCGTACCGATTTCTCATATTAAGATTATACGAACATATACAAGATCATTTAATCTTTGGTGCTCCAAATGATTTCTTCTTTTTGTGTGAATTTTTTCGAAAACACTCCAATTTCTTTCACAATCCGAAGAAGATGATGTTTGACTAAGAATACAAATTGCTAGTTTTTACAATTGAGGAGCACTAGATCCAAACATTCTCTACCATTCATCTAGAAAAAAAACTAGTATAAACATCATTATTAGTGTATAATAATTGAAAATTCAAAAATTGAAACATTTAACATTTACAAAAAAAATTTGTGTGCTCACCGGGTTGCATTTCTGTCACTAATTTGATTGCAAGGGGTTTTCCAAAACTTTCTAGTTGATCACGAAATAGTCTAACTTCCATCATTGCTTCTTTTGGTTTGCTGCAAACTTCCTTATTTCTAATTAACTCGACCAACCCTTGAATCACTTCTGGTTTTTGACAATAGTTATCTCTATCATATTAAATGTTGGATTCAGAAAATATGCAGCAGAGTGTATCCCTTGACGAAACTGACTATCCCATCTACTCTTGATAATAATTGTGTATGGCTTATACAATCTTTTGTTATCTTTGAACAAATTTTTGATTTCTTTCCTTACCCTGTATAATCCATCATAAACATATCCAAGTGATGGTTCTCATCAGCATCAACAATACGTAGTAACTTATGATAGGTCCGGATATTTTTGTCATTATCAAGCAAGAAGACCAAAACTTGTTATCCAAAATTATTGATGTTGCTTCTTTTCCTTTCACTATCTTAGCTAGCTTGGAATCAGTGTAGTATTTACTTGTTATCAAAGCTTGTAAATCATGCTTATGATCATGTACACTCTTTAATGTAATAAAAGTAGTTGCAATCGAGTTGCTCTAGGATGCACAATCTCCTTCCATCCTTCTCTTTTTCTTAGCCAAGATAATAAAAAGATGTGATTATACACAAGTATGGTTACTTTTGAAGCTTTGTTTGCAATATCTTTAACATGAGTCATAGAACAAATTTCTTTTAGGATAAGATTCAAGTAGTGAGCGGCACAAGGGGATCAATAAATATTAGCATACTTCTCATGTAGCAAAGCGCCAGCCTTTTTATAATTAGCTGCATTATCAGTTATTATTTGAACAATATTAGTAACTCCAACTCATTCAACTACCTCTGAAATAGCGCACACAATGTGTTTGCATCTTCGTGATATCAGAAGCATCAAAGTTTAAAAATGACAAACCATGAGGGGATAAACTAAAAAGTTTATTAATGTTATACTCTATATCACCAACCATCCGCCATGATTTGTGCAACCACTCTCCTTCCAACTCTTTCTGTGAGCTTCTACTAATAGTTTGCCTTCCTTACAATCTCTTAATAGATTGACTCTCATCATATAATATGTAGGCCAATTATATCCAGGGCCAATTACAGCGATTGCATCTATAGCTTTCTGTGCATAAATTGAGTTTAAGGCATTCATTGGAATGCAACTATCATAAAACCATCTAGCCACAACCATATCAACACGATGCATGACTTGCTTTGATATCAAAACACTTTTAATTGATGGTTACGATCCTGATGTGTTCTAGGAGCAAAATAATTATTAATTTCGTCAATCTTCCTTTTACCTTTATCTTGTGCAACAAGATTTTGGGTTATAGAAGTAGTAGATCCCTTCTCCTCAATTATGTGATCATCATATATAGCTATATTTTCTCTAGACACTTGAATCTCTTGTTTTTTTCAGAAATTTCTTTGAGATTCTCTTGCATTTGATGACGAATATCATGTGGAACCTTTTTACAAGCCCCAATATTTCCTTTAATCTCAGCTAAATGTTATTTCATTCTATTTATTCCTCCCCCACTATAAATTGTTCCACAATGTAAACATCTGTATTTTTTTTACCACTAGCATCTTTTACTAAACTGAAGTGTTCCCATCCCGGGTCATTTTTCTCACGAACTTGTGCACTACTATTTGTATATTCTACTCCTTTCATATTGACATATCTATTAAAAATGCATTGATAACACAATATTAATGGACATTGTAGAAGCTTACAAACAATTGATAAAAAACTGTTCATTAATAAATAGGAAAAAAATTATACATGTACAAAAATTATACCTCTCTTGATCCAAAAACAGTATTACTGAAATATCAAACTTCAAGTAAAATCCCTTGCAACCCTTAGAGTATTTGAATTAGCTGTAAACATCAGTAATTAGATTACTTTTAAGTATTAGCAAAGACTAAAATGGAATAGACTTTTATTGCATAAATAACTTTAAATAAAATCCCTTGCAACCCTTAGAGTATTTGAATTAGCTGCATAAATAACAAACAAAACCACGCCTCATTCAGCACATGAACACAAATAAAATTGCTTTCAATGTATCAAGTATGTACCTTAGCAAAATCATCTTTAATGGACGCTGCCAAAGGTAAAACACAAGCAACGAGAGACCACTTATGAACTTATATTTCTCATGAGTGCTAGAATAGTTAAAATGCTAAGAGCAACAATAAGGTTGAGAGTTGAGACATGGTAAACATGTGTAAGTGAACCAATACAAAGCATACATGCTTTAGTTACGGTGTCAGGGAAAACAAACCTAATGGCGTAGAATATTGTATGCCATAATTAGATCCGAAAAGATATTGCAATTAATAATAAAGACATAAAATTTTAGCAAGTAATACAAGTGATTTACAGTAAGAATGAGCAAGTTCGGTTCTTCACCGATTGGAATGTCGTAAATCATAATTAAATATGCAATAGAAATAAGATATGCAAGTCACAATCAATCACAAAAACAAATACAACAACATAGAAATGCATTCATAATCATAAAAATATTCTGATCAGTACAACAACAAAGAAAAAAAACCAAACTAAGAACTCACAAGTCTAGGGTTTTATGCAAAAGAGATGGAGGTTTGGTGGTCGTAGGAGCGGCAGTGGACGTTCAGACTTCAGAGAGAGGAATATAGCAGTTGGGTGATGTTCGGTGGTAGCAGGTGGGAATGGGAGGCGAGCTACAGGACTGTGCTGGAATGGTGGGGTGGGGGGGGCCTGGCATCAAGGAAGATGTTGGAAGGGCTGGTCAAGAGGAGGGGAATCTGGATGGAGGTAAACAGAGGCCTTGGG